>JAHLSL010000015.1:18174988-18217311 GCA_025920805.1 Petroica traversi | reverse complement strand
GAAGAAGAAGAAGAAGAAGAAGAAGAAGAAGAAGAAGAAGAAGAAGAGGAGGAGGAGGAGGAAGAAGAGGAGGAAGAGGAGGAAGAGGAGGAAGAGGAGGAAGAAAGAAAGAAAGGACCCTTTCAATGAACTAGTCACAGTTTTCTTAAATTTCTGTTGCATTCTAGCTGGAAATTTTCCAGTGAATTACTTTTTTATTTTTTAATTGGAAATGGCAGTTTGTCAAACCCAGAGCATTTATTAGAGATCTATTTCTCTTCTAAGGAAGGATTTTTCCGATGCAGGATGGTGATATCTTACAAAAATCAAAACTCTGATGATTCAGAAAGTTGCACTGAGTAACAAGGACACCAGTTTAAGCTCTTTGTGATTTGCCACAGGGGTATAAACAATATGCCACATGGAACACAGATGTACTAGACATACTGACATATATTCATACCTTTTTCTGAATTACATGGGAGCCTTTTTTAATCCAAATGCAACTTAAAGGAAAATATAAAAACAATGAAGTTTACTTAAATTTTTCTTGCACGACTTCTGATGATTGTTTTTGTACACCTTTGTACCTGAGGAGGTATTGTTTTTGTACCTTCTCACCAAAGTTTGCTATCCAATCTTTGCTCCATACAATGTCTGTAAAGACTAACACTTTAACTGAACAGGGAGATGATTAAATTAATGCCAAGAAACTTTTAGATTGTTTTGGGGATATTCAGTCCCAGTCGACTGAGGATGAGGTAAACTCTAGTTTACAGTAAACTTTCTTCCCACCAATATTCAGACTGTCCCAAACACATAAATTCATGCACCAGTAGAATTCATGCCTTACAGGGGACGACTGTGACAGAGGCCGAAAATGGAAACTGTGTTTGCCATAAGGCTCTGCTTGTTCCATGCCACGAAGTGAGTGACTGGGGTTTAGACAGTTGTGCTACCAAGTAGCCAACTTCCAGTTGCAGTTGTTGTTCCATATCACCCTGAAAAATGCACAACATTCCTCAGAGTGGAACCTGTGAGTAAGTTTGCTGTGACAACTACTGCTATTTGTGACATAATTGAGCTGTGAGCTACAAAGAGACCTGCTGTACTCTGTGGTACCATCTAAATAAAAAAAATCTATATGAATACGTCATTTTCTTCACTTAGTGCTGACTTGGTGTTGTCTCTTGTGGACTGAAATGAGAAGATGGCACGACATGCTTCTCTGACATATGTATGCATCACTAACTTCCTGAAATAAGAAGTACATGCACGTCTGCATGGGACGATGGATGGTTCTTAAAATGCACATACATATTTTATAGCTTCATTATAGCAGACTGGCTTTATATTTCTCTTTTAAAGTATTGTATTTTTAGTAAAGTATTTTCCCATTATGACAGTCAATATAACAAAATGATGATAATTGGATTTATCAACATATAATTTGTTGCCCTCTGGGTGAAATTCAAATGCTCTCTAATGAACTGATGAGATTTGAATGAATCATATATGTGTAAAGTGTTAGAGAATCAGATCTGTTCCAGCAGCGTAAGTATATACACTTATAATTATTGTACTTGATTTTATCTGAAATGTGAGAAGAGCTAAGGCAGAGAAAGAAAATAACTTCATGTACCATTTTATTTTAAAACATAACTGCAGGCATGAGAAAATCAGACTTACTAAGTTCTGGCAACCCAAAGATGGGTTTGTGCATCCAAAAACAGGATGAAATAGGTTTTCTCAGAAAAACTTTATCTGAATATATTGTCACAAGATTGACAGTGACTTGTGTTCCTACGAGTTACAGGTAGAGCTCAGAGGAATTATTTTGCTGTTGGGAAATTTACCTTCTAAATCACATTTTCCCAACTGCAGCATAGCAGCATTGCCTCTCTTGGAGAGGACGCAATTCATCAGCCACAGAGAGTCACATTAACTGACTGGCCACTCTAAAGAATTAACTATTTGGGCATGTTTCTTTTACCCAGCTGAGGATAAATATCCCACAGAATGGTTGAGTAACCATATGATCTGATATGCTTCCTTACGTCTCGCAGGTGCAAGTGACTGAAATATTGTCCTGCTATATTAGTGGAAGGATTTGTCTGTTTTAACTCAGCCATCTTGATCTAAGCTCTGTGTGTCATAACTGATGAACGATGATGAGAGAAGAGGGATAAAAACTGATGTCTAGGTTGGTGATATACAGCACCTTTTCTAATTCATAAGGCAGTGAAATTGATGTAGACCTCTAATAGGGTTTCTAAGTATAGATTTCCAAGTATAACTTCAGGCTTTTATCACAAGGCAAGACAGAAGAAGATATCAGGGAAACAGGAACAAGTGAGGTGATAAATCCTTTGTCCACTGTCAGATAAGGAACTAACTGAGACTAGCTGCACCCAGTTATAACCATGAAAAGCTAACCCAATATATTCCCCACAATTCTCCAAAGCTCTGTCAGGTATTCATTTCTGTATTTAGGCACCTGACCTTACCAATCAAAAATGGTCTTCAAGAGAAGGTTGATATCAAGGCTGATTACTAGATGCAAGATAGCTGTGTAGCTGAAGGAGGCTACCCAGGAACTTAGGACATCTGGAAAGATAAATATCATCTATTGCCCCACAGTTGCCATTTTCAGAGCATTAGAGAGGAACAGACAAGCACCCACTGCCTGCTGGAGCTGAGCTGACACAAGGCAGGGCTTAGGACACACCCCTTGCAAATTACAGTGGTACCTGAAATTCCCTCTGCTTGCTTTGTAAAAGAAGAACACAGAGCCCTACTTGCAAAGCTATTTCCCATTGCTGTTGTAACACTCCAAAGCTGAAGCAGAGGTCTCTGATATAGCTGTCTGGGATAGATTCTGCTCCTGGATGTGTATATCTGATTCAGATTGAGGTCAGCATTTTTTAAATCTTAAAAGTAGATAGGGTAGGAATGTCTTATGTACTCTGAATTGAATAATCTCATAAAAAATAAATGGACAAAATCATCATTCAGGAACACTTAAATCTGTTATTGAGGAGTACTGGAACAAACAGAAGTCCAGCTTGCTGGCAAGTAATTGATCAGGAAAGCCTTATTGTAGGTTGTTTTGGTTTTTTTTCTTCTTCCATTTGTTATCAGCATACCAAACTATCAAATGAACATTTTCAAAATATAAGTGCCAATTCATGGTACTAAAAAATACTGCATTAAATATATTATCTTGAATTTTAATAAATAGATGGGACACACAATGCTGCTCAGTGCTGCTCAGTCTTAATTACTCCAAACATTTAAAATTACTCTAAAATCTGAAATTCTTATTTATTTTCCAGAAAAAGATACAAAAACTTCTGTTCCTGTAAAAATGTAATAAGAAGAATAATAAAGTTTTTTTCTAGTGAATTTGTATGAGGAGACAGAGCTTTGCCTTTAAAACTATACTTATGGTAGTTTTTTTTTTTTCTTAAAAGCAAGTAGGTAACACAAATCATTATGCCCTTTTCTTATTCATACGTCCTACACTCAGTTAAAGCTGCATGTGCATGGGTTAACAAATTCTACCTTTTAAACTTTTAAACTTAGTTCTCTGTATAAGAAAAGGGTTGTACACAGGAAGGAAGTATTATTTCTCTGCTTCTTCACATATTGCAGGGTGTTTCTCATATATCCAAATGAAGGTCTTTTATTAAATGCACTTTTCCTTTTATATATGTATGAATGTGGCAACTGTTTTCATATCTAAGTAAGTTTATTTGTTTAAATAGCTCCCATATATAGATGAATGACTTGAAAGGAAATAGGAATGCTTGCATGATGGGATATGGTTGCTGAGTGATGTCTGCAGGGACTGCTTAGTGTTGATAAATAACTACGGAATTTGTCTATCAACATTTTGCATAAATGTCAGTCATAGAACTTGTGGTTGGGTTGAGGCAGCCTTGAATGACAATGTATTTCTCATTTATGTACAAGCTTTAAAGGGGAAGAATAGGGAAACAGAGAACTTATCTCACAGCAGCATACGTTTTTAAAATGTAGGTGTCCTCCAGCAGTCTTCTGCAGTTGCTTCCTGTGAGATTTTGCAGAATCCAAACAAAACCCAGATGAAATCATGCCTTTGGCAGGTTAGCAAAGTAATATGAATGTGTTCCATGCCTAAAATATTACATTTCAAAGACTCCTTTAAGCCAAGTCCAATATCAGATTTGTCAAATCTATAGGCTCCTAAAAATTCTTAAATTAAAGACTGTCATTTCAGATGTGAGAGAAAGCTAAACAGAAAATGCACTAAGAACCTTAAGTTTTACATTTATCCAGGCAATTAATAAAATTATATGTAAGAATCTGAAATTCCCGGATACCTGCACAGAGCAGGTATAGTAACCAGAAGGAAATACCATAGGGATGGAATAGATAATTTGAGAGCCTATATGTCTCCTTGTATTTATATAACAACAGACCTTTTTATGTTAGAACAGTCTGAATCAGCTCATCCAAAAAGCACATAGGGTAGAATTCTTTTTCTACCAGTGCACAGAGCTCACTCTGGCTTAGCTCTGCCTCCAAAGCAGATAGAAGCATGCATATAATCTTCACCAACAGGCCCCAGAGAGTTGATAAAGCACAGCCTGATATTATTTCAGATTAGGAGGCCCTAGAGCATTTCTTTTGTATTCAACTTTTCCCTAATTAGTCAACTTAAAATAGACTGAGATTGGTATGCATAATAGCTATGACAACATCTTCATAGCACCAAACAATCTCTTTGCTTTCAAGATCCCTGGTAAGTGATATGTACAGGCTTATCTCTCCACTCTTTGAAAATGCTGTAAAGCAGGGATAATTTCAGGTCGCTCTTGGTTTACACACATAGCAATGAGAACAGAACCAGGACCAAAGGTCTTACAAGTATTGTCTACCAGACTGCAAAGCTACAAAATGCTACAGCACAGAAACTAGCCACTGCTGGGCCTGAAAAGTTGCAGGACATTAGACTTCCTCATTTCATAATTCCTCATCATGAGAAGATTTTTAAGATCTAAATAACGCAAGACTCATTTTTCTAGGTGAGCCTCAACATTTCCACAGAAAATAAGCTGTGACACTTTGAATATAATACTCTTGCCTAATATATACAACTGCACAAACTGCAAAAAGAATATAACTTCTGTTAGCTTAGGTGTTAATTGGTTACATTCATATACCCTAAAATCCCAACAGAAATAGAACAAGTTAAAGCTATATTGTATATTTAACAGAGACATAGGTTAACAGCAGAGACGGTGACTACAATAAAACTAATTGCAGGGTTCTTCTATAACAAGGTATTTTTCCTGTTGATACAACCACTGCTTGGTGCTCTGCTAGATGTGGAGTAGTGTGATCTTCCCTTAACTGAATTCAGTAGAACTTCAGAGGACCTGGACAACGGAGAATTTGGGTATCTGTGGGGAAGGATTTTTGAAAAAAAAAATTAGAATTTAATACATTAATTTATTTTGTGCATCTTAATAAATACTCTTTGTATTGAAAAATTTCAAATTGGAATGAAGCCATCAGAACCATTTTTTAAATTAAATTTAGAGTTATAATGGGATACAATAGTACTCATAGTATAGACTGAGATACACTCAATATAAAGAACAAAGTGATTCTTGGTTGCTTTTCCCTGGACATCTGGAAGTGTTTTTATTTTTTTTCCCCCGCTTTCATAATTCTCAGACTTTCTAAACAGCTGTTTTTTCATTGATTGAGGTGGAAGTATTGAATTGAATAGGATGATGATATCTACTGAATGCTTTTACTTTCATATGCATTAACTGAAGAAAGACCTTGGATAAGATAAACAGCATTCAAAAATGACTTTATGTTCTGTCATCAGTTCTTAATCCAAAGTCAAACACCTAAAAAATGTCAAAATGTGCACAAACATGTACGCTTCAGTTTGGTGTGCACTTTTTAAGACTGGGGAAATAATTTTCAGAGTAATCTGAAGCTTTAAGAAACAACTGAAAACCACAGAATTATTCAATTAAAATGACAAGGAGAATAGTTGCTTAGGGTCAGATGGATGCAGGAAAAAATTTCATCTGGTTTCAATATCGTGGAAAATAAGACAATAGCTTTTGGAAGAGTGCATAGGGCCAAGCATTTACTGAGACTGAGTAGTTTACTGATGTAATAACTTGTAAGAATAAGTTTCAATGCTGCTCTTAGTGTGTATTCGTATATCAATAGTAATTTTACTTATTTCAGATAAGCCCTGAGACTGGAAATACTGAAAACACTTCACTTACTCTGTTCTCTACTTAACCCTGTTAGCATACTCAGTACTTTTCTATATTCCAGTCTCTCCTGAAACTCAAACAAACATCAAAGATGAAATAGGAAACCTGTGGAAGAGACTTACACCTCTTTTTAATGAAGTTTATTTTCAGATTTGTTACTTTTTAAAATCCTGTGTCCCACAGTTGAAGACAAAAAAAACTCCCAAGGAAGTGACAAATCACATGTCTATCGAATATAATTTCAGATATTAGAATATCTCAGCTTAAAAGCAACTCCTTGATATCTGTAAAAAACTGATTATACATATATATATACATACATATACAATTATTAGTTCGTGTCATATCACTTTCCTATTCTTTATGTAAATATCATGTTAAGATTGATTCAAGATGCATTCTCTGCTCTTATCTGATTAAGAATTCACATCATCTCTGCAGAAAAATGGGGAGGGAAAGAATTATAATTTTCTTTCAACATTCCACCAGTGATTAAACATGTCAGCTAAGATAATTTAATTATAAGTAGACCACTATTTCATTTTTATTTGCTTGTCTTTAGTTATTAAAAAAAAAAAGTTGTATTTTTTTTAATATTCCCCTTAAATTGTGCAGGGTACAAAATTGTGTTACTTCTATTTTGCATCTATTTTTTTTTTTTTTTTTGGAGAAAAGCCATTCTAGATCAAGAAAGAAAAAAGAAAGATGTTTTTATCTGAAACTACACAGTGCTGCTATACCAATTGCCATATTCAGTATCAAGAATCAAAAAGGCAATGGGATGTAGCAGGTAGCAGCCAGTTAACCTATAACTGCTGAATCATTGTGTTTAAAGACATCTTACTTTATTACTTAATGCTGCAGTGAAGTAGAAAATTGACGTGGTCATTCTTAACTGGTTAAACCAGAAAATATGTTTTGCACAGATGTATCTAATGTAGTTTTATGACAAAGGAATTTGGTTAAAATCTTAAGAATTATACAAACACCATTCTAGACCAAGAAAAAAATTATGTTCTTATGTTCTTTTTAAAGTCTTTCTTTCTTTCTGACTTTTGTTTTCCATTTTTATGTTACACTTATCATCCTTTGTTCATGATTTTAAAAGCTTTTATTTAACTGTTTCCTATATTTCTGTCCAAAGTCTTGTCCTCTTGTACTAGTAAGAAAAAAAAATAATTTTATTCAGAGTTGGAGGAATCTTATTTTCATTTTGTATCTTCTGATTTCCTCTGAACACCTTTCTTTCCCCATACAGCCTTGAGAATTAACTAAGGATTTTCTCATTTTTCATTGAAATCAGCCAAAAAACACTTTTGATTTCCACATTACAATACCCAGGACTTGGGATGTGCCTAGATGCTTGCTCAGAAGTTGTCTGTGTGAAGTGTCCTGGGCTGGACTACCTCAGCCCAAAAATTTAACATTCATTTCCAAGTGATATGGCCTTTAATGCCAGCACCATGTGGGGCTTCTCCTCACCACACACTACTTGTGCACAAGGGCGAGGGAGGAGAGGACATTTTGTGAGGGGCAGCTGATTTCCCTGCAGGCCCACGCAGCACCACCACCTCAGCAATACCCATTAATATTGCTACACAAAGGGAAGACACATGGACATTCATTTAAATTACTATTACTTCAAAATTTCCATGAGGATGGATAGTATCCTCTAGCATTCCTTAACGTGATCCTTTGCCCCTGTCAATCCAGACATACACTGTGCCCTGCATGGCAGGCACAATGGGCATCTCTGGAGAGCTGCTGGCAGCTGGTGGCCTGCAGGGGTGGCCTTTGTGAGGGCACACCAGGGGCTGCCCCAGAGTGCACACTCAGGTCTGCAATGGACCCACTACAGATGAAATACGAAGAAAGCACAAAAAAAATTGGGGGGGAGAGAAGGAGGGAATAAAGAGGGAGAAACAAAGATCCCAGGATGAGAGGAAGGAAGGAGGCACTCCAGGCTCAGGAGCAGATATTTCCCTGCAGCCCATGGAGAGGACCACTTCAGAGCAGATACCCACACTACGGTCCATGAAGGGCCCCGCACTGGAACAGGAGGATGTTTTCTGAAGGAACTGCACCCTTTGGACACCCCACACTAGAGCAAGTTAAACGTGTGAGGATGATGTAGCTGCAGAGGAGAACTGATGAGGATATCCACAGGCCCCCACTCTCCCTGCACCACTCAGGGCTGGGCACAAAAACCCAAAGTGGAGCTGAGTCTGGAAGAAAAATGAGAAAATTTCTTGTTTTAATGTTTGTCTTCATTTCTCACAATCCAATTCTATTTTAAGTGGCAATAAATTGAATTAATTTTTCTGAAGCCAAGTGTCTTTCAGTCACTTGAAAGTAATAGCTGGTAATCAACATCCCTGTTTTTATGTCCACCAATGATTTTTCTCACCCTGTTTTCTGTCCCTCCGCACTTAAGGGGACAAGGGCTTAGGTGAGTGAGTGAGCAACTGATCATCTGAGTGGCTGGGTGGGAATCTGGATTTTTGACAAGGCTAACCCACCACACAATCCCCCATTTAAATTATCCAGACTTCTTTGGGAACCTAGAATTGAGGCAATCCACAGTTGTGGGTTGTGGGTTTTGAGGGTTTTTGATAGAATTGTTTATTTGTTGTTTTTGTCTCATTTTGATTACTTTAGATGGCTTTCTGAGAAGGATCCTGAAAATTCTGGAAAGTGAAACTGGTGGACAACCTTCATTCAGCCCAGACCCATGATGTCTGAGAGGGCAGTACTAGAGATTTTAAATGAGTTAGGAGTTTGCCCAAGATTCACAATGCTCCTGGGCATGCTCCCTTACTTTTGGCAAGCACTGTTTTTAAATACTATGACATTTTTTAACTTAATTACACTGATGGATGAAAGCGTCCTATACAGACTTTCTTCTCCCTCTTCTGTTGCCTTTCCTAACCCCCTCCTCTTTCTTTTCATTCTTCTCCCTCTCAATTCAATTTTGATTACTTCATTAGCATTCATCTTCATTTCCATCCTTGAAAACTATAACCGAATCACCCAATTTATAGACAGACTTCAGATTATTGGTGCCATTGGTTCACCATAATCCTGGACGTTTTGTTGCGTTTATCCACTTGTTTTGTTATTTTTATCCCTTGTTACGGTGTCTTTCTTTGCCCACATTTTCTTTTTATACAATATAAATATTTTGGTTTGTGGGCTTTTTTTTATTGTGTTTTTTAAGAATTTGTATCATGTTTCACCTGAAAATAAAACTCATACAGTAGTGAATATGATGTGAAAATATGTAATTTGGAAGGTGAGGAGTAGAGGAAAGTTTATAGAAAGGAAAATCAGGGTTCAAATACATCACAGATTCCAAGGCTTGAAAAAAAACCTTGTTATAATCCAGTCTGACATCATCTCTGATTGCTTGGCAGGAGCCAGAAATTTTTTTTTTTTATTAATTGATGTTTTAACTCTATGCTTTTTAGAAGGAAAAGCTTCAATCTGTTTTTTAAAATGTGTGGCAAAGATGCACATACATAAACTGTTCCAATTCTTAATTAATCTCAGTGCTAAAATAAAACACACTTTTATCCTAGCTAAGCTTGCCTGTTTTAAACTGTAAGGCATAGAAATATTTTATACATTTATCTAATAAAGAACATTCAAATCAATTTTTCTCCCCCCTTAAATATTTTTACATCACTGTCAGTCCATGTTATAAACTTCTCTTATTTATATTCTTTTGTAAAGAAAAGCTTATCCAGCCTCCTTTCCTCCTATTTTTTTCCTTGCAAACCTCCTCCATTTTCCTTTAGTATTTTATTCACCCATATTAATATTTAAGCTCTTGAAAAATTACTTGATTTTTCAATATCTTTCTGAGGTCAATAGGTGTGGGATTTTCAGGTGTGTCTCTTTCAGGCCTGCCCTTGTCATTAAATCTGGGATTATGAATATACCACAAGTTACATATTTTGGAGAGAGACATTCTAGCTATGTATTATACCCACAGAGAGCCATGTCCTACTGTGATTTAATGTGATTTGTATGGGAGTAATTAAAATTGCTTTTTTTTAGAAAAGCAAATTTGCAAACTCTTGCCATTGATCTAATCTAATTTTAATGTTAATATTTAATTCATACAGACTCTTATCTCCTCTGTTTCAGTGATCTTGCTGTATTATGCTTAGTATTGTTAATGAGGAAGTAGCTGATTCTACAGTTGCTTCTACAAAGTAGAAGGGAAATGGATATTAACTATTTTTTCCCCTATGTTGCTATTTCTCATCAAAATCACAAAAATACGAGACTCAGGTTTTAACCCTAGTGGTGCCCTCTGGATCTCTTTTGTTAATTCTGTTAGTTTATTGACCAAAAAGATAAATGCATGTAAATACATTATAAATAAACAAGTCTGAAGAGTTGAATGCTTAGGATTAAGTCAAGATTATTTTCTTTTGGTGTCATTTTGTATTTAGGAAAGAATTCTTGCATTAACAGGTCGATCTTAAAACAAAACAAAACAAACCAAACCAACCAGCCAGACAAAAAATCCAAACAAACAAAAATTTCATTGCTATTCCAAGTTAGAATGGACAGTGCCTGAACTTTCTATTGATTATGATAAATTTGCATTCTTCCTATTCAGATATGTAATAGTAGACATTATCTAAGCTATCTTTTATCAATGTAATTTTTAAAATATATAATAAATTGTAGCAGAATTGTTGGGTGTTAGTAGACCTAGAGAAGGAGAAAAATGAGATTCAGATATAGCTATAAAATCAAGAACTAATTAGAGCACAATTGGAACAGCTCACTAATAGCTTATGGAGGAAAAAATACTAATGATATCTTATACAAAATTGCAGTTGTTTTTATGGAGTACTTCTTATTGAGCAGGTTATTAATGTATTCAGGATAAATGACCCAAATATAATTTATCTATATATACACACATTCAGAGGAAGAACGGATATGACACTGTGCTTGGATTGCTTTGTTGAAGTGACTCAAGACAACAAAATGTGTCTCAGAGACCATTAAAAGTTGACACACAGTAGTATTCAGGCTATTCTGGTTTATACTGGGGATATTAAATTGTTCCAGGGCCTCTGGTATCAGGATGGCAAAACTTGGAGCCATTTCTACCCCTGGAGAGACTGATCTGACTCAGAAATGGTAATGCTGTCCAAGTTTATGGGATGGCTATTCATATTTGCATGCAGCTGGGTGTTGTGTAGGAGAACCATCAGTTCAGAAATACTTTTGTATTTTTTCTACTTTATGTGTCTCCTGCTCTCACACTGGTATTTACAGATTTTTTCCTTTCTTTCTATGATCTAAGTTAAAAAATCCTTTTAAAAATTGCCTTCAACATAGTGGAAGCAGAAATAAAAACATTCTGGAATCCAAGTAATTTCCACCTATTTATTCATATCTCATGTAGCTTTGCTGTTTGTTTTTAAGGCCACTGGCTCAGTTCTACTGTTAATTTTTTTTTATAAAATACTTAGATGAATGATATATAGCTAGATATAAAATTTCTCTGACACATTATAGAGCGAACATAAGGTCACTTTAGTGAAGAACAGTATAAGAAATTTCTGATTATTGCCGGGGTTGCAATATGGCAAAAATATCTTTCTTCATTAACAACTGACACTTCTCTATTTATGTGTATTTTTGCAAAATTTTCTATAAACAAGAGAGATTATGAGAAATATGTATTCATATTGTCTAGTCTTTCCAAATTTTATTAGCTCAGGTGAATCACAGAAAAGGATGCTTTTTGTCATTGACTGACTCTTTAAAGCTTAAGCAAATCAGGTAATTAATGACTTCTATTAAATTACTTGAAGGATGATTTCAGGAAAGTGGTTAAAAAAACCCCCACCAAACAAAAACCAAAGAGAAATGAGAATGAGTACAGAGGCAAAATTTATTTAGCCATTTCTATTTATCCAAACCTTATTATTCTTAATTAGCAACTCAGTTTCTAAACCACAATAAGCTGCAAGAAATCACACATCATTTTACAAAATCAAATGCATCATACTGTAACTGTGAAAACTAAAATCAAGTTAGGTGATTTTTTGCAATGTTTTTCATGTCCAACACTGTCCAGTAGAGACTATTTAATTCTACACTGAAAATTCATACTATACTTCCTACATATATTTGAAACCAGAATATATGTCAAATCAGTAATGAAGAATGGATTCTTGGAGAAATGGATTCTTGGAAAAATTCCGTGTTTCTGTGTGTCTGAGGAAGCTGTTCCGAGAAGCTGGACATAGCAACGTTAGACAGGTTTAAACAGTTGTGATTAAAATAAGAAATTAAATAAATATTTCTAATTCAGTTCTCCTGTTCATTTATCTCATATGAAATGCTAAAGGCAAGAGAAATATTCTTTCCATTTCAACAAATGCTGGTCTGTTTCCAGGGCAGGGATACTTCCTATCATATGAATATTGTCACACAATTGTGCGACAAGTTTTAGTGGTGAACTTGGTGGTGTTACTAGGTTGGCAGTTGGACTTGAACTTAGAAGTCTTTTCAGCTTTAATAATTCTGTGATTCCATTAAACCTTTGTGGAACAGTTCATTGAGCCTACACTTCTTGTTTTAGGATTAAGCTGATCAATGAAGTGACTGTCTATATGATACAATTATTTCATTCCTTTTACCATAGAACAATATTAATACAAATGGGTACAAATAAATTAGGAATCAAAAGAGTATTTCATGAATTATCTCCAAAGTAATGCAAATATCATGAGAATATCTGATAAACTTGTTGAGTATAAGATTATTTTTTATTGCTCTCCTAAAATGTCTTTTTCTTTGTATTCAAGTACATTTTAATCAGTTAATTTTTTAACAATGTATATAAAACATAACTCTTTCTTCCTGGATTTTCTTTAAATATTCATCCAGTATCTTTCTGATGAGCTTAATATGGACTTCTTCTGTGCATGTAAGTAAATTGCTGACAGAAAGGAGGTAGGATAAAGAAAATTACATCTCTTGTAATACACAAATGTATTATACCAGAATAATCACAGATGCATCATTCTTTCCTAAGCTATATTTTCAAAATAATAATGCATTTAAATAGTGAAGAAGAGATTAAATTCCATTTTTATTCTCTCTACTTTTTACTTTCTTTTGCTTAAAGAGAAAAATTTCAAAATTCTACTTTGAACAAATCAGAATCTCTTTACAAGAGATTTCTGAGATAATGGCATCTGTCAAGTTCATGTTTTGGATGCACAAAGGTTATTGGTCTTATAATACCAGAGAAATACATTGTTGCATCATGCAACAAAGACTTTGAGAAAGGAAATCTATAATTCAGGATAATGAAGGAATTACTGTTAGAAGCCATCATGATAACTGCCTTGACAACCTGACCAGCACTGACCACATCCACTGCATGTTCTGCAGCCCTGTGTGTCAGAATTCCAGGTTCATCTTTCAATAACCCTTCATTTCTTTTGCCTACTCTTGCTAAAAGCTTGTTTTCCTCTGCTAGTTTTCACCTGTCATCTTTTCCATCACATCCTTGTTCCATGAACACATCATAAAAATGCCTATGTAATTGTTCCTTACTTACTCTGGAATGCCTTATACATATCTGCATCTTAGAGTTACCCACATCTGTATTCCGTACCCTCCTCCCTCCTTGCCTGTATATCCATTCCTTACTTTCCTTTGACATCTTCCTTTCCTTTATTTCCATGTTTCCTCATGGAAATAAATAATTCAGCGACTGAAGGTCTGTAAAGTGTTTAGGATAATGAATTGCAATTGCAGGTACAATGCTGTTAAGCAACTGGACACTTGCAATTAGCAATTGATTAGCTGACAATTATGCAGGTAGGTGAAACAGATGGCTGTCCTAATCATATGCAAGAGCTGAACACATTCCTTTCTTCCATTTCTGTGTACACCAAAATTGACTAAATTTTTCCCCAACTGCATAGAAAATCCTCCGCAGCTTTAAAATTTATTAGACAGTTTACAATATGTACCACACTACTTCAAGTGATAGAAGATAAATGATATCAAGCCTCAGCTCACCTAACTTTGCTATATTAGATTACACAGATAATAAAACTGAGGGTGAAAAGCCATATGTAAATATTTTGATAACATTGTTCCCTACAACTGGAGATGAGTTAGGCAGCTGTCTCATCTCAAATCAGTGAGCATTGGATGTGTCCTTATGAAAAATTAAATTAATGTATGTGGCTACCCTAGCCACTGTCCCTGCTTCTGCTGAAGTCCATAAAGAAATTTCTGCCAAGATCTGTGGAAACAGGACCAAGCCCTTAATATTGTCCCTTATAGTAGTTGTTATTCACAGTTTTCTGTCATGATTATACTGTCTCTTAAAAAAGGAAGGAGAGAACAAAGCATGAAAATAATTGTTTTAAATGGAAAAATGTGGATCCTATATTCTGAACTGTACATACACTGTTGATGAAATTCTGCATCTTATGTGAAGTTGTTGGCGTGAGTAAAAATTATTGCCTGAAGATAGATATATTTTTTTAAGAGCATATAGTTAATTTAATTAGATCCTAACTGTAAAAGAACAACACCTTAAAAAAATAAATACAAGCATTAATCAAATAGTTAATCTCAGAAAGTGATTTGGTAATGCCTGCTTCTGTAACAATAGTCCTGCTCTGGCTGACTCAATCTTTCCAGGAAATCTTTTCCTACTGAGCCAAGTCACTTACTTTGTTTCACTCTGATAAGTCAGATCAGCTTCTTTAGTTCCTCTCTTGAGCAGCTAGCAAGGCAGGCAGAAGGGTCCTAGTCCTGATGATGAAATAGCTGCGTACAATGTCCACTTTTCTTTTTAAACGTGCTTTTATAGAAAAAAAAAGGATGTAATAAAGCAAGCATTTTTTTATTGTTTAATGACCAATAACTCAGAAAGCTATTGAAACTATTATGATGACAACTTTTTTCAGGAAGATTTCCTTCCAGGCTTGCAAAACTACAATTTAGACTTTGGTACCTTAAAATAGAAATTATTACAATAATTTTATTCTTCTGATGTATGTAATAGAGATGTGTCTTTCTGGAATGAAGAAAACAACAGTAGCACAGAAACTACTTCAATAATGCCCTAACATTTAAATATTACAATTTATAAGAATCATTCCATTCAGGTATTAGCCAAAAGTTTAAAACTCTTTGTTTCTGTGATAAACATTAGTTTTTTATGAGCTTCTCAAAATTATTCTGTAATGTGTATTCTGTGATTTCTGTGCTTTAGAGGGTAAAATTTTGAATCCAATAATAAGCACCTTATCTAGAAAGCCTTGCTCAGGCTAAATCCTTGCGTAATTGACCTGCACCTCCATACATACTGTCTTCAAAGAAATAGAAACTTTCTTCTTGAATTCCATTTGCTGACAGATCAGATATTTGGAAGCAAGTTGAGATTCATGGATCTATGCAAGTTTATACCAGCTGAGTAGCAGACCATAATCCACCATCCCTCAGTTTATCTGAAAGTAAAAGACTTCTTTTTACACACCAGTGAAGTCTGCTAAGTGACAACAGTGTATTTATCCAGCACATCATTTACAAAACCCAAATGCTTAAAATTGAGGAAATGAAATGTTAAGGATGCCATAAATCTTAGTGCTCAGAAGGAGTCTAAACCAACTCTTACTTAAATCCACATGAGTCTTTCCACTTATTTCAGTCAGAGCTGGACTTAGTCCATAATAAACAAGTATTTTGTCAAATGTATCGCCAGATATGCCTCTAAGGGATGCTGATCTATGCATATGAATGGCCTAATATGACAGGGGCAGTAGCAAGAGGGTGTTGTGTTCTAGATATTTGGTGTAAATACAAACTCTGTGGAGAGCTCAGGAAAAATTGCTGTAGTCCTTTTTGACTACAATTTCCCAGTTGTGGGTATCAGCTATCTTTTTCTTCTCTGATTTATAGTATTGCACCACTTACTCAGATCAAAGAATCTGAAACACAAGGGGGAAAGTCTGGCACTTGTTTCTTCTCACTCACCTAGAATGCTTATTATGAAAGGTATGAATGGTCTATCACTTTTCAATACCTGCAATCTATGAACTTCATAACCTCCAATGAAATAAAGCTTTTTTTTCAAGCATTTGAATAAGTTCACAACTATGTAGTAAGAAATTATAGCATACTATGTTCAAAAGCAGTTCATCTTTCTCATTCGTTGAGTATTCAGTTAATTTTAAACTCACAGTACCAGAGCATCTCTTAATAGTTTTATGTGAAGCATTCATATTCAAAATTAGCAACAACGAAGTTTATAATCTCTCTACGAAGCTTGCTAGCACACAGTAACCTGAAACATCTTACAGTAATTTACCTTAACATAATAACCATAATATTTTAAATGTAGGCAAAAGCCTTTCAGACTTATTCATTTTATTGCATGGCAAACTCTTGTTAACCATATGATTAAGAAAAAAGAACTTGAAGGACCCTGCATTTACCTCTTCTGAGGGAGCGTAATTACTTTGCCTTTAATTTTTCTTAAGAATTGCTTTTTAAGATGTCATTTACCTTTCTAAATTCAAATAATAAAGATATTACTAAAATGGGGTAGTAATATTCAAGCAGAACTCAATTTTAATAGCTAAAAGATTGCTCTATATGCACAGATTGGATATCTGGCAAAAGCTCTTCATGGAAAAGAAATACTGGGAGAAGCCCCCATAGAAGCATCATTAAAATTCAGCTGTTCAAAACCTCTGGACTTGTCAAAAAGTATATCAAGGAAACTTTTATTAGGCAGTGACAAAATAAGTCTACCACAACTCAAATTACATAGATCTAAAGGCCCCATTTTTTCTGTGTCAAGCTCACATTGCTAAAATGAATTTTTTTCCCTAGGTAAACTGCTAGGTGATTCAGTAGACTCAGTTTTCATTACTTTTCTTGAAATAAAAGCTAATAATTAGGAAAGAAAATTATAGAATAAGATATTCTCCAGAAACATTTGCATAATTGTATAATCAAATGATAATAGACATGATATTTTACAGGAGCTTTCCGATAGGTTTTAAACCACCAGAGGTGGTTTAAGGCTATGATCTTCAACACTAAAACTTATATATCCAGTAGTATAACAGATACTATCACAATATGCTGAAGAATTCTTGTTTTTCTTGTGCAAATGATAAAGATGTTAGATGCAGCTTCTATCACAGGAAATCCAGCGAATTCCTTAAGAAAAATAAAAATTCAGTCCCTGAACTACTTATAATCTTAATATAGCTTTGATTCAACTAGTGCGATGAAAAGAGAAGGTGGTGCAAGTTGGATGTTCCTTGTCTTTCCAACCTGCTTACCTCCCACCCAGCTGGTGGTTTTATATATTCAATATATTAGCTCTGGCTCAGCACTAAAGACTGCATCTGGCTCCATACACAACATATACTGTATTGTATGGAAAGCCTGATACAAAGCACAATATGTTTTTAGATATTTGAACCCTATTTGAAACTATAATCTTGAAGCACTCATTGGACATGGAGCCAGACTTCTGGCACATTGGGTTGGCTTGCTTTTATCATGAATTTTAATGGTGAAAAAATTGCATCTGTTCCTAACTGCCTTTCAGCTGTTAGTCACTGCAGCATAGCTGATACCAGATGGGGAAGAGGAGAGATACTCTTTTTGTAATCAGTTTGTGAACTCAGCTGGGACAACAGTTAGTGGAATAAATGGCAATGCTTCTCTATGCTTGACCTGAATCTCAGTCTCAACATCCAGTGAAGACTATCTGAGATGGCTCTGTTTGGTTGCACAGTGCTGCACTTGAGCTGATAAGCCTCAGTGGATATGGCACAGTTTTGCATTTTGTAACAATTTCTGTATATATGGAACAATTAATCTGCAGTCCAGATAAACCATCCACACTGACTTTTGCTTGCCCCTTACCTGAGATGGTCTAGATCTGCTCATTCACATGTACAATGGGCAAGATACTTGGCTTTATTTATATTTAGGTTTTTCTGAATTTTTATGAGATCTAATTTAGTTTTTCAGATATTGTGATGGATGATACTCATTCCACTTGTAAAGCCTGTTGTGCTCAAAGACAACACCTGGGAAGTGGAGAGGAAACTTGTCTTTTGAATTTTTCAGATATTGTACTCTGTAACTCTCTGGTTCTGAAGGAAAGTGAGGGATTAGCCCTGTGCTGAGAGCAAATGAGCACAGAAAATTACTTTGGGTAAAGAAATTTCCAAAGCCTGGTGTCATACAAGGTGGCAAAACAAAAGGCTGATGATTCTGTATTCACAACTTGAATACAAAAAAATTTTCTGTAAGCATAAAGAAAACTTTGGAATTTTTTAAACTTAAAATATAGCCCAGTTTGTGATTAGCTTCACTTGCAATGAGAGTGTGTTCTTGCTTTATGATACTCAACTTGGAGGTTGCCTTATCCTTCAGACTCTTTTCAGCCACCTCCTTTTCAGCCAGTCACTTCTCAAACATGAACAGATGCATAGAATTCTCTGTGCTAAATGCAGCACCTTAAAAGCTTCAAGGGCTTTCCATAGGTACAGGCCACAGATTTCTCAGGATAGTTTTAGACTGAGGCTCTCATCATATTCATGTAAACTGTTGCCTTAAATTAAATAATTCATAGGATGTATTTGGTTTGATCATCCAGGTAACTGATGAAAATGTTTGATAAAAATGGGGCCCAGTATCAATACTAATATACCATGATGGTAGTCCTGCTCATATTGTTTTACTTGATGCATGCATTACATTTGGTAACATTATTATTGGTTTGCTTTTGAGGATTTCAAATAATTTTTTGCAGCCCTGTTATTATTAGTTTGTGGATTGTAGAGGGGGTGGTTAGGGACTTTCTTGTTGGTTTGTGTTTTGATGTGTTTGGTTGGTTATTTGTTTTAATTAACTTAATTCTTATCCAGCCAAATATGTATTGCTGCCAAAGATTGTATTATCTTCTCTTTCAAATGGAAAGTAATGTCTTTTACAATTGTAAGCTCTTTCTTTGCTCCATGACTTGACCAATCTCTTTAAATGTCTCTGTGGTCTTTAAGATTAGGCACCCTTGAAAAGAACACCTTCAGCTTCTGGGTTCCTCAGTGTTACTCTGTCTAAACTTGGACTGCGTCTCTGAGAGGAATGGTTGGCCATTTAGTCTAAGGATCCTTTTCACTAGAGGACTTACAGGTATGTTGTGATGGTATGGTGCAGTTTAGTACCTATTTGGACTTCATGCTTCCTTGTAAAATAACTTAAATATTCATGAAAACCATGAAATTCCCTTAACTGGTACCTCAGACAAATCAAGACAGTCTGGAAAAGTCAGACTGGATTCTTTGTTTACCTTCCATCACTATTCAAAAGCGAAGGCTTTGACACTTGGACAAGACCTTCTTGAGTGCTGATGCTCAGTTGTAACTTGGTGCATTTCACAATTACACTGTTAAGCTATTCTCCTAGACTAGCATTGTCTCTGCTGTCCTAAAAAGTACTTTAATTAAAGTTTGAGCAATGTATGCACATATAGGGAATTATGAACTTATTTCTTAAAAATCTCTTTTCAAAGTCCAATAGCATTTCAATGTAAGTCCTTATTTGTTCTGTGATCTATTCCTAAAAATTAATGCTTTGTTCAAAGGGTTTTTTATTTGAATTGTGTATTATTTAAATAATTATAATGCACTTGGGAATTTTTACATAGGAATTGCTGTTTACTAGCTTTATTTTTGGATTATTAGTCATATTGGCCTTTGCTGTAGGTTCACAATATCATATGTTTTGGTACATTTGTCTGATTTATGCAATTTTCTTAAAATTTGGCTTAGACTAACAGTTTGCCTAAACACAATAGATTTTGGTAGCTTCTGCTGTATCACAGTTATGTATACATTATTCATATGCAACAGGAAAACAGTGCAATTCCCCCAGACTGGTAACTTTTATGCTGTTCTTTTCCATGCAGCAGGATTCAAATTAAGTTTAGGGAAACTACTGCTCCCTAGACCATAAGTAATTTTCCCCAATTTGTTCAGTGATTATCCATAAATTTTGTATAAGATGAGGAAGGGTGTACTTTATCTACAGTAGGAGTCTTTAGTAGAAAATTATAAAGTATTTTTCAGTGTGATTTCTGAGTTAACCCCTTGATTTCAGGAAAAGCATTTTTAAAGTGTTTTTTATTTGATTTCCTACTCCTTTTTGTTTTCATTTTGAGCTAATTACTTATTTCAAGTCTTCAGAGTTTTGGAGCAGCAAGTGTTCTTTTACTATTTTATTTGGGAAATTTTCCCCTTGTGACAAATTTATTATGTTCTTTGGATGGTAGAGCATTTACTTGCTTAATGCAAATTCCCTTTCTTATGCCTGGCATCTGTTTACTGTGTGGCAAATACTTCCTTTGATAATAAATTCAAATTTGCAATTAAGACCTCCAAAACTAAAACTGTATAAAAGCACAAGAGACAGAATACAGTCCAAACTATACTACTTTTTTTGAGACTGTCATGCACATGCAGTGTTACTAAACAAACACAGTTGAATGTTCTACTTTTGTTTCTGTCTAGTGATCACAAGAAGAAAATCTGTTGTTTCACGAACATCTTCTTTTGCTTATTATCATGAATAATATTCTTCATCAAAGAAAAATTTTAACTATAAGAAGTGTCAATGGATTAATACTGATTCTTGTTTTGTATTTTTCCTTAGCAGGAGCCTTTGTTTTGATATACAGTGTGGTGTGAGATTAGTAGACAGAAAGAGACTTGAGGTTCCCCTACTGGAGTTATCTTTGAAAAGATAATTCCTGAAAATTTAAAACGGCTGCCTTCTATTTGCACTACAAGGAAACCCAATGTAATTTCAATAAATCTTGTAGAATTTGGCTGTAACTGTTGAAGAAATGTTTACATCTGAAGGACATGACTTCTTTATTAAGAGTACAATCTGACTGCTTGGTTAAAATGTAGGTATATGATTTCATGTTTAATTGAAAAGTAATTCTTGTGAAGATACTTCCAAAATTTGTGGATCCATTAACTCCTATGCCTGTGAGAAGTTAAAAGAAGAAAAAACAAAACAAAACCCCTGCTTGTTTTACCTAGATGAGATTATGTGCTTTAGACGTTCAGAATACAAAAGGAAAGAGGACTGTGGGTCAAACAATAGTTCACTAACAATTCATTGCAGTGCATTGTAATTTAAAGGTCCTTCAAGGAGGGGTAATCCACCCTCCGGAGTATATGGGAAGACAGTGGTAAATAGTGTAAAAATAAAACCTTTGAGACAATGTTTATAGACTGTGCTTGGATACACATGCTTTGTGATTATACATTTTAAAAAAGAGATGTTAAATAGTATGGGTTATCTAGGCTTTTCTTTCCTATTCACATTTTTATGGATTGGGAGGGGCTAAGTAATATGCATTAGTGATAAAATTGCAGAGCTGTTTAAAATTATAATGTGCTTTGGGAAGAGGAGCTACTTGTAACTAAGAACCTGATTTACATTTTTGGTTCCACATATGCAATCTTCCACCCATTTGCTTCA
The DNA here is from genome assembly GCA_025920805.1 of Petroica traversi. NCBI lineage: Eukaryota > Metazoa > Chordata > Aves > Passeriformes > Petroicidae > Petroica > Petroica traversi. Next base: position 18,195,457 of record JAHLSL010000015.1, on the reverse strand, counting down.
GTGTTCAAATCGTTAAATGAATACTGTCTTATAACACTGGTGTTAGAGCTGAGAACCAATTGCCCAGATAACAGAAATTGTGACTATTTCTTCCAGTGTGAGTTCTAGTCTCTAATTTTATGCGGGAGGATGTTGGTGGCTGGTTATCATTAATTAGCCTAGTTGTTTAATTGATTGGATCTTCTGTGAGACTCCTGCCTCACCTGTAGATCTGTAACTGTAAAAAAGTACAACTCATGTTGACATTAGGGACCTAATTTTCCCACCTTTGAGGGCCAAAGACTGCTTTAAAGAGGAAGGATCTCTCTGACCAAGTGAGGTCTTTGCCAATAGGCTAATGGCCTACTTGATGAAGAGAGTTTTAAATTGTGAATGAAAGGGAGAGGCATGATGATGCCCAGTTCAGTAAGAAAGGGGTGAACAGCAATCGAAGGGTGTAAGCGTTGACTAGAGAAACCTTCTAATCAAAAAAACAGCCCTGAAAAGTGGACCATCCCAAATGTTGCACACAAAGGAAATATTTCTGCACTTTTCTCAGGAAATCTGAATGAATGGAGCCCATTTGATGTGCCTGTACACTAATGCACACCCTTCATGTGAGCAAGCAACTGAGGTCCACCAAGTTCTGCCTGTGGAAGTGTGGTCAGGATTAGCCAGCAGAACAGAGTCAGTGAAAGCTGTCTGCTACCAGCTGCCTGATCAGGAAGTCAGAGGCCTTCTTCAGACAGCTAGAGGAAGCCTCACATTAGCAAGCCCAGGTCCTAATGGGAATCTTTAGCCACCTTGAGAACTGCTGAACTGTTCCCAGAACACAAGCAGTTCTCAGAATGCATGCAGTTCTCAGAACATAAGCAATTCAGGTCTTCATCACTACATGCTGGGGGCCAGCTGACCAAAAGCAGCTTTTCAGAGAAGGATCCGGGTGCTCTGGATAGCAAGAAGTTGTTCATGAGCCAGCAATGGCAGAGTGCCTTTTTGCAAGAGGGGTCTAACAGCAACCTGGAGTCCACAACAAAGAGAGCTGACAGCTGGCTAAGGTCAGTGATCCTTCCACTTTAACCACATCTGGAGAGCTGTGCCCAGAGCTGGCTCCTTTTGACAGGAGAGACGTGGACACAGTGGGCCAAGTCCTGAGAAGGCCCATGGATGTGATTAAGGGCTTGGACCATCTGTCGTACAAGGAGAGGATGAGAGGGCTAAAACTGTACAGCAAGTGTGGAGGAGAATAAGCTCAGGGAACCTTATCAGTGTGTGTAAATATATCACAGGGTGAAAGCAGAGTATGGGTTCCATACTTCTCAGTGAATGGACAGGAGGCAATGGGCACAAAATAAAGCACAAACAAAAACCGTTTAAATGGAGGAAAGTACATTGTTTAACTGCATGATGATCAAACACTGGAACAAGTTGCTCAGAAAGGTTTTGAAGTTTGCATCTGTGGACACATTAAAGACCTGACTGGGCATGTTCCCAGGGTAACTGCTCTAGATGACTTTTCTTTAGCAGAGGGACTAGATAATTTCCAGAGGTAACATCCATCATCCACTGTTTAGTGCCTTTATGAAGCTAATTCTTAGAATTAAATGGAACAATTTATCTTGGCATTTTTATTTTGCAAGCTCATAATCTGAGATAAAGTTGCTAAAAATGATACTTGATTTCCCAAGGAAAAAAACCCCAACAAACCTACTCAGAATGAAAAGGTTAAATGAATATAGAATCTTTATTGAAAAGTTGTGAAATCATAAACTGAAATATGTAAATACACAAAAAAGATATAATTGCAGCTATACAATAAATATTAGCAGGCTTTAGTGTATTTTCAACAAAGTATCATGCGGGTTACCAAGAATTACTTAAGGCATTGTCTCAAGGTATAAATAAGGCAGGGATCTGACTTTGTTTCACAACTAAAACATTTCCCGTTCCTAGGAGACTGTGTGCAGAGATTAAGTATCTGCATAATTTAAAAGAGGAGAGGTGGTTCCATATATATATAGGTTACTTAATCAAAGTGACATCTAGGTGTGTTTATAAACTAAAACTTGTTCAAAATTGCAAATATGTCATCTTCTTTATGCTAACTTTATGCCTTGCTGTATAAAATCATTATTTTTTTTCTCCCATCACAAAATTTCTTGCTGCTAATTCTTTAAAAATTCAATTCTATACTTTTTAATAAATCATTCCAAATACCTTTTCTTAAAATATACATACCAATTTTAAATACAATAAATCTGATTTCAAGAAGGTGAGCTCTTATAAAAGTACAGTCTCTCTTGATTATTTCCCCTGCCTCCTTGTGCTCTAGAAGAAAATACTGTGTGGAAAATACTCTACAGCTTTGTAGAGGTCAAAATTACAGTAAAGAGTGTCATTCTTTATATGTAAAAGCAAACCACACACTAATGGTGCAAACTTATACAGTCTTAATATGCTTAATTGACAACAATATATTTTTCCCTATAAGCTAATTTAAATTTCTACAAGCATCATGCATAGTTTTGCAGCCTTTTTCCTTCAAATCTAGCATTTATTTAAGGCTAGCAGTGAATTTTAACTAAAGTAGTAGATTGTAATCTATTAGTAATACCTCAAAGAGAATAACTAAAAGAGATAAAGTTTAGAAAAAATAAGGATAAGATAGAGATAGTCCAAAATATCTTGGATAAACGAAAACTAAAGAAGAAAAAAAGCATGAAAAATATTGTGGGTGACATTTGTGTCCTGACTTTTTCATTATGCCAGTTGGCTGCAAAAATACGTATATTTACTTATATATATGGAAATGTTTATATGCGTGTGTATTTGCTTTAAATGAGTCAAGCAATTTTGTCTGAAAAAAAAAGGGGAAAAAGTTCTCCTTTTATGTTTCTCTTACACTGCAGTAATATTTATCCAGTATTTCACTCCTGAAAACTATCCAAGACCAGTTTTGAAACTAAATCCATGACCTATATTAAATAATATTTTTTCCTCAAGCCAACCAGCCTCCTGTTTGTGGCCTTCAAGGTAAAATTTGCCATTCTGAATGTATGTACGTAGCTATTTAGTCATTCCCAGGTGTGAAACTTCTTCGTATCTGTGTTTCACTGTTCTTTAGTTTAAATCTTTAAAAATGCATATTAATGAGAAAAGTTTGTTTTGTTTACTGCTGGCTTTCCTTGGAGCCAGCAGTTGTGAAACCCTGCTTTGCTCTTTGTGGTGAACCTTGCCAAAAATGTTAGTCTGCAATAGCACCAGGGCTTTCACAGTTGATGGACTGAAAATCTGTTTTCCTGCTAAAACAGAAATAATCACAAATGCTGAATCCTGAGGCTTTAAAACCGATATTACAACTTCATTGCAAGGATCAAAGCAGCTTTGCTTGTGAATTTGATTAAGTTGCATTTGACAGGAAATGATTGCAAATAAAATATATTTTGAAAAAATATATGGGTAGAATACTTACTTGAAGTCACCTATCTCTTTTCTTCAAATTCTTTGTGCAGGGGCCATTGGAGTGGAAAGGAGGCGGACTTCCCAACCATTTAAGCCCAATGCCCAGCAAAGGTTCTTTGGTAACAACAGCTTGCCCAACAGGAATGCTATAAGGATAGTTTGCTTTGCACCTGCTAAGTGTTGAACCAACAAACATTGAACCCCATGTGCTTCTAGCATCCTTACTGAGATAGATGAGATTCCTAGAAACCTTATGTCTAGCAGTAGGTATTACCATATGGCTCAGAGTGAAGTGCAAGAATTCAGAAATGCAGTGATGTAATAATCTCCGCGTACAAGAAGCTTTCTCTGAGCATTTTCAAGAGAATGTTCTTGGTATGAGTTCCTATGAGTTCTGCTAAATAATTTATTTTAGTGGCATCATCTGGGAAAGGCTTCACAAACTACATGAAGTGAAAAATAAGGAAAAAAATCCTTTACAGAACGATATTACATCCGTAAATGGCTGCAACTAAAAAAAAAAGAGAGGCTTCCTGAAGGGAAAATAATGCTTTCATATGTAACAAAGGAAATGAAGAGAGGTGCTGTGTAAAAGCAGTAAACAATAAAGAAGTATTCTTCTGTCTGTTATAAGTGTGGAAGAGGAAGAATTCTAAGACAAGAATGTTTTGTCTTAATGACCATGTCATTATTCTGTGTGTAACTCTTAAAACATTTATATAACCTATGATTAGTTATAGGCATATTTTTAAAGAAAGAAATGCATTTGATGTGGAGCCTCTGAATAAAGCTGGAGAGTTTGTTTATTTTAATGATCATTTATACAGAAAGACTGCAAAAGAACTTAAGAAGACAATTAGTTGATGATTTAACTCATTGCTCTCTTAAGTGACTCTTAGTTCACTTATCTCTTCTGATATAGTTATCTGAATTTTATCAGACTTGCTATCATTAAAATTCTGGAAACTGTAGATAAAAATGTTTTTGAGTAATTAAATTTTATTCATAGCATTTTGAAATAACCTGTTACTGTGAACCTTTTTAATTCAAATGTGCTCCAACTCTTCAATTAGTAAACTACTATGACCAAATGTACAATAGAAAAGAATTAATCTGTTTTTCTGGATCTACTGGAGAATTTGGAAATGGCTTTGTTCACTATTGCATCCTTAGCTATTGTTACATTGCTTACAATTTTTAGTTATCCAGACCCAATTGGTATTAATAGAAAAGTAAATTAATTTGTTAATTAACTTGTTACAGTTATAAGATACCTCAGAAAATTTACACCAGTCGGGAAAATTAAGCAGGAGAAATTAATTCTGTCACTCTTATTCTATTCATGAGCAAAAACCCAGAAAGGATCACAATGGAGAAGATAACTGAACTCTTCAGGAGAAAGAGGTACTCCAGCAAACTGCTCAGGCTGCTGCCAAATGTCACATAAACCTTAATTAATCTGACATAATCTAACTACTTAAATTAGACACCTGAGGTAGAAGATTATTTCAGTGTAGGAGTACTCCTACGCTTCCCCTGTAGTCAATGAAGAAAGAAAGGAATCAGTGAAACATGACTCAGGTTTCAGATAAGATGACTCACTGTGACGCCATGTATTTCACTTATTTTAAACTATTTAAGAAGCACCAGTGTTGTAAATTTGCTGCCTGAAAGTAGATGAGAGAAGTATCTAGTCAGTCAGTGAAAAGAGCTGAGCCTCTCCACAGGATGATTCCTTGTACTCTGGGAAAGATCTCTAAGACACACTCAAGAAGTGCTTAACTCTGCAGTTGGGCAATGCAGGCCTAGATAATTAGTCCAGGCTCTAGTAATACTGTATTTTAAACAGCTAAAGTTTGTGAGACTAATCTTTTCCTTAGACTAGTTTCTTACCCAAGTAATGGAAAGCTGAAGATAAGGAGAATGAACCTCACATACAATGCAAGTGCTGGAGTGCAATTATTTTGTTGGAATAGGTTTGCCTTGGTTTAAGAGAGCTTTCAACAATGACTGTTGAGTTTCTGAGGGTCATGCAAATTCTTGCATTTCTTCAAATATTTGAGTATGTCCATAATACCAGAAAAATGCAAGCCTAAAAACTAGACTATTCAAAATATTTAGGCCTCTATAAATGTAGCTACTTGTAAGACATCTTTAATCACCTCTCTGCTGCTTTAAAGTCTTAATACCCTTTCAAAATGTGGTTCCATGTCGCCAGTTAATGCCCTTCTATTTTTTTCCTCTACCAACTTCTTTAACTTTAGAGCTTTTGAATCAAAATTGAGCTATAACAGAGTTACACTTACAGAAATAAATCAGTTGAGAAAGAAAATCTCCCCTCTATGAAATTCTAAAATATCTTTTAATTGTTTCTTCCCTGGAGGCAGTCTTCTTTCCCCTTCTCAGGCAAACAACATACATATCCTCCTAACACAGCACTGTGACAGGTGTAGGGCTTCAATGTTGTCAGTTATAATCCTTTATATGTCACACCTTCAATCATGCAATGGGCCATGCATTTTAAACAGAAGTCTGCTTGCTAGTCTGTGGCAACAGAGTGCCAGGACATACACTGTACAACCATATGGGTGTCTCTTTGCAGGACATATGTTGTACATCCTTAGGCACTAAAGCAATTAACAAGCAACTGTAAAGTAAATGTGATCTCCTCTGAAAAGCTCCAGAGCAGCTTTCAGTTTTTACAATTATATTGCTAATTTATGCCATGAAGAGATTCAGAATGTCAGAGGCAGGTACAGAGATCATAAATGAAAGCAACACTAAGAGGTAAATACAGGTTTATTTTTAGCAACAATTATAGTATTTTTCATGTTAGTAAAGCATTATGAAAGCGAAAATGTTCAAAAAAGTAGTAACATTCAAAGGATAACTCAACATAAGAATATAAAGACACAGTAGATTAAAAGGGCTGTTTAATATTTTTCTGGCAAAGCAGAATGCAATCATTATGATCAACAGCATATTTTTCTTGTTGGCCAGTGTTTATACGGAACATCATGGGAGGAAATTATTTTTATTTTGCACTTTGTACTTCTGTAGTGAAATCTGCTGTTGAATCTGCTAATGATGACAAAACCACACAGCTCAGCAGAGGCACAGCTGCCACTGCTCCGTGTCCCAGCTCTGGTCAATAGTGGCCTGCTTTGCAGTGGACTCGCAAGCTCACAGATGCAAACGGATCTTCCTGGTAGCTGACCCTGGACCACTCTCCAGTACCTGGCTTGGACCTCCCATTTCTTCCAGCAGCCAACTCTCAAACCCTCTTTTCTCTCCAGTGTCCAGCTCAGCTTTGTGGCCACTGCAATGCCTCATTCACAAGCCTCAGCCCATCCACTGGTGGTTCAGCCCAGTATTCATGAGCAGCCCCTCACTGAGATACCCACTCAGAGCACACACACTCCAGCCTCTCCAGCTGTGCAGGGACACAGTGCCCCATGTTCCCCAGCTAGGTGCTGGCACTTAACACACATTTGTACATAGGACAAGCAGCTCCCTACCCAGGAAAACAGGAAGAGAAGACAAGACAGACTGCAGTGATTGGGCACAGGGCATGACCACCCAAATGTACTGACCAGCCACCTGCCTGCACATACCTTTTGCCTGCCTTCTCTCTCTTTTTCTCTGTTTCTGTGTGTTTTCTTCCCCAAACTGCCATGACCCCTCATTTTCTCTGCCTTTGATCCTTCCCCTAAACATCCCATTGTACCTGCTCAGGTACAATCCCCAAATGTCCCTTCCTGCACCCTGTAAGGAGCCCCATAGGCAGAAACCCTCCCTCAGTTCAAAAGTGCTGTGGAAACCCTTTCCACTGATTCGTCCCAATCTCTTGGATCACCCCTGAAAGGGGTGGGCTGTGCCTTCTCTGCTTAGATCATTAGGGTTCCCCTCAACACTGCTGTGGTGCCCCTGTGCTTCTTCAGCTTTCTGTCACATAACTGAATGTGCTGGCACCATGTTTATTAACAACTGGTGGAACAAAAAGAAAAATCCTTGCTAGGTTAGACCAATGAAAGTTTCGACTCTATTTTTTCTTTGTCACTGCCCCATTTTATCTATTGACAAAAATGTTCAGCAAAATCCTGCTGAAGGACAAAGTAATTAAGTAATATAGGTGATCTATTATACCAGTAATTGGAAATATCTTCCAAAATTGTGATGTTAAATTTTAGTCTGGATAATCTTGAAATCCATATGTAAATATGTGAAGAGTTTTGGATTTTGGACACTCCTAGAACTTCCTGTGACTAACAGTAAATATTTATATCTAATTAGTTGTCATTGATTTCTAATCTGACAACTTTAACTTCAGTTGAATATGCTAGAAAAAAAGCATGCCTTTTTTCCACACCATTCATTATTTTTCTCCTATTTTATTTAAAAACATTATGCATTATTTCTATGTAGGCAGTGTTTTCACCATGCTTTGTGTATTTTTTTGTACTCTTAATCACCACTGTTAGATTTCTCTTAATGTTTTCTGGCATGTAGTTGGGAAGCTTGTGATCAAATATTCCTAGCATAAAAGCCAACATAGTGTCTCACATACAATTGAGCAGGAAAATCCAAAAAATTAGAAGTGTATCATTTCACTTCTAGGAAAAGCATGTATAGAAATCAGATCATCTGAAAGATGAAACATAAGATACAGTGACTGATATTGCTGCTCGATGATTAGGTAGATGTTATTCATTTATTTGCAGGGACAGAAAATGCCAGTATTCAGGGCTATGAGAAGATTTTCAAGACGTGCAGACTACAGAAGGTTAATGACAAGAAAGGTGAGAGAAATAGGTGCCGTCTTTTGTGTTTTAAGCAAAGAACAGTCTTGCTAGACTCACTAGCTTTGCTCATTCTGATGTTGGGTTTTATCTCTGGAAAAAGAATTTTGTCTTTAAGACTTCCAATTTGTCCTCCTCAAGCACAGTATACACACAAAGTGTTGAAAGTCACTCCTAATGTTAGCTACATTGGCAGCAGAACAACAGAGATTAGGAACAGTTTATAACTTTCAATTAAAATACCCATTCTTCTGCAGATCCTTTTCTACTTTGAGAAAAACCTCCTTTGTCATGCTCTGAGGCTTTGCCCCCTGTGACATCCCTGGTAACACAGAACAATGACAAGTTTCCATGTTTTCTTGTCTGAGTGTGTAATCATGGCATCTGAAGGTCCCTGTCAGCAGGTTCACACCTCTGGGTGCCCAAACACAATGATCAGATGGATGGTACTTGGAAAAATAACCTACTAATGACTGCATTAAGAGAGACCTCACTTTATACACTTTGCTTTCTGAAATGTTTATTTTTCTGGACTTTTCAGATGTAGCATAGAAATAACTTTGATTCTAACTACATGCTATTCATTTCTAACTGCACAACAAAAATGCTTAGCTTCCTCACTGTTTTGAGCCATATTATGCTATTTAAAGAAAATACTTCTGTGTAGAGGAAAAACTATTTACTCCAAAATTAAAAACGTTTCCACATGGGTGTTCCAGGGTTCTTGTGGACTGCCAGTTTTAGAAATATTTTGGCTGAAAATTATGCTGTAGCCTCCATGAGGTTTTTAAATTATTAAAATACTTTAGCGTTTTTCCATGTTTTAGTATTTCTTTTTGTATATAATTTTTAATTTAATTTTATTTCACTTTATGGCTTTAATGCAGCTTACAAAGTTTCCATTCAAAAAGATACTTAGAGTGTGAAAAATTTACTACTTCAAAACTGTTTTATAGATTTCTCTGCTAGTGAAATGTCTGTAAGGCACATGAATTTCAACAGCTAGAAATTAAGCTAAGTACTCTGAAGAAATTCTACTTCTACAAAAGACAACAGGAGTTTTTCCACTGGCTTCAATAAGGCCAAGAATTGACCATCTACATCCTTCTATGTTACAATCCTGAAACATTCCTTTTAAGCCAAGAAGATAAGAACTACACTTGTATGGGAAATAGTATATTGTGTAATATTTATTCAATCTTGTGTAATCTTTATTGAATGAGGAAAAAAAATTAACCTAAGCATTTGCTTAGATGCTTTGCTGACTTCAGTTGGTTTGAAATGAGCAGTATGAAGTATAACTGTAACAGGCAAATGAGAGCTAATGGACAAGAGCAGTCTTTTCTGTGTGTTTCCTAAAACCATGTAACATTTGGCTCAGCTTTTTTCTTCTTTCATGTTAGTCAGTTCCTGAGCTAAGCAAGAAATTCCTACTTTTTTCTTCTGAAAAGTCTATTAAAAAATATTTGTCCATCTCCTCTTCCAACTACATCTTTAGTCTCTCTTTCTTATCTTCTTCCAGTATTTAGTTGTTATTTTTGTTTTTAGTATCACTCCTTACTTATCAGTTCTGACAGCTGAGGATTTAATGTCATTGTTTTCGAAGCTACAGGGAAAATGCATAATTTATATTTATAAGCAAAAACAATGATCTGTTTAATGCTACATATCCTCTTTCACCTGAAGTCTAATTACTTACTTCTGTTCAGCAATTTGATGCCCTTTTGCCTCCTTAGCTGGAGCAACAGTAGTCTGCCAGGACAGTTTGTAAAAGCAAAACATGAGTGGATGAAAAGAGAATGAGGTATGTCAATTTTCCATAATGAGATTTAAATGGATTCTGTGATTAGTAGCATGTTGGTTGGTTGGTTGGTTTGGGTTTTTGTTTGGTTTTTTTTGTTGTTTTTGTTTGTTTGTTTTGGTTGGTTGGTTGGTTGGTTGGTTTTGTTGTTTTGTTTTGTTTTTGTTTTTTTTTGTTAGGTCTTGTTTTGGGTTTGTTTTTTTTGGGGGGGAGGATTGGGGACAGTAAGACTGGATCTCTTCTGAAAAAATTTGTTGTCCATGATTTGAAAGTCATCTTGAATTTCAGTCTTGGATTTGTCCTTATCAGAGCCATGCCAAGTACATATAACCTCTGAGTGTGGATGGGAATCAGATATGATAAATCTTTTTAAAAATGGGGGGTGGGGGGTGTTAACCCTCAGACAGCACTGAATTGCTGCAAATCTTGTCCACTGCAATGCTGAATCTCTAAATGGAAAGAGGCGCAGGTGATTTGTGTGGGATTGTAACGAAATACAGGTAATGTGGAACACAAGCTGTATAATAATGACTAAAGCCTCAGGTCACAGGCATCTCAGGTTGGGCACCAAAAATATAGGGAAAACTTCAGACCTTAATTACTTAGTACATAAAGGATGATGATTAAATAATAGCTCCTCATATAGTTGATGTAAATATTTAAGAACTGTGTTAGATCTTAGGGTGAAAAAATCCATGCAAAAACTCAGGACAAAATTCACCATTTTGTTTTCAGTGAGTACACACAAAAACAACAAAGAGCTTGAGAAAATCACTGACCACACAACAAACAACATGAGAAAAGAAAAATACTGTTACTGGCTTAATGCCACAGATCTTGAGTACTGAAATAAGTGGAGTCCTGAGAAGAATGTCTTTGCTTTTGTTATCACAATGCATATACTTTAAAGACTGAAGAAATGCAAGCAATGGAGATTTTGCCAACAAACAAACAAACAAACAAAGTGATGATTCAGAATCTGCTGATAGCAAGTATGTTTTTTTTTCCAGCTGTTAACCTCTGTACTGGTGATCCATAATTCATGAGTTCCACTTAGAATTTCTGGGCTGGATAGAATATCAGAGTATTGCATTCAATTTACTACAAAGTGTTGAATATTTTGTTCTACCTTCTTCTGGTTACTGACAGTGATTTTTTCTGTTCAGAAAAGCTTCTCTTTAAATCAACATTCCTGTACAATAATATTGTCCCAATGAGAGAATTTAATAATACAAGAAACCAGCATGTTTAAATACATAAACTCCACAGTATGATAGAGAAACCACAACAACCCAGCAAGCCCCTGCAAGAGTAGCAGTTACTGCACTGAAAGGAGGATCAAGGTGAAGACTGACATCTAAATTCTGCATTTATTAGCTTGAGGAAATTATTTGGTGCAGCTGAGGCTGCAAAATGAGAGTGAGAGAGGTGGTAAAATGGAGTTTCCAGGCTAAAATAACCCAGGACTCATGGCAGTTTGAAAATAGTTTCTCAACTCTGTCTTACTCTTGTTCTAATAAGCTACATCCTGATCAAAGAAATTATTTTTTTGCAGATGCAAAAGATTACTTCTGGGAAAGTCAGCATTCACAGAGATGGCTAAAAATGGTGTTAAGGTGAAATATTTTACAGTGTTTAATTTGCTGTATATACACAGTAAAAAAGTCTTGTATTTCATACAACTTTCTTCCTGTTTCAAATGTAGATGTAAAGTTCTTTTCATTCCTCAACGTGGTGTTAATAGAGAGCTCAGCATTTCTCTGATGTGGCAAAAAGAATGCTGCCCTGACAGCAGGAATTTCTTTGCAAACAAACCGTATAGTTAAGCTGCACTTGGTTTCGATTGTAAAGTTTTATACACTTATCGAGAGAAAACGGAAGTATTTCTTTCCAAGTTGTTGAACTCCTCTTTTGTACTTTACATGAAGTTATGTATATTTATGATTCTGTGGATGTTATTAGGACAGCCAAAAGAGGAGCCTCTTACTCAGAATTGAATTAGTATTCTGCCTTAGTACCAGGCCCACTGGGCTGGTGGAAGTGATATATTTCAGATGAGACACATTGTTTTGCATAACTGAATTCTAGTGAACAGTACTCATGTTATCAGAACACTGGAGTATTTCAAATGATGAGTGAAATTATACCATGATCACATTATCAGAACACTGGAGTATTTCAGATGATGAGTGAAATTAATCCATGATCTCTTATCCTACATGAGAGGAATCAGATTTGTCTATATTTTCAGAAAAAAAAAAAAAATAGAACATCTGTAGATTTTCACAAAAGTGTTCCTATGTTTAGAGTTATACAATTATCTTGGCCTTTGAAACACAAAGGAAGTATGTTTGAACCCTCCATTCTCACCTAAAAAAATCCCCAAACCCAACAAACAAGCAAACAAAACTCCCAAACCTAAATAAAGAGAGTGCAGCCTCAAGTGGATGAAATAAGATGTATTATTTTATCCTACATTTCCAAAGCTAATTTTAATCCTCTTTGGCAAAATCAAGTATTCTTTAGGTAGACCTGCAAGTTACTCTAACAAGTTAACATACAGAAATAGGCAGATAATATTGTTCAGTTAAGGAGCTTAAGAGTTTTATGAAATTACCTTTTTCAATTTATCATTTGTTTCTTTGGGCTTTTTTTTATGCACAGTGAATTGTGGTTTCACAATCATTCTGGTCCTTTTACTTATATCCTAAATTCTTATGTGCACCCGTCTGTTTTCATACCTGTGCTAACCTCTATGTACTAGACAACTTGGTCTTTTTGTCAAGTATATTTGCTCCTATTGCATTCAGGAATATTTCTTTCTTCAGAACACTGGTTTAAAACTATACTAGAGCCACTCAGTTTTCAGGGGCAATATTTTTCATAATTCTGAAGATCCTTATCCATTTCTGACTTGCACCCTAGGTGACTGTAGGAAGCTCTTACCTTGAACATAGTAAAAATTCACTTCTTTACATATTTCTCCCAGGTATCCAAAGGTTCTGCCTATAGATGCCTCAGGAATCTGGAGACTTGATTTACATGACTAATTCATTGATTATACCAAAACTGGAGCAGATATTTCACATGGAAATTTGGGTCAGCATGAGCTCTTTGCACTCTGATTTTTATTTTTTTGTAAGTAAATGAAGTAGGAAAAAAATTATAACAGACAGGAAATCATAATTTTAAAGGAAAACTCAACATATTTTAGTTTAAGCATGTCAAAATATTATATTCAACTAAAATAAAGTATCAGTTTTTCTTTCAGTCAACACTGCTTATAAAACCATATTGAATACCAAGTACCATTTGTTGATCAGAAACTGCATTTTTCATTGAGAAAACTCTTCATCTGAAAAAAAAATGTCTCTTTTCATCTTCACTCTCTGTTTTCTCAGAATGAGCTTCATGACATTTGTTACAGCTGTTGAAAAATGTTGCTCTGCAATATGTACAGAATTAATATCTCTCATCTTGTATTATTCTAAGGTCTGCAGTGAAACTTGTACTCTATACCCTTAACATAAGCTGTTAACCAAAGGAGAGTTGGGTAGGGAGAAATGTTACATTTCAGAAATCACAGTTTCTACCTGTTCTTTTGGGAAATCAAGATTAATATTTCTGCTATTTTTTCCTCTCCTCTAGTCTTTGTTTTCTAGTGCCTACCCTTCTAGCAGGTATAAAGTAGGAGGAACAGTAATGAGAAAAACATGCCTTGATCTTACACTCGCACAATTTTTTCAGAAGAGCTGAATGCATGACTGAAAGTTCCTCTTCTTGAGTGTCTTTCTGTCCTTTTCAGGACATTTTACACTTGGCCCTCCTGTCTGCCAGGGCACTATTGACTCCTGTTTAGCTTTCCATCAACCAGGACCCCCAGGTCCCTTTCCTTTCACTGCTTTCCAACATCTCATTCCCCAGTCTGAACCTACATCCAGGACTGCCTCATCCCAGGTGCAGAGTGCAGCACTTGCCCTTTTTAAACTTCATTAAGGTTGTGACTGAGGAGTCAAAATTTGTTAATGAATAGAAAATACCCAGTTGAAAATATCTACCAGCTTTTATAGCCAAATATTATTGCTCTAGAAAATTTCTTTTAAGTTATCTATGGAAAGAAACTGGTTTTTTTCCAAGAAAAGTAAGTTCACAAAATCAACTTTGAGCAATAAGAGGAAAACAAAAATTCAGCGATGATCGCTCTAGAACTGATATAATTTCAATCCTATATTGAAAGATTCAATTTAAATAAATAATGCTGTTCTTTGTGGTGCTAAAGAAACAAAATAAAGAATGCATACATAATGAAAATATCATGTTCTAGTAAGTTTTTGAATGGTTAGACAAAATCAGGTTATAACAACTTCAAGGATAATTGCCGGAAAATTTTGAGAGAACTCAGTACTCAACTGTGACATTTTACAAGCCTCCCTTTCTCCAAAATGAACCCACTCCTGAAACCAAAACTTCGCCTCTGAAATGTCCAGTAGATATTGGCTTATGGTGTGGGGTTTTGTTTTCTTTTTTTTGTTTTGTTAGGGTCTTTTTGTTTGAGTTTGGTTTTTTTTAGTTGAGTTGAGACACCAGAAAGAAGAGCAGGCCTGCTTTCTTTGGTAGGGCCAACAGAATTGAACTAACCAATTTTCCCTTACAGAGAGGCAAAAAGGAATGACACAAAGTCTGTCCATGCTGGCTAACAATATTTTCCACTTTTTTGTTGTTGGTGGTTTTTTTGTTTGTTTGTTTGGTTGGTTTTTTTAAGAAACATTCCTCTTAACCTAAAATTTCAAAAATATCCTTTGTACTATTAACATATCCATCCATTTGATTGTTACAAATCCTGAAAGGGAAGGACAAAACCTTTAGTTAACAATGTAGTGAACATGAAGAAACCCTTTCCAATTACCTTGGGGCAGATACATTTCTACAAAAGTCTGAGGAGAAGCTGAGAAAGACTTGTAAAGGTCTTTATGAAAAGATTTAAAAAAAAGCCCAAACCAAAACAGACCACAACATACCCAAACAAACAGTCGCAGCTTATTCTCTTGTGCCAGGAAGGGCACAAGGTTTTACTGTCATCTACTGCTAGATGACAGTAAAACCAAGTTGTGAGTTGCATTGATGGAATAGGCAAAAGTTAATCTCAGGAGGAAAAGCCATTTTATCCTCAGATTCAGTTACAACAGAGGAAGCCTGACAAAATGAATGCTGTGAGAAAGGATATGTTGTCTGTTTATAACTATGTCAGGGTGGCAATCCCCAGGGAAGGAAAATAGCAATTTAATTTAAAGTCTAGACATTAACACTGAAACAAATGAGGATAAAGTAGCATGACTGCGCTTGCTGTGAAAATTAGGTTTCTGTTTGCAAAAAGCCAAAATGAAGCCAAACCCAAATCATTTAAAGACTGAGTTTTCCTGGTTACTTTCCTTAGCAAGAGACTAGATCTTTCACCCTGCAAGGATGTTATTTGTTTAGCACAAATTACCAGTCTTCATGCAGAAATATCAGCTGCAGTGGTCTATCTCATGCAAAATGTCAGGCTCAATAATTTGAATAATCCCTTTTACACTGAAGTGTAATGAAGTCTAAGAATTTGCACACACTAAACTGGGATTTGGATTCTCAAATACGAATTGCTCTTGAATTATTACAGGGGTGTTTTTTAGTGGAAATAATAGTTCTTATTGAAAGTTTTAAACTGCATGAGGTGGATGAGGTCTCCTGTGTCATCACATGCAAGATAATATATTGTGTTCATTAATCTATGTCATAGGAGTATTGAACATACAACAGCTACCACATTTTCTACATTTGATAGCACCTGAGAGGTCACTGCTAAGTGTTAAAGACTTCACTAGCACAAATTATGAGGCTCACTCCTAGGTGAAGATGCACCACAATAAATAAGCACTTAAATCTGGGTTTCAGGTAAATAGTGAAACAGATTGATTTCTTTGTTGCATAAGAACTTGGGGAAAAGATTGGCAATGTTTTCTGTTGGTTTTCTCTGCAGAAGCACTTCTTCCATTCTTCCTTTAAGTTTTAGTATCCCATTTTTAAAAAATTTCCAAATATTATTTGGAAATTTATCTTCTTAAGAGAGGTAGATTTATCAATTTATGTAGTAGTAGTCAGATTGCTGCTGGTTGGACAGCCTTTCGTATAACTCCTTCAATTTCTGAATAAATTCAGCCTAGCTATCTTGAAATAATGACATGGTGCCATGTGAAATCTAATCAAAAGTGAAGAAAACAGAACCTGAACAAAGAAATGTGCATAGTCCAAGTCTTGTGATATGGCTGTCTTCACTGAGTTCTGACACTTCCATTTCTTCCCAAATTTTCCTAGACCAAGCCATGAGGTATTGTAAATGTTTCTTCTTGCTATACAAGAGACCTGCACAGAGTACTTGAAGTTCTACTTATTTGAGAAATTAATAAATACACCGTATTCCATTAGAATGATAATGGAGGGATTAAAGGTTTTCATTTTCAGCTCCTAAAACCCAGGAAATTTTTCAAATAAAATCATACTTTATGGTAAAACAACGTGAGACTCTAGACAGCTCCACAGGAGCCTAAAGGTTTTACATGTGTGAAATCCATGACTTTAAAAATTTGATAGTGTCGCTTTGATATTGGATAAACCTTAGGTCTCTCAGCTTTAGATTAAGGATACATTTCTGAAATATTTACTACCAGTTGTAATGTTTATTATGGGTGTTGTTTCAGAAGTTTGATCCTTAGCTGCCTTAGAGAAGTTGTACAAACACATAGTCCTGTACCCCTTCTCTGCCAGCTCGAGTTTGCTTTAATCTTATATCTAATTAGGAGACACTTTGGTTCTAAACTTGGCTAAGTAAAAACTAGAGAAGACTATTAGCAACTAAATAAAATCTCATGACCTAAAATATCGTGTAGGTACACTTATAATGTCCAAGTAGCTCTTTAGGCTGTAGTCCACTGTGAAATATCAATACATTTAAAGCTTAAAAAATACAAGCTCAAATTGATCCAAGGAAAGTGTAAAAGAAAAAAAAATAAAAGTTTGGAAGCAATGGAAGCAAAATATTATGTAAATAATATTTAAACATGGCTTCTAGTGGATTGCATCTAACCCTCTGTTTTAATGGATTCTTAGAGATACATAATTTCCCCATTCTTTTGTCGCAAATTTGAGTTTTTGTTCTCAATGTTTACTTTTCTACAGCATCCTTTTTTTTCCCCCTACATTATTTTTGTATTCTACTCATGACTTTTTTTGGCACATATCATAGCACAAACTTCCTCTTCTGTTCTTATTTGAGTGCTAGCACCATTGCTTGATCCTGAAGATGTGCATTTGCTTAGAGGTAAATAACTAATGAACTTCACATTAGCTTGATTGACAAAATTTGCCAGCTTTTAAAAAATTGTATTTTTTTCTCTTACTCTTTCATACATCATGTCTACATAAAAATGAAAAGATAGGGGGTTGGGAGCATATTTTTGTTGTACCACTTCACTTCCAAGCACAATTCTAACTGGAAGCATTAGATGATCCTGGATTATAAATACATGATAATAAATAATAAATAACAGTCAGTCAGTTTCAACAGCTACTTCTTTTATGCTCATGAAAAATCATAGCTAAAAAGAATCTGAAAAGTTAATTATCTAAAGTCCCCACTCCGACACATCTGGATAATGCCTATCTAGTGTGTGCTTAATCGGTTTTAAAATTTTCAGTAAAAATTTTGCTTGGGGAGTATGAAAAAAATACCATTGTCATCTTTTGGTTTACAGATAATTTTTTACCACCAGCTTTCCTGATTCATAAACCTTCCTTCCTGCAAATTAGGACATTTACTGGTTGTGAATAGTAACTGAACACTGTGCTGCTTATGGAACCCTTTCAATTTGGGAAAGTATTATCATTGTCTTTCCTTTGCCTGAATTGTTTATTTGGGATGCAGTGTTTTGTTTATTTGTTTGTATGTTTGCTTTAAAAATAGGAAACTTCACTTTTTTTCAAATTTCTTTTCATAGTTCATGTTTGCTTAAATTTATATTCTTTTTTTTTTTTGCCTTGAAATGTCTCTGGTTTATTTACAGCACATTGTAAGAATGATGTCCAAAACGGAACACTTTATCCTACTCATAAAAGCTGACAAAAACGTATATTAAATGTTAGTAATCAGTAAGAAATTAAGAATTCTCACCTTCCTTATGCAATATATACCTCATCAGAATGATATCTGCATTTCTGTAATGGAATCTCTTTTATCGTCAATTTAAGATGATCCATTTTCATCTTCGTATCCTTCTCAGAGTACTGGTGCCCAGCTAGGCATTTTACATGTATTAATTTGAAATTATTTTCTGAATGCAATATTATGTTTGTGTCATCCTTAAGGTTTACTAATCACACATGTTTTCTGCAGTTTATCAAAATAATTTTGAATTGTCATTCTGCTTTGCCAGCTCTTTGCATCCCGTTCCATTTTGGTATCATCTGTTAATAGTTATACTTAATTATCAATCACTAATCATTCAATAGCATAGCAGTTTTAACAGCTTTTTAAAAGAGTGTAGTTTCTTTAGACTCTCAGATTGACCATCAACCATACTGTGAATATGAGATTTGGAATTTTTTTACCCAGTTAAGTGTCCACGTTCCAGCAATTAGATTTTGACTATATTTAAGGTGGTTGCTTAGGAGAATGTTAATGTGCATTATGGAAAATGGCCTGCTAATATCACCATCTATCATACTTTCCCCTTACCCAGAAGCTAGTTACCTTGTCAAAGAAGGAAAACAGATCAGTTTATGATGTTTTTTTCTTGATACACCTCTATTGCCCATTTTTCTCTCACCTTATTGACCTTCAGTTATTTACAAATTGATGAGTCATTTGGCCTTGTAAAGCTACAGTGATGTTCACACAGCTGATGATGTTCATTGAGCTCAGTCAGATGTATCTGTAGCACAGAGCTTTGTGCACAGCCAAATCACTGCTACCAACCTCAGCTGGGAGTAGCAGCTTTCTCTTGTTTGATGTTCTGGATCCTGTTCTGAAGATGTTACCTATTATTATTGACTTTGATCTCCTTATGCTAATAGTTCTGATCTTCTTAGCTTTTTGAGTATCCCTTTAGATTACCCTTCAAAGAGCGGAAAGTTGTAAAAAGAAACCCAGGGACGTGAAAACTGCTTTTAGCTGCTGTCGGTGTTTTCTGAAATGGCTGCAGCAATATTTGCTCTTCCACCAACGAATGTTTCTAACTGTTTTTCTTTTAATATATCATGTTAAATTTTTTGCCCAGCTTCTTCCTCTATGGGAATATTTTCCCTCCAAACTTTGGAAGTGGTTGACAGTTAATTCTGCAGCCACAGAGCACTCTGCAGATTCATATTCCAGCAATGATATCAGAGTGTATCTGACAGGCCTCATCTTCAGACAAATCCAGACATTGGGAGCTCTCCCATGGAAGTGTTTAGATCACAAAGAGAGAGTTTCAATATGCTGGCAGGCAAGACACTCAGGAAAATCAATCTGAATGACTGAAAGGTATGCTTCAAAGGTGGACATGTTAAAAATCAATGAAACCCCCAAAAGGAATAAAAAAAGATCTTGCTTATACTTAGAATACTTGTCTTTGAAAACAAAGTATATTAAATTAAGAACAATTTAGATTTGAATCAGGTCTGCAAAAAGTAGTTCAGCAATATTTAATGCTCTAAGAATTGATTTAGATTTTCTGAGAATTACTATATTTAAAAGATTTATTGTTTCTTCTGTTTCTGTCTTCTGCAGCAATAAGCACATTTCTGGTACTTGAAACAAATAATGAAAAGTACTGAATGGTTAACATGTCTATTTTCTGTTTTTTGTCTGCCTCGAGTTATATTTTAAAGGATTTTAGTAGAGGCATAAAAGCAATATGTTAGAATAAGGGTTTTTTTCTGTTGCTTGCTAGAAACTTGCAAATTCCTTTTTGAATCCTTTGTAAAGACTTAAAACAACCAAATGGAGAAAAGGGTGAAAAGCATCTATACACAGAAGCTGATGTACTCCCCTTACACACACTGAATTCTCCTTCCTGCATTAATATAAAAACAAGAGCATCTTTGCATCTCTGTAAGAGCAAAGATGCCGTTATCAGCATTTGAAAACAGTGCAACAATCATATTTATTGAGTGTTGTCTAAACAAATGGATCAAAAACTATAAAGCTTTTTTGGGCACGTGTATTTTTAGCAATTTTCCTTTGGGCTCACATTCTACAGTAAGAGAAGTCAGGAGTAACTTTGTTGGCTTCCACTTCAGCAGATTAACTCGGCTCTAGAATAGCATTTCTGAGAACAGAATTTGTCCTCTTGGTAACGGGCAAAAGGAGACAGTAAGCCTCTTGCAGGGATTGTGCAGCAGAGACCCCAGGGATGA
>JAHLSL010000015.1:17892738-18169988 GCA_025920805.1 Petroica traversi | reverse complement strand
AGCTTCCATGTAATACCACTTCCGATGGTTTCTCTCATGACTTTTGCTGTGGTGGTTTGGCCATATGTGGTATAGCCGCTGGGCGAGGGCGCGCCGGGGTGCGATAGCCGCGCTCGCCGGGCACCGAGCCGTGCCATAGCGGTGATCCCTCCCTCCACCCGCGGCTGGGCTGCTTTCTACATGTGGTCAGTTATTTATCATAGCAGGCTGCCTTTCAGGGGGGTCCTAAGAGTGGAAGTGGTGTGCGCGTTATTTCTTACTCTCTGATAAGTCATTTAAATGTTGGCATGTGAACGCGCGTCTGGGGTGGTGAGTTTCACTCAGGAAGAGTATCAGGGACACGTTTCTCCTAAGACTTCGTGTGGTTCCTTTGCTGTGGTGGTTTGGCCATATGTGGTATAAAACATTTTTAAAAATACTTTAATTTTTTTTTCCCTAGTTACTTCAGGAATGAACTGTAGTTGTTAGAATAGCTTCCATGTAATACCACTTCCGATGGTTTATCTCATGAATTGCCAAGTCTGGTTTTATTTGTAGTGATTGGTATTGAAAGATATTTATATCTGAAACTCAAAAAGTTGTGAAAAAGAGGCATATCCTCCAGAAGAAAAAGTAGTGTAGAAATATGATTAGAAGTGCTAGGGCCTAAATACAGGTTTCTGTTGCTTCTGAGCTTACTTTGCATTCTGCAGTCAGTATAATTTCCTGTGAAGCAAGTGGAGAGCTTAGCTTTGGTAAACTTTTATTTCCCATCACTTAGTCCAACAGTGTTAATGTTTGTTATAGGTAGTTAAGCCCTATGCTAACTTTTTAGCCATAATGGGAAATCTGAAAATTGCTAGAGATTGTGAAAATTGACTTCATTTCAGTCACTTAGTTTTGTAATAGTCAAAGGTTGTCGCATATATATGGATATATATATACACTAAGTTTCGTGGTTTTCTAAATGCAGTTATAACCCCCTATAGCGAGTTTTGGACTCTTTTGTTGGTAGAGATTGTAGTTAATGAAAGGCATGAGCTTTGTAGTGGCAGGAAGAACTGACTGTCCAAGACTCTCTTGCTACAAAGTTTCAAGCTCCTGCTCTCAAGGTAAATCTTATTTCAGCTGCTTGGAAATTAGCAACTCACATGGTGTTAATTGTAGTAGTGGTTCATTGCATTTATTTATGTTTCCTAACTTCTGAAAATGCTGTGCCCATGAAAACAAACAAACAATTTAAAGAGATTTTGAATGTTTTAATTTTGCTGCTTACAAATTATTCTTCTTAGGGATCTTAATGGAAATAACATCACAAGAATCACGAAGACCGACTTTGCGGGTCTAAGGCATCTTCGAGTTCTGTAAGTTTCTCCTTCTTGCATTGATAACTTTTAGGACTGATGCTACAGGTTGTAGTTACATTTCAGTTCATTAGCTGGATTGGTTATCACTTTTATGCTACTGTATTACTGCATCTGAACCTAAAACCACTCTGCCACGTGTTATGTGCACTGTTTTGGACAAGTTAGCAATTCCCTTAAATAAAATTAAACAATTTTTTTAATCTCCCCTTAAGATCATGAGAATTTAAGGACTTTATTTAGCACATAGCTTACAAGGAAGAGTTGTTAAATTGGTTGAATAACTGCTGGAGTTACTTCAGTTTAAGGCTGTGAAATTTATAGTTCACACTGAACTAAAACTATAAGGGAATTCATTAAAGAAAAAGTTATTCCTTTACTGAATGTAAAATCAAGTCCCAGGTGATTATTATTACTCATCTGTAGTTTCTGGACAAAAATAAATGCTTTACCAGGGAAGTTGAGGAAGGAATTGTTTGGTTGGTTTGTTTGGTGGGTTTTTGTTTGTTTTAAACAGTTTTTTTTACAAGCATTATTGAGGCTTTAAATCTTGGCGATAGTTTGAGGTTTTGGGTTGTTTATTTATTTTTGATTTTTTTTATTGGGTTTCTTTTTTTGTTTTTGAGGGAAATATCTAACTACTTAGCTTATTTGTTAAGGCCAGTTTAATTTGAGCAAGTAGTGTTGTAAAATAGTTTTCCTTTTCTCTCTGAAATAAATATAACATTGTAGTAATTTTAAATTTTGTTACAAAACAGAGCTACTGTTATGGTTACAGTCTCTGTGCAGCCTTTCACTGATGTTTCTCCCAACACCAATTCAGACTTTTAGTTTTGTTATTCTCATGTGAGACTGGTATCGCCTTCACACTGTTTGACTGGAGTCATAACTTGCCGAAGGGCAGTGATGTGTGTGCACACAGTGTGTAGGCATATGTGTAGCTTTTTAACTTGGGACTCTTTAAGTAAATGAGCAAATGCAATATCAATTACTGTTTCTTTTACCAAGGCTTATTTTCCTTCTTTTGGGTGTATGAGCCCATGTAAATTGTTGGTGACAGGGATACAGAAGGTTAAAGTGATGTCACTCTAGAATAGCTGTTGGATTGTTTTAAAGAGTATGTGGCTGCCTTTAAATGACCATTGTTAATGTAAAAAAGTTATCTCAGTGATATTAAAACTTAAATATAAAATTTTCTGTATTTCAGTCAACTCATGGAGAACAAGATTAGTACTATTGAGAGGGGAGCATTCCAGGATTTAAAAGAACTGGAAAGGCTGTAAGTATTTTTAGTTCTGAAAGTATCAGCTTTTGGGGGGGCGGGGGGGGGGGGTAAAACAGTTGTATGATGAGGTGCTCAGGCTTCAGAATTTTTAAATTTTTTTTTTATTTGTGACTTCTAGCCTTACTGAGACACAAGAGAAATAAGAAATTCTCAGGCAATATTTAAGGGACTTGGCTGGGGTGGAGGGGGAGCATTCAAGAGCAGTCTGGATTCCAAGTGCAAACTGCAATTGTCCTGTAGGAGATGGTTTGAATGCTATTAAATATTTTCACTTTAATCCTGAATGCATGAGGACTTTTGAAAACACAAATGCACCAGAAGAAACCTGTTCTCTTACCAAAAGTGTTTGTGTTAGATGTTTTATACAATGTCCTATTGGAAGTAACTACTGGTTGTAAAGTGTTGTCTTGTTACATCTTGTACTTATCTAGTGAAGTTGAAGTACAAACACCTGATTAGTTGCAGTGAGACCTAGAAAATAAGTAATTCCCAAACTAGTTTTTATTTTGTTACACTGCAATGAAAATATTTTTTTAAATGTTTTGTGTAACTTGGGACGTAGGACTTGTTAAAGGCAGCATGCTGGTTTTTGGACATAGTTTTAGTGTGGAACCTGAAAAGTTTTAATATATATGTTCCTATAGAACTTGAGTTGTGCCTTCATTATTAGGCATCTTAGTTGTTGCATTTTCAACTTTTCTTTATATATCATAGATCACCTTTTCTTTAAGCATGCCTTTGAAGTCTTGTTTAGTGTTTCATTTACGGCTGCTTTAACTTTATAAAATTATTTCTACTTTACTCCATTGAAAAGCAGCACTGACCTGAACATAGTTTGTCTTACTAGAGTTGCTTTGTATCCACAGCTGCTGTGTGTTTAAAACAAAAACCTCTACAAACGGTTATGGTTTGGTTGGTCATTTAGACAAAGCTATTCAAGAGACTTAGTAACCACCAGTGTAATTATGACACTTCTATAATAGTTAAAATATTATTTACTTGAGAAAATTACCTCATTTTTTTCAAATAAGCCAGAGTAACTTTGACCTGAAAAATGAGAGTGTTATTATATAGTGCAACTTTTTAAAAATATATTTTAATGAGATTGATTGTTCTTTGGATAAAAACTGGCTGTGCATTTCTAAGTTGTATTAAAACACTGAATTCAATGCTTTTTTACAATGTGTTTTCAACTTTGTACCAAGTATAGGGATTTAAAATCTCTTTTCCTGCTGAGGGATATATTGGAATAATATAGACATATTCCTGAATTTGGTTTATGGTGTCTAGATAAAAAAATCAAATAGCAGTGTAGTTCATATTGCTGAAGTAAATACATGTATATAATACATGAACAAACATTTAAAGATCTACACTTTTAATGTGGATGTGGTTTGAAACTTAGATACCAAATGCATGCCAAGTTTTAAAAGAGTTGATCAGCAATGTTATTTCTTAATTATTTCAAAGTAAGATCCTGCTATGTGATACTAACAAATTTCGAAAAACTTTTTAACTTGTGTCATAATATCAAGGCATTTACTGTTTGTTTCTGAAGTATAGAATTGTTTTACCAGAGAAAAATGAACTTCAGTAGTTAAAACTTGCCTGATGTTGTTTGTATTTTGTCATTATATTGTTTTTTATTTGCCCTTGATAATTGGAAAACAATAGATATTTTCCATTTGCATAAGATGCTAGTTCTGAAGAGAAATTGTGATAATTTTGGCTACTTATGGGTTATGTGTGTTCGCCCTTCAGCAGGCAAACTATGCTATCTGAAAGTTTAGTTATTTAGACCTACGAAATTAGATTGTTTTGTCTTCAGAGTTATATTGCATTGGCTCCAACACTTGTCAGTTTCTTTGATTTGCTGGAATTCAGTTTATGTTAGGTGTGTGGGTGACTTGTAATTTGAATAGATATGCAGGATGTCGCTAAACTGCCCCAGCTGTTGGCTAAGAGCAAATATTTCATATTTGTGGGGAAAAGCTGAGAAAATTCTTGTTTACAACTGCCAAGTCAGTCTCATGAAGGCTCATTGTTATTTGACAACCAATTCATCTCCTTGGGTTTTTGAAATCCAAAATGCTTTCTCAGGAAACCTGTGGGTACTTCATTTAAGTATTTTCTTTTGTATATTAAATAGCAAGCACTTTAAAGCTTCTTATTTTTTTCTTCAGTGTGTAAGTTTAGGGTGTCACATTTTCACTGTAAGCATAATGTGCCAAGCTGCTGTACCTGACAAGTCTGTTAGCATGCAAGCAGAAGGTATAAGAGAATCGCACTGCAGCTTATATGAGCTCAGTTTGATTTATAAGATTGTTTACATGTAATACTGCTTATGTTGAAATATTTTGTGCTAGTGTATACAGGCTGAATTTTAATATATATTTTCTGTTGTTCAGTACTCTTTAATTTGAACAACAGGCTTTCACTGTAGTTTCCCTTTGGGGAAAAAAGAAATGCCTATCTCTCTAAGTGAAGGGCTGGGGTTTGTTTGTTTGTTAGGTATCGGGAGGGGGGGGGTTTGTTGTATTTTGGGTTTTTTTCTGTTTTTACCTGGAATTTCAGTTAAAAACTTCTTTTTGACCAGTAACTCTTGTTTCCAAGGATCTGCTTGGTTGGTTAATGAGTTACTTGTGAATACTCATTTATAGGTCGATAATTCAAAATGCTAGGTATCCTCAGCTCCCTTTAATGGAAGAGAAGACTTGAAATGCTTTGCGAAATTAATCTCAGAGAGAAGAAACTTTCAACTTCTTCAGAAGAGATTTGCTTAAGATTGATTTTATTAAATCCATAGAAATGTGAGGTGGTTTCTCCTATAGCTTAATAAAACAACATATCTCTGCTATACAGTATAGCTTAGTACCTACACAAAGCTATTTAGACCTAATATGCTCCACAAAGGGAATTTGTGTCACACCAGTGTAATTGTAGAAGTGCAGTGGAATCCAAGGCTACAGTAAATACTGCTGTAACAAGTGATATTACTACTGGAGCCTGTATGAAAGTAAGTTTCCAATTTGCAATAACTGACTGTGTAGCTGTGCCTGCTACTTAAGAAACAGGAGGCAGAACAACATGGAAATTAGCAACTTAGTAGGTTTTAGGTTTGTGGGAACTTGAGTAGCTGGTGAAACACTGGTGAAGTTGATATTGCTGTAAACCTTTTAGGCGGATACTTCTGTGAGAAGTCTTTTAGTCAAATAAATGGCTCTACACTGCAGTGTTCACTTAGTTCCAGTCTCTGGCAGCCTTGAAGGCTCTTAAGGTCCAAGCCAGTTTGCTACAGCACTGCCTGAGTTGGCCACAGATATGGTTTTCTTCACAGGCTGGATACTGAACAGAAGAATCCATGGCCTGTTGTGTTTTGTAGACGCTCTGTCTGCTGAATGACCCTCTTTGATTGAAAAAAGGGCTGTATGCATTGAAGTTCAGTTGGGATTTTTCAGCTTATACCTTTGAGTACATCCTGAAGCAGTGCTAAAATCTTTTCTTGGCTGTCCTGTATCTAACATCTGCAAGGCTTTCTTTATAAACCTTACATGAGCCCATGTTCTTGAGCAGGGCCTCTAAGGAGTAAATGGCAGTTCAGTACATGGCAAGTCCCATGGAGAAAGGATTGGATGTGGCCTCTCTTAGAGACCACAGTCATGTGCCAGCAGAGGTTGTCAATATGCTTCATGGCAGGAAGACAAAAAGGGTCAAGATATGGAGGATTTTCATAACACTTTCGGATTTCCAGAGACTACTGCTTATTATGGGGGACAAAACCTTTTGAAACAATTCCTCATGTGAAATTCAACACTTGTTTCTGCTTTCTTCATAAAGCTGTTAACTTGGGTGTGATGTTTATAAAAGTTTGAAATAGTATCTTAAGAAAGTAAGATGAAGATAAATTGAAAGTTTCCACTTTATGAAAACTAATGCTGTTGGACACAGCTTTAAAAATTATTTTTAGTAAGTGTAGGCCATAGTTATCCCTTAGTTCACCTGATTCTCTGGTGTTGCAAGTACTGTGCCTGCATTTTTACAAGATATTATCATCTGGAGGAAAGCATACAAATTTGTTGAAGACAGCTGCCATAGACTTTTGAACCAGTTCTGTAAGAAGTTGCTTAAATCTAAAATTTCTTTACAGTTCTGTGTACTCAAGAAATAGAATCAGGTTTTGAGGGCTAAATATACCCTTCACTTTTTTACAGAGAAGAGCAGTTTACCTTTTCATTTATTAAAAAAAAATATAACTGGCTGATATGAAAACTTGTTTTTAAATCTAGTAGTTGAGATTCCAGCTCTTTCTGTGCTAAGGCTATGTCATGGAAAAAATGTCAGAATAGGAAGAGTTTACAGCAGTAGTTTTAAAACTGCTCACATTTTTTCTTCCTGTATTTATGAATAATCCATTGAGGGAGCAGTGTGTCCCTAAAATGCTAATTTAGAGCCTGATTCTGCAGATATTTACCATGTGAATAACTGGGTTTGCATGAGTAGTCTCACTGATTAGTCCTGTGAGAAAGGCTACTAGTGTGCTACTACTAAAAAGTTTCCAGGCCAAGCCTCTATGTTTTTGATACTTGAATTAATAGATTTTATTTTTAAAATGTCCATTAATTGTGTTAACAGTTCTAAAGTGTTACTTGTGTAGGCTAAAAAAGTGAAACTATGGGGAAAAACCCTCCAACTCAAACCCCTCAAACAAAGGAAAAATAAGCCACACATCCTCCCACCAAGCCTATTTCTGCTGAAAACTGGTGTGTAGATGAAATGTTGTTCTCAAAGAAATAAGTTCAACTTCTGAGTTGGTATCTGAGCTAAATACCCCCAGTATACCTTCCCAAAAAACAGCCCCCCTCAGCTACATGATGCGAGTAAGCTGAAATCATGAGCTCAAGAAAAGAATGCTGTAGGGGTTGAACATCAAGTTGGTACATGAAGCAGCTATTAAACTGAAAGCTAGCTGTTGTATTTTCATGTTTCTTGCAGTGCATTACTGAGTGATGTAGAAAAGAAACATTTCAGGAATTAAATATTTTGTTACAGTTCATTGATTTTTTTTTTTCTAAATTTTTGCAACACAGTTTTAAAATGACAAACTGAGGAATTGTCCCTACTTGCTATTTATTTGGGCGCCATCTCCACAAGTACGTTAAAACAAGTTATTCAAAGTTAAAATGAAGAGAGCACTTAGGTGTGTACTTATGAGTGTTTGAGTAGTACTGAAAGTCAGTATTGTTTTGTACATACTCTGGATGAACAATTTGAAACTTACAGATGTGCCATGGCACAGAAGTAAAAGTATATTTCAACTACATGGTTTATAAGAAAAGTCCTTTCCACTTAGTAAATAAACTGTAGTGCTAGGTGGATTTCTTTTCAGGATACAAATCAATATGTGCAATTACTGTGTGCAGCTGCAGCAAGGGTTTAATTATAACCTCAATACAATGGAGGATATCTTGTCAAAAATATTAAATGGGCGTCAGTACAATAAACTGGGGTTTAACTATATTTCATGTATTACAAGGTTAGAGTTACCTGTTTGAGCTCTAACCTAGTCAGATGAACACAGTAAACTACTATGCTGGATTAGTAGGTTTTGAAATTATGAAATCAAAACTGACTTAGGAGTTACCATGATCTCTGAATGTATGGTGTTTTACAGAGCATCTCACAAAGTCATACATCGCAGACTAGACTAAGAAATAAAATGCTCTATCTAGGGTAAAAACAAATATAATTTTTCTTGGGCATAACTGCCCAGCAGGCCTGGGCATTTATAAGGCATTAACAGCTGCTTCAAAATAGACTGGAGGACCAAGTACTGTTCTCTCTGTCTAGCCTAGAAAAGGGACACACTGTATTATGTGTATGCTCTTAGGGTGTAGATTTCACTGATGGGGGGAAAAATGCTGTCCAGAAATTAAAATAAACCTGTGTGTTAACTTTTCAGTATGTACTGATGTGTGGCATGAGATAGCATTTTTTTTCTGATTAATTGACTAGCTCTATCAATAAAATGTAAATTCCAAGTAAGAAAACACTTTTAAAAGAAGAAATAGCAATATTTTCTGTAGCTCTTTAAATGTGAGCTGTGTCAATAAATTAATCCCAGAATAAGCAGGTTTGGGCTGACCTTTTTCTTTCTGGGTTTTGAATCTGATAGTATATAGTCATTTCAGTTACAGAAAAGAAGTGTTATAAACCTTAGATTTCACTTCTATGAAGCTGTATAATCAAAATTAGGAGCAGATAAAATTTAACATTTTTTGGAAAAAACTTCAAATGTCATCTGTTTTTATGATGCAGTTTTGTGTTTTTAGCTGAAGCAAAATGTGGCTTTTTTTTCTTTCCCCAGTTTACAGACACTTAGGTGTAAAGGCTAATGTGGAGATAGATTTAGGATCCCTGGCAAAAACTCTGTATTAGCAGTGGAACTACTGTTTCAGGAATCATTTATATCACTGTCAATCTTAAAAACGCATCCCATAAATGAACTATATTTCATCCTGTGCTTGACTGTAAATTGTGTCAATTAAATGAGTTTTTTTAGGGATAAGACCTTGTTTTAAATAGAATTGAAATTGTACGGAGCTCTTAGATTGAGTTCTTATCGCTTTAGGTGAAAGTTAGTCTCCAGTTTCTTTTCTCCCTGAATGCTATTCTTCATTTTGGTGTGCAAGTTCATTTCTGAAGTCTGAGAACTAGTTTTTTTCATTTGGGGTACATTCTGAGCAGTTCTGACTACTGCTGCTGGGAAAGCCTAGGTTCAATTGCCTAAAACCCATGGGGTTTTGCATGTGCTTGTTTTTTTAAGGCTGCTTGAGGTCACATTTGTCTCCTCCCTATAGCATTGGTACTTAATCACCTGTGTGGCTTCAGTCTGAATATCTGAGCATGTTAAGGGTTAATACCATCACACAGGTGTGTGATAGGTAATGGAAGAATAATGAGCTCAGGTAGAGAATGCCTGGTTTTGAGCAGCCCTGAAGGGGGTGAACAGTTATTCCCTGTTAATCATGGATGTGAAAAATCCTTCTTTTAGCAAGTCTTACATAGTTTAAGGGCAATGCACCACACATTTCTCCTCTTAGAACAGGGAGGAGACCACAAAGCCTCCGGTGTTAATCACTTACCAAGGGAATGTGGGACTATATTGCATAAATTATATTGGCAACCTGTATTTACCATTTTTATTTTTTACAGAAAGAATAAAAAAATACTACTGTAGCTCTTCTGCATTAGCAGGCTTTTATCAAAGCAACTTAAATTTCTTTAAAAATGTCTATTGAATCTGAGATAGAAAAAGGCTGTGTTTGAAGACAGTATTTAAAAAGATTCAGTGGTCCAAAAGGAATTTAAAAAAATCGAATTATAGATACCTTTTGATTACAGGACATTACAAAATATTTGACCAAACTGAGTCCAAGAGCAATGTTCTTCTGAAAGTCTTGTCAATGCCACTATTTATTTTTATTATATTTTATTCATCTGAGTGTCTTTTCTCATGGGACTCCTTTTATAGGTCTAGAAGTCAAATTGCAGTGAGAAGTCCTGTTTGCTCTTTGCAGACCTTTTTACGAATTCCAGGGCAGGAAGGCTGTTTATTTTTCCCACATCTGTTTTGTGCTCATCCTTTGTGGCATTGTTTGCTGGATGCTCTTCTGTCTTGCTTCCCCTGAAATGGGTAATTTGCACTGTTGCAAGATGGTGAAACTAAATCTGATTCTGCAGAGCTGTTGTGCCAATGTTTTTGTTTCAAATGGTGTTTTGTGTTCAGAAGCTATTTTAAATGGATTCTACAGGGCACTGATATTAAACTGAAAGTGATATTTTTAGTTTTCTCTGTAAAAATCATATTTACCTGTTGCAGAGCCAGTTCAATTTTTTTTAAAAAGATGATTTAATATTAGGTGGCCATGGGTGAAAATTGACTTTTTGTTACATTTTAATATAGCATGTTTGAAAGATTATCCAGGATGCTTCTTATTTTTATTACAGAAACCACGCTTCTATGTGGAATTTTGCCGTTAAACTCCAAAATGTATGAGGGAACTGACTGCAACTTCAGTGACTCATCTCTTCATTTACTATGAAGAGCCTGGTTGAAACTTCATTAAAAGAGATGTTTTATTTTCCTCTTTCTTTCATAGTATGTAGTTCATTGTGCTGGCTTGTCTTTAATAATAGTCTAGACCAATAATCAAATACAGCATGACAAAGTCTCCACTTTTTTTAAAGTGCATCCCTTTAGTTTGGCAGGATGTCTGTACAGGTGCTATAGAAAAATACTTGAGTGAAACCTTGTTGTGGTAACTCCATGCCAGAAAGACATTTACAAACCTATCAGGACTATCTGCAGGCCTTTCTTGTCTTTCTAAACAATCTGTTCAAACCCTAGCTAAATTCCCCCTACTCTTTCTTTGCCTTTTTTTCTTTCTTGGAAGCAATCCCAGGTATTGTCAAAGTCATCCTAGTTTCGTCTGATACTTGAATCTCTATTACTCTGTGGAGATTTTATAACTTCTGTTTCCTTCTTTATGGTGTACTTTCTAGAATAAAACCTAATGAGTGAGCTTCACAAGGTTGTGGAGGCTCGAAGAAGTCTCTGTAGATGGTCTAATCCCATGCCATAGATTGATTCAAGGTCCATCAGAGCAGGTGGCTGAGGACTGTTTCCAGTTGGGTTTTGAATGTCTCCAGCAATGGAGAGTCTACAGCCTCTCTGGGCAAACTGTTCCGCTGTATGACCCTCCTCACAGTCAAACACTTTTATTAAGTTGAAATACAGTTTTCCTGTGCTTTGATTTGTATCCATTGCCTCTTGTCATTCCACTCTGCACCCCTGAGAAGACTCTGACTCCATTTTCCTTACTTGGGATGGAAGCACATCACTTATTTACATTACACATGAAGTATTTATACACAGCTCTCTGAACTTCTTTCAATGTGGCAGGTGCTTCAATCCTTAGTCATCTTAACAGTTCTTCCCTGGACAAAATCCCTCTGTCTCTTGTAGTGGGGAGTCCAGCACTGTGCACAGCTCTCCAGATGTCTCACCAGTGCTGATTTTAGGGGAAGGACCACATGCAGGAAGGACCTTCTGGCAAAAATTATGATTACAGCCCAGGATGCTGTTTGCCTTCTATGCAAGAACACATTGCTGGCTTCATTTTAATTTCTTACTCATCTGTACCCTAGGCTGCTCTCTGTGGTGGTTTTTCCAGGTGGTAGTTTTCCGGTGTGTGCTGGTGCACGGGCTTATTCTTCTCCAGGTTCAGGGCTTCCCATTTCCATTATTTTGCCCTTCCCAAATTTCCTTTTCAAGCAATTCTCCAGCCTGTCCATGTTCCTCTGACAGGCAGTGCACATAGTGCATAGGTCATTCTTTCCAGTTTTGTATCATCTGCAAATGTGCTGAGGGTGCAGTGTGTCCCATCTTCCAGGTTGTGAATGAAGTTTTGAATGTTGCTGGTTCCATTACTGACCCCTGGAGTATGTCACTAGTGGCTGCTCTCCAAATGGACTTTGTGCCTCTGACCACAGCTCTTTGAACTTGGCACTTTAGGCACTTTTCAGTCCGCCTCACCATCTGCTTTTGTAGTCTGTACTCTTATCAGTTTGTCTATGAGGACAGCCATTATGAATGGTAGTGTCAAAAGCTTTACTGAAGTCAAGATAAATGTCTACTGCCTTCCCTCATCTGCCAAGTTCCGTATTCATTGTAGGAGGCTACCAGGCTGGTCAGGCATCATTTTCCCAGTGTTAAATCCATGCTGAATACTGTGTCTAGAATAGAAATGCCTTCTGTTTTTCCCTGTTACCTTTCTAGGCATTGAGATGAGGCTTCCTAGCCTGTGGTTTCCTGGCTTTTACTGTATTTCTCATGCTTTTCAGTGCTGTAGGCAGAATTAATAATAATAATGACCAACTATTTATAGAAATACCCTTTCTGTTGAAACAGTAAGGAATACAGAAAACAGCAGCCTTAGTTTGTCTTTTCTTCTTAGAGAAAAAAATGCTTTTAAAAGGCAAAGTGGGTAGACTCTTGTCAGTGCAAAACACTGTTCTGCATAATATAGGGAAAATTGATTGGGGTAGGAGAGGAGTGGGATAACTTTGGATTTGACATCAAATTCATGGGAGAAGAAAATGAAGGACAGAAAATACCTCATAGGTTTCAAGTAGTGTACACTAGTTCAATGTAGTATTATAGTTGAGAAGTACCTTTCACTGCTTCCTACACAAATAAGAAACTGAGTTTGCAGTAGTGTCTTGCTTCCATTTAGAATTTTTTTCCTTACTGAAAAAATATATAACTTATATTTGAAATTAAGTGGAGAATAATTTGCATATTATTTTGGTTAGTCACTTTTTTAGTTAGTATATTTAGCCTGGAAAATGGAGTCCTACTTAAGTGGTTCTTAACCTGAGGAAAGTCTTGGATCCAAATGCTGTAAGAACAGCCTTGAACTTCTCAGATTCCAGTTTTTACTCATGTGGTTGGCAAACTTGATATTGTTAGGCTTAATGAGATTATGAGTAGTTTGACTAGTGAAATTCTCTTTGCAGAGAATTCTTAATGGAAAAACTGGCACAATCTTTTGCTTAGCTCTTAGTTCTTGGGCTTTCCCCTCACTTGATGACATGCAAGTCACATTCTCAGACAGCAGTTGCCAGATGTGTTGAAGTTTAGCAGATTGTGGCTTTGGATATGGATGCACAAATATTTTCTGCCTCTGACAGATACAGCATAATGTTTGCTGTAGAGAAGTGGTGATTTGCTCTTCTTTCAGATGCAAGTCTAAGTTAAGCTCTGTTAATTTCTCTGTTGAGGCAATAGGAGTCACTTATTCTGATGTCTGTTATTCCGGCCCTATATATTAGGGTCAGATATTTTAGGACACTGTGCTTAAAGCAGCCCATGGAGATGTGCTGTGCACTAGCTTTCTGTTTTGAGATACTTGGATAATTTTTTAGGTGGCTTCTGCATTTCCTGAGCTCATAAAGCCTGAACTGATGTTAGACCTTCCCAGGGGAAGCATATCCCTATA
The DNA here is from genome assembly GCA_025920805.1 of Petroica traversi. Taxonomy (NCBI): domain Eukaryota; kingdom Metazoa; phylum Chordata; class Aves; order Passeriformes; family Petroicidae; genus Petroica; species Petroica traversi. Next base: position 18,156,300 of record JAHLSL010000015.1, on the reverse strand, counting down.
ACATCTCAGAACTACTTAAGGACCCTCGAGGGCTCAGTTGTGAGTAGAAAAGTGCTCCTGTGTGGACACACAAAGGTTTGATTACTGACATGTTCTTCCACTTTAAATTGAAATATAATGTAAACAGGCTTTTATGCTTTTAAAGTTTATGTATATTTTGCAAATGAGCTTCAGTGAGCTGTTACATGCTATTTTTGAATGGGTATAATGGCGATTTCCTCTGCTGACAAACAGAAGGTGTGGATATGCTCCTTTGAAGAATACAATTTCTAAGCTGTATGGTGCTGTGTGCTACTATGTGCAGATAGTGTGTTTACTTCTCTTGGCTAACTTTGAAGGAGGAATGAAAAATAATGACTTCTACTGTCAATCTTGTGTGAGTTGAAAGCTTTCTATCCTTTTTCCTCAAGTGGAATAAAATGCATCTGTGCCTGTTTTTAGAGTTTTGGAAGACTCTCATTCACTATGCACCCAATGGGATAGGCTGTTTCTAATTAAACAGTACCTCTGATTTTTAACTTACTTGAAACAGCTTTTAATGTTTCTCAAGTTATCATTGAGAACTTCTTTTGTCCTGTAGGGTCTGTGGGTAGAATTGCATCTACTTGAACTGAAATCCATTGGAAGATTACTCAGGTGGGACAAAATAACAGCCTTCAAGTACTTGTGAGGTGGTTATGAGAAAGCTGAAGCCAGGCTCATTGTTATGGTGTGCCAAGCATAAATCAAGGTGGGAAGTAACTCCACATAAGGGCAAAACTTCTTCACAGCGAGGACAACCAAGCACTGGAACATCTCATTTCCCCAGAGAGGCTCTACAGTCTCATTCACCTTCCCTGGTTGTATGTAGTTGGTATATTGGGATCAGAAACAAGTAACAGTGAAGGCTGCAACAAGTCTGAAACAAATGGGTGTGAATTATAGCAATTGCAGATGATTGCACTGTACCCAGTGCAATCAAGATGTTTTTTTTCTCCCTTCCTCCTCCATGCCTGACTGATACTGCATCATAGTTATTGTGGTGTGAAAACTTGAGAGAGACCTCAGGATGGATTTGTGGCATGGCCAGACTTCAAAGCGTTGGGGTATGTTGCTACTGGGAACATAAGGTGCTCTTCCTGCAGTGTACGTAACGTGATCTTCCTGTTGCCATCGACATTTACTCTAGCTGCATGCAGGAGACAAGTAAAACTCAGATATACATTAATTTCAACTAAAATAGCCTGTTGTTCAGAACCATAGCTCAAATCAAGTGACATTTTTTTTGCTCACCTTAAGGTTGCCTGCTTCAAAGTGTTACTTATTCTTTGTCTGGTCTTACCTTTTATCTGCCTGTTGGAATTAAGCTTCCTTTAATGAGTATTTTCACCTGCTCATTTGTCAAAGATATTTTTTTCTTTGTCCTTAAATCCTTTTGTATACTTCTGCCATCATTTTACTTTGAAGATGCTTTTCTAGTCTTTGCTGTGTCTAGAAAACTGAGCTCTGGGTGTTTTATGCAGAAGTACTTGAAATACTTTGTATACTTTAGGTAGTATGTGGACTTTGCTTGGATTCATGACGAGCTCAAAAATTTTCCTGTGTAAGTTTGCTCAATCTCTTTCTAAAGATGCTTTCAGCAACAGAAGAAAAAAATTATGTGTACTTGAATTGCAACTTGAAAGGATTATATGATATTGAAGCATTATCTCTTTATTTCTGGACACTACCATAGGTCTTTTCAGTCCAAGCTATTATGTTAGAAGAGATTTTGCAGTACATTTTCTATTGCTCACACCACTAATGCTTCATCTCCTCTGAACTCTCTGCTTGAGAAACGCAAATATTTGTAGCTCAGTTGGAAAACTGAATGGTCACAGTATGGAATATCTCATCACTGTTTCTTCAGTGCTTCACTTTGAGCTTCAGGTCAGTTCTGGGAGAGCAGTTCAGTTGCTGAAACTGAAATTTCTCACATTGCCCCAGGGGGAAACTTGGCCTGCTAGGTAACTGCGCTAAGTGTCTTCCACCACACAATGAAAGGTGTGGTATAGTGTTTCTAGTCGTTTTTCCTCAAAGTAGCTGAAGTTCTTTAAAACCTACAGTCTAGGGTTTGTGCTTGCCTTGGATTTCAGCTTGAGAGAAAAAATGGATCATGTCTTTTTCACTCATGCTTGTTTCAGTACGTTTGAGTGTTCTGGATAGGTATTATTTCAGACAAAATTAAGCATCAGGTCACCTGAAAAAGTGGAACTGTTGGGGAAGAATGTAAAATAGTGAACCATTTTAAAATATTAATGTATTTTTTGGTGTCCTTGTGTGGCTCTTTCCAAATGTTAGAAATTCCTCATGGTGACTGTTGAATAGGAAACTCTTGTGTACTCTGGTACTAGGCTGTTGTTTCAGACTTGCCCTGCATACTTTTTCCCATTCATTTATGTTTTCATAGTATTGTTTTAGACAGTACTACCTCCTGTAGTCTTGAAAAACATATTTCAGTGAAGTCTAGTTCATAAAATCTCCTATAGAAAACTCAGCAAATTGACTCTTTTAAAAGCATCTGCTATAATGTGTAAGATGTAAAGAGTAGCTGTGGCCTCATTTTGATAGTATAGTAAAAGACCTATTTCCCATTATTGCCTTCATGAAAACTAGTAATGTTTTATATTCTTGGTCACAGACAATAAGGAATGGTCAAAATTTTGGTAGAGAAAGCTTAGTTCTAGAAGAATATTCAGTGAGTAGGATAAAGAGATCAGTAACTTAACTTGTGTATTCCCTCAATCTATGTAGTGCTCAAAGAACAAATATTTTAATCTTGTGAAAGAGAACGTAAAATCGTGTGTTGAAACACTAATTTGAAGTTCCAAGCTCACTAGGTAGAAACTGTTGAGGCATGAGAGTAGTGCTATTTATTGCTGGTTTAATTAATGATTTATTGTCCATGACTTAGATTTGAAAGCCTGTAGAGTGCCAGGTGCATCAGTATGTAAAAGGTGCTCTGCTGTGTGGGGTATGTGAACTGTAGGTTATAGGAGAAACTCCTGATGGAAGGTATTAACTCTTTGTATAAGATGTTAGATAGTAGAGCAAGTATTTTGCCTGTGAAATATCCTTCTGAGTGATCCTGTGTGTCCTTGTAAGACTGTTGGTGCATTTAGTGAAAGGCAGCCTGCATGATGAGCTTGATCATCAATTAATATTATGTCATTGTACTAGAGAGACTTTTTTGTAATTTATGAAGCTTCTACAAACTGAGTAATTTCATTGCTCTTTCAGTAACAGCAAAGCATTATTGTTTAGTGTCCAAAATTAATAGAGTTATTAAGAAGTATTAACAGATTTTTGCCTTGAAAAGCTGATTAGAAACTGACTTTTTAGTCTGTAGCCTGTGTACTTTTCCATGTAATTTTGGATCTGTAATCATGGACTTAGAGGTTTAAGTCTCTATTTAGCTAAGAGAAGCAGCAAAGAAATTTTGTTTCTTTTTTTACTCATTTGTTCATTTGTTTCATTTTGGAAATCTCTTGGTTTGCAGATATAACTTGGTTCAAAATAACTGTCTTCTACTTCAGTTTTGTGGTCTTGGCATATACTTCTATACCTAAATTTATTAAAGGTCAGAAAATGTCTATTTTTTAAGTGATCTTATTTTGAAAATACAGTAGATGCAGAAACCGTAAAATGTATCACTTTCTTGCATTTATGTAGGAATGGTTTTCTTCCTAAGTAGTGTTCAATCAGAAGTCTTCTTCTAGTCATTAATTTGTAGCTCTTTCTTTTATATGGAAATTTCTCTTTCTACTAATTTGGAAATGTGACTTGCAAGATCACAGTCCAGATTTTTTTTGTTGTTTCTGGATTAAGATTTTTTTTTTCCCTAAATATTAAAATGCACTGTCACCCACCTCTCTTATCCCAGTAGTGTAGCCTGTATTTTTCTGGAACTTTTTTTGTTCACACCTCTCTAAATGTGTGATTTATGTTTCTTCTGCTTGGAGAAATCAGAATTTCTGATGCTTGACTTAAAGAAGGGAACCTGATATTGAGACTGGAGAATATCCATATTCTAGAACTCAAAAAGCTGACTGCTTGCTTGTGTCTTGAAGTATGGTAGCAAACCTCTGTATGCATGAAAATATTTCTCAGATTATGTCATTCTCCTCACATTGAGCTTTAAGGGAGCAATAACTAAGTGAACTAAACCATGGAGCAAAGTAAAATTCGATTATGAACGTCTCTGTGTATCTACATGGGAATTTCTGGAAAAACCTTTAAACTGGAAAGACCCTTATATGGAAAAATGTTTAAGAAAAATTATCCCAGAGAGGCTAAATAGGCTTAATTATTTAAGTTTAGCCCTAAGACTAACAGGACAATATAACAAATAGGAGCATTTATGAAATTCTAAAACTTATTTTTTCAAGACTGATACTCAGGATATTTTTCACGTTGTAGAATGTCTTGATAGCGGTTTTTTGATGTATTGTAACCACCATAACAATTATATTTTTTATATGCACATATATATGTATATGTGTCTGTATATATCAGGTATATACAATCTTGTTTCCACAAATGCCTTGAATTATTGAGGCATTCTACATTGCAAACTGATTTGTGATAAATTTTATGGGACACAACAGTTTTTTCCAGTGGGTTGCTTTGCTTGAATGGCAGGTGGCACATGTGCTGCATTGCTTAAAAGCAACCAAAAACCTGTTTTGAGCTTGACTTTTTGACTGGGATGACTGTATGCTCCAGGGCGCTCACTTATACATGGTAGAAAGAATAATCTGAATTGTATGTTTAGAAAAGATGATGAAGATACAGTATGTTTGCCTTGGCTAGTGGTTGTTCTGTTGTCTGTGGGTATAATACAGAGGGCTTTGATTGTGTCACCTCAGTCTGAGCAGCTGTGACCCTGGTCAGCATGCTTAGTGAGAATCTTCACAGACAAATGGGTACCTTCCAGACTTCAATTGCGGTTTTTTCTTTTGTACTCTGCCTTATGTACAGCTGATTTGGTTCTATTTTTTAAATTTTGCATTCTCAAAGTTACTATCTTTACAGTTGAAGAGAAAAAAAACTACATACAAAAATCTCCTTGTAATGCCAAATAAAATAGCCTTGTAAAGCTATGACTCCTTGGGGCTTTTTGGCTTCTATTTGATCAGGGTTTCTTTAATGGCTTCCTTTACTTTCTAAAATTTATATAAATAGGTTATATGAATCTTTAGCCATATTATCTTGTTACTGTTAGTGTATACATTTGATACATGCTCCCTTGAATCTTTTATGGTCACAAAATGTCGATCTGCTTCATTATACTAAGAGAAAGGTAGAGTTGGTAGGGAATTGAATTTTCACTGCTGATTTTGTATTTCTAGCTTTCATGTTGTTTATTCAGCATGGAGTCCTGACTTAGTGATTGGTTCACACTGCAGAGATTCAAAATCTTTCATAAAATAGGTAATGTGGTCTGCTGGGGGAAACCAGAAAATGTAATTAGTCCATGGTAAATTTACTACTGGACCATGTCTCCGCTAATGGACCTTTCTGGTCTTTAAAATCAGCTTGTTACAGCACTGGGATTCCAACTCAAAGTGGTTGCATTGCATTGCTGTCGCATTTGTAATTTAACACAATTTTTTCTTTTCTTTCCAAAGGCGCCTAAACAGAAATAACCTCCAATTGCTTTCTGAACTGCTCTTTCTGGGGACGCCGAAGTTATACAGGCTGTAAGTAGGCATGGCCCAATAACTGTTATTCGAGAAAACTTGGATTTGATCTGTTATTGTCTTGCATTGGGATTTTTGTCTTTTACCTCAAATGTGGTTAAAATGTGGAGATTAAAATGGAACATTAGTATGTTGTTTAAGCTGAGTGTCTTCTTTGACTGCCTTGCAAGTTTAAGTTTTATTTTACATCTAGATCAGATACTGATTCTTGTTTGAGAATATTGTCGTTAATTCACACTTCTGTAAGGAAGTTTTGCTGAAAGAATATTTTGATTTTGCTTTTCTCCTGTTTGGGTTTATTTTAATTTTTTCTGTGTTAAAAGAGCTAAAAAATTTTCATGGAACTTCTGACCTAGAGATGCAGCACTGTATAAGCACTTTGGTTTTGTGGTGTTCTGCTTTTGTGGTTGTACACACTTAGCCAGAAAAATGCTAGCATTGGCAAATGCTAGATCTGTAGAGAAGCCTCTCCTGTGCCCTTTCTCAGAGAAAACAAAGCTAGTAACTCAAGCTTTGCGAAGAAAAAACTATGAAATGCTTTACTTTAAATAAAAATGACAACAAATTCAGTAACAAGTTTTTTGTTTTGATTGCATTACTTGGTTTGATAATGCTTTACTCTAGGCAGTATTTTAAAATACATGGTTTGACCCATTGTCCTTTCTAAGAAGGACACTTAATTCTGTTACAGTTGAAATGTGGAAAAAAGTTTAGATTCTGGTTTATTTGAACAAAAGAAACTGTAAGGTTTGTATCATGATAACACGTGGCATGCTTAGTAGGCTTTGGCAAGGATGTATCTATTCAACCTGTTTTAATTTAGGTATATGTTTGAAGCATTTCTTTAGACTCCAAGTGAGATTTCTGCTGACAAAATTGCTTTTGGGTTTCATCACTTGTGTGCTTGGAAAAAGTAAAGTTGGGGGAAAAAGGGATTCCTCTTGTTTCCACTTTAGTATATGGAATTATGTTTGAGAATAAATGTGATGCTTTTATTTTCAGTTGATTTTTATTTTACTATTGTGAAATAAGTTATTTTCTTCCTTCTTAAGGCAATATACAAAGGCAAACTGAAAATTACTCCTATTATTGTAAACATTTATCTTTGTGTATTTTGTTTTATTCCTTTGCTTTAGATGAATGCTTTGTTTCCAGAAATTCCCTGTAGGTGTAATGAGTTGTTAAATGACTAGGCCAAGAAGCTTGTGAAGGCTTTTTTCATGACAAACAAAAATATTTTGCTCTGCTATAATGTTATAATATATTCAAGTATGGTATTATACATTAACAATTCAGTCTCTTTATAATTTCCATCACCTGGGATAAAGACATTACTTCTATCAGGAAGGAAATGAAGGGGATTTATGATCATTTTGTTATTCCACCTACAGTGTAATGGTTGCTACCTAGATTCATATAAAATAGAAATGAGCCATAATTTGCAGGCAAAAAATGGATACACGCTTCAGTCAAAATCATATTTAAATACATTAAGTTCAGAATTGTGTATTTGATAGATGCTAGTCTTAAATCTATACTGTCCTTTGACATAAAGCACACAACTGCTCGTAGCATACATGGAGGAAAGTAAGAGATCACTGGTTTCACAGTATTAAATTTCCTCTGCCTAAGGGTTATTGTTGATCAGACCATGAAAGTGAATGTCTGGTAATAATATATTCATGTTTAAAAGAAAATATGAATGATAAAAAACTACAGGTGCTTAGCACTAAATTTGTAATTAAAAAATGCCAGGCCAACAAAGACACTGATGTTTGTTATATATTTGTGGTCAGTTTCCAGATGATACATAGTTTTTCCTTCGAACAGTACACAGTGATTAGGTTTTCTACATCTATTATTGTATATGCTTAGATGCATTTACATCCAAAGAAATATTTTGCTAAGGAGAATTAAAGTTCTCTAAACATGATCAATAATATATATATGTATATATCTATTTTGCTTTGGGTTTAGTATTTATTTTTGGCTTTTAACAGCTAATCAAACAATGTGTGTCCTGCGAGGTTTCAACATACTATTGAGCTTCTGTGAATAATAATTACCATTTGACCCCTGGCTGTAAATGAGATGCCAGGTGAAGAAGCACATATGCTTGTTGTGTAGGCTAAATGCAATATAAAAGAAAGAGGTTACACTGTATATGAATTATGATTTGACACAGTTGGTTGCCGCCAGCGGCCAGCTATGCTTTCCCTTTGCTGTCTGCTCCAATTTCTCTTTGGACGGGTTGAGAGAGCACTGCATGTTCAGGTCAAGATGTTTGCCTAGAAATAGTAGTACAGTTGCAGCTGTGTTTGCTGGAGCAGGAGACTAGTTTAAATAGCATTACCATTTATCCAGTCCATTAACAGAACTCTGTAAAATAATACCAACTCTGCATAAACTACAGGACAGTGTAATAAAATTACAAGCACTTGTTGACAGATGGGAAGTGTAAGTAAAGGAAAGCAATAGGTTGAGAATTTAAAAGAGACAGTGCATTATTTTCTGTGTCTAAGGACACTTAATTTCAGAGGTAGTTAAATTATTTTTCAGGCTACTTTCTTTCCATTTTAGCAGCCTCTCAAGAAATCTCCTGGAACTAGTTAAAATGGATAATTTTAGTCAAAACAGAAGCTGATTTTCCCATTAAGAGCTATCTACAAAGGTGTTTTGACATAAATATTTCAGTAGGAACTAGTTAATGCTAAAAATAGCATGAAGAGACCTGTAAGGTATATTAATCTTTCCTTGCAAGCTGTCTCTCAAAGCACAATGTACATGAACCTCTACTTTGATGCAATACCATTAAAATAAAGGTGCTGTTTGAAATTCTCTGGGATAATATTGAAGTTCTTGCTCAACAGGTGGTATTCCTGAATGGAGGAGATGCGTTCCTTGGTAACCTGCATGCCCACTCACTCTAAGTTTTGTAGAGTCAGGGATGGTACCTTAGCACAGAGAAAGACTACAGCCTAGTGAGTGCTTATCTGAGGCAAATAGATTTTGACTGCTTACTTTGGCTGGTTAGATCACAGTTCATTGATTACTGTTTGCTGCAGGATACTGAGTGCTGGACCCAAGCTGTTTGAAAAATCATTTTTAAAAGATACCTTTATTAATCAGTGGCATGTAAAGGTTATTTAATTACATGCACAGAGGTTGTCCCTTTTGATTTACATTTCTTGCACTTGGAATGTGGTTAAGTTTCTTTACAAAGTAATATCTGTGTAAGTTAGGGAACGTTGGCTTTGAAAAAAAAAGCACCAGCCTTTGTAGTTAATGTGGTCTTACATATGTTTTATTTCTAATATATATACTTGAAGGTACACACTGTGAATATTTCTCCTCTAAAAGGAAAAAAACCAAAACTTGATGTAGTCTGATTAATAAGCATCACTTTTGAGATGTCTGTTAGGCGCTAAAAAAATTCCTAACAGCAAGTAATTACAGGGAAAAAGTACTAAACATCAAAAAACTTGAAAAAATTATCTTAGGCCAGAACAACAGCAGCAACAACAAAACATGCCATACGGGGGGCCCTTACAAAAATTCCTCCTGAATTAATTTCTGCCAGCTGTGATTAAAGTGTGTGGTACTAGATGTGTCAGACACCATAGTTCTCTGCTTCATTTTACTCTTGGCCTCTTTGGCCCCTGCCACAATAAATCCCACAATGGCTGGGCAGGAATTGCAGGTTGCAGTTGCCAGGGTTACGGTTGTCCGGCCGGACCGACATCATTACTCATCGCGGGCAGCCCCCGCCTGGCCCGGGAGCTTCTCCCGCTCCTCTCGCTGCTGCTGCTGCTGGAGGTGCCCTTTGCATCACTTGCTCAGAGTTGTTTTGCTTTTACCTTTGCCGAGAGAGAAAAAAAAGGAAAAAACGCCACAAAACAAACAGCATCAGATAGGAAGGGAGAAAGGTAATAGGATGGTGTGTGTAAGGTGCTAGAACAACGACTTTTAAGTGTTTTTAAGTACTGGACTCCCTGTTATTAAGGTGTAATTTATGATTTTATCATATTTCTTTTAACAGTAGTCATGGTGAGTGAGACTATGGTCATATTTTTGTAGAAAATACACTTATTTTCAGTGTGCACCCATCTTAACAACTTAATAAAGAAATTACTCATTAGACGAATGCTCAAACCCTCCAAAATATTTCAACTGCAAACACCTGCTCTGGGTGTTAAATCCAATGAGGAGCAAAAATGAGTTTCTCATTTTCAAAAGGCAATATTGAAGAATTTTCTCCTTTTGAGGGTAGATTGTTAATGGAAGTGCTGTCAGATAAGTGCAGTGGATCAGTTTCCACTGTGCTGCAGTTACGTTACAGTTTCTCCACTTTATTGCAGAGGTGGGCTGGATGGACAACAATTTTACAAACATTTATTTGAACATGAATTATGAAGCCCCCTTGTTGCTATATCCTCCCCAGGAGAGTGTGTTGAGGTGTTTTACTCACTTGTTTGAGTTTTTATGGTTTGTCACGGTGTGTTCCAGCAGCATATACACAAGGCAACCCCAATTTTTTTTCATGTGATAGAATTCAACCTTATCATTTTAGAGCTAAATCAAAACAAATAAATCTTTCCTACATTGGATCAATCTGGCTTCTGTTTTGACTTGAACGTTTTTACCACAGTTCCTTAGTTCAAGTAGAAGAAAGTTTGAATTGTTTTATCTGGCCAATTAAGTTCAGTTGGCAAGAATATAGTGACCCTACTGCTATCTAAAAAATAGAATAATTAATATGTATTAAATATATGCTCATTAAGGTTCATTTCCTGAAAGTTATTCTTAGTTACCAAAGTAACTAAGAACATGTTAACTCTATGCTAGATTTGTAATACCTGCTCTCTGGCATTCATTTCTGGTATGGCAGGACCTAGGAGATAAACTTTTGTGAGACATTATAAAGACTTATTTCTGTTACCTGCTCATTTTTAATGTATAGGCAAAAAGAAATTAATTAGGAGCTTGAATACTTTATGCAGTTTGACTCACACATGCAACTTTTTTCTGGTCCTTCCCCCACTTCCTTTTACCTTGAGCTTTCATTCTCTGCTATAATGTTTCAAAATTGAAAACTGTCATCTCAAGGTACTGAATAAACAAAAAAAACACCACTGTAGCTTTTTTTCAGATGTAAGCCTTACTGATATGGCAGGGTGGTATTTTTGAGGTTTTTGGAAGTGCTACAAAAATGCAAAAATGCTTGCAAAAAATGATCCATCAGGTAATTGATTTTTTGAGCAAAGAAACAATTATTGCTTATATGCATTTGGGGTACTACCTGCAGTAGCTATATCCTAGCAACAGCAAGCATTCAGCCTTAGATTCAGCTGAGTGGAAATGTTGGTAGAACCAGAATGAACTTTTGAAATGTAGTCAGGAAAAAAAAGTAAAATGAATTATCACTCTGTGCAGTTACTGGACTTCAAACTTCACTGTGTTACTCTTCCTGCCCTTTGTTACAGAATCTCTTAATCTCTTGGCCTTTCCTGAGTTATGCTTTCTTTTGGGTTTGTCTCCTGCTATAGTGGTGTTTAGGGGAAAAAAAAAGGTATACCAAAGATACAGAAATCAGGTGAATAGTATGAGATTTTTGAAACTGATAATGGGGCTGTAAACTAATTCTGATCTAGGCAGATCATTAACTCTTTTTGTAAGCTGCATTACTAAGCAATAAAGTTGACTAATTTCAGCAAAAGATATCTGTAGGGATATCCAGGAGTTGGACTTTGATCCTTGTGGATCCCTCCCAACTCAGAATATTCTGTGATGCTTATAACTATTGATTTATTTTTTCATTAGAACAAGCACTCCAAAACTTTTCGGTCACTTTTAACCTTAATTGGAAATTTATGTTAAACACTAAACACCAAGCAAACAGAAATATGACTTAAGGCAATTCTTCTTGACAAATAAATCTTTGTTGTTTAAAAATTTTTATGCTATTAGCTGCTGTCATCTAAATACATCTCATGTGAAAAGATGAATCATATTAATCACTCAAGCCATACCTCTATTTAAATAGTGTGGTGGTATTCAGAGTAATTGAGAGGTCTGCTTTAGCTGTTGTGGTTTTGGTACTTTGACCCTAAGCATGAATAATTACCTTCTGTGTCTTTGTTGGCATCATAGCGGTTAAAGCTGAGAATTGTGCTTTAATACAAAAATAAAAGTTTTGCATCACCTGTAACCATATTCATGTCCTATCTGAATCAGTCCCTGGGTTGTTTTTTGTGGGTTGACCTTGAAAGCTTTGGTAAATTGTGATACAGGAAACTGTTTAGTCAGGATTTAAGTAGAAAACTGAAACTCAGTGAGGGAAGTCATGAAAAGTAAAAAAGCATGTCAGAGGAATTGCCATTACTATGTGGTGCAGAAACATGGTGTGAAATGTTTTAAAGAGGAAATCTGTAAGTCTTGGCTTGCACAGAGTGGATGTTTAAGTGCAGCCGTGTCATCTTGATTAAAAAAAAAAGGAGAGAAAAGAGGAATAAATCAAGCCTAGGGAAAATCTGAAAGTACAGAGGCTTGTCCCTGTGATGGTAGGTTTCTTCTACAAGTGGAAGATTAAAGCCTAAAGTAACTGAATAGCTGAGAAAAGTCCAAAGAAAAGTTGATTGCTTCCCCTCCAAGAGTTCCAATTGATTGAAAAAAGCCTAATTTAAAGTTCTGTTTGTTCTGTGTCTTAAACCATCAGAATTTTCTTTTAGAACTGGGGGAATGCTCTGGAAGAGAAAGAATCCAAGGATAAAAAGTCATTGCAGGCCAACAATTGTTCCTAATCCTCACAAAATGCTGGAGAAATTAAATTTATTCTTTATTGCTCAAAGTGTTACCTAGGTCACTGGGCGATGGGAAAATTGAACTGGAAGTCGAGTAGCACAATCTTTGTTTTGTGTCTAGATGCTTAACCTTAGACACGACAAGGCATCTTAGTGTGTTGTGGGAACTTGGTTCAGAGTATTAACACCAGGACGTTTATTACCCTGGATTTATAATGGGCTATGCTGTCAGTAGATGAAAATGTTGTGTTTACATTTCAGTGTTAAATGATCATTTAATTAACACCTAAGAGAAAAAAAAACCTTGTGAAATTCTTAGCAGCTTTTATTGTCGGTTTCCGTGGAGGTTTTAATATCCCAAGTTATGTTGCGGTTGCTTCTATAATACAGCTAGAAAAGACATTTATGAAGGCAATCAAGAAGGACGGACAGTTTAACCCCTGTTGACCTTTCATCCTGAATGTTGATTTATATAGCATTTTAAATGTTTTGAATTTGTTTTAAAGCTTCTTTAATGTTACTCACACAGCTTTCAAACAACACAATATTTTCCCATTTAAAGATATTTCCCAAAGTGTACATTCTTATAGAGCATAGTTTTTCTCAGAAAAAAGCTAATGTATATAGAATTTATCAACAAAAAAATTACTGTAGTTAAAAAAAAATTAAAGTTGTTGCTTTGCCAGATTTGTCTATGTGTTTTTGATAAGGATATACAAACTTCTCTAAGAAAAAGCAAAAGGGAAGTTTGAAACAGACATCATATCGTGTCCTGGTTGCAGTAGCTACTGTCTGAATCCTTTGAAGAGTATAGGAAATTGCCAAGGGAAAGAACATTACTACAAAACTGCGTATCCACTTTACCCAGCACAGATCTGCTTCCATATGTTCCATTGTATCAAAGTCAAGGCTATCTGAAAGGTTTAATTTGCTCTGGGTCCTTCATAATGCTTTTTGTTGTAATGTTGATCTACAAATGCTTTCTGCAGTAATGTTGCCCTAGAAAGCATGTTTGAATAGGGTTTTTTTTGCATCCTAGATCTGATGCTAGATGAAATGCTCTTTGTTAAAGAGCAGATGCTTTTCAACTGATGTGTTTTTACAAAGGCACTGTAGTAAAAATTGAAATTACATATAGGTTTAGAGATTGTTTTGGGGATTATTATTTGCTCAGGAAATAAACCCCTCAATTTTAAAGCATGTTAAGAGAATAATAATAAAAAAAACCCAGCACAGCTTAAGTCAATTATTGATGATGCACAAATTTTATTGTGTTCTTTTTGTTTTTCCTGATGATCATATCCTTCTTCCATGTCAATAACTGAGTTAGAAAACGCAGATGGAATCTGCTGATACAGTAAATGTTCCTTTTTTTTCCTCGCAACTGACATAAACCATCTAACACTTGATGAAATATTACAGCTGCAGTGAGACTTCTCTCTTTCAAAATTCTCTGAATGTACTTATTAAGTTGAAATTTAATATTCAGATAGAGATTTGAATTTGCTTTTGTCTGAAGTATTTGAGCATTTACAGTTAAAATAGGGTATTGCAGTTTCAGTACTTTCTTCAGTGTGTTTAATTGAAAAATAATTCTGCAATATCCATTTCTTAATTGACGTGTTGGACAAAGGAGCCTTAGGATACACTTAGGGATAGATAAGAAAGGTTTACCCTGTTCTGAGTGTAGCCTGCGCTCCTCTGAGTCCTGGTAGAGCTTGTAGGTTTGCTGTGCTGCCGAGTGGTTGAGACGGGCAATGCATGTAGGAAGACTTAGGCTACACTTTCTACACACAGACACTAAACTTCAGCTACAACTACATGGAACTGTTTGGGACTCAGAGGCTTGGTGGGACGGTCACATAAATTATTTAAGTACCAATTAAAGGGACTCTCATTATGGTAAGGAAAGTGCCAATATATAGTGTGATACTTGGTCTTGGAGAAGAACTGAAGCCAGGGCTGCCGTGATGAACAGCCCAGACTGTTGTCCTGATCCTTGTAGCTGTTGTGAAGGTACTTGGAGCTGGGGCTGGTGGTTTTGCTTGGGAAAGGCTGCTTATGAATGCTGAGCAGGGTTTATTCTCTCCCTCAGACACTTGAGAGGCCTGCTTTGCTAATGGCTGTTCAGACCCACCTCATGGGGAATAAAGCTGGGACTTGCAGAACTCTTTTCATCTTTACAGCCAAGCCCAGGTGCAGGCCCTTCCTGGCTCAAGGATGTATGAAGGGCCACACTCTGAAGGCTTCTTTCCAGGGCCCTTAGCCTTTAGGGGGAAGAAAGAAGGGGCTGAATTGGGGGGGGTACTTCTTTCAGTTAAGCACTCCTTGAGGATTTGCAGGTTAAAATGTACAAGAGACAAAATCTTTGCCTCTTTTAATTTCTCCTTCTGTCCAGACAGTTCAATGCCGTCTTTATTTTTACTCTGAATGTGTAATCCATACAGTTGTAAGGAAGGGCTGCTTGTACACACGTGGTGTATACAAGGAGAGGTTTGGTGGCAGCTGTTAGTGCTTTTAGTACTTTAACATGGGAGAGATAGAAGAAGCATCAACTCTGTTTTTTCCTGGTGTCTGTGGTTTTTTGTAGGAGTGGTGGATAGCGTGCGGAGATTGAGATAGTTGATTGACCCTGAAACTGCAAAGGTTGCATACTGAGTTTGATAAGACCCGTAAGGAAGAGTTGCAATGCTAATATAATCAAGGTGGGTTTGTAGTAGCTGCTTCTCTGAATGCAGTTATGGAAGGCTTATTAGAGAGAAAAGAATGTAAATGTGCACCTGAAAGAAGGAGAAAAGATTTTGAGAATTAGCAGAACTAAAGAAAATTATTTAGATAAATTTTAAAAAATGGCACTGACATATGTATGCTGCATGAAAGCAGTGATCATTTGTGAGACTGGTGAAAATGCCTATCTCATCCTTACTACTTCTGTATAAATGTTCAAACTAGTTAATGATTGATTCTGTCATATTCTCTGTGTTCTTTGTGAATTGTGCTTTCTTTGCAAAAGGCAAGAGGCTTAATTCCCTTCTAGATTTTAGTAATGTCTGTAAACTCAATAGAGCAAATACTTTTGTATAACTCTTCTATGCCATAACTTGTTCTAGCAATAGTACTCTCCTTGTCGCTTGTGTGCCTACAATACAATAAAAATACCACTCAAAAATTATACTTTTTTATGTCAGAGTCCTTTCTAAAAATGATGGAACAAAATTTTTTTGGACAGCCTATCAAATCTGTAGAGGAATACTTTGCTACCTGTCTCTAGTACAGTGTTCATATCAGAGGTGTAGAAGCTAATACTGCTAATTCGGCACTGAGTAAAAAGATGTCTCAAGGCAAAATGTTAGTTTTGTATGTAAGTTTAGCAGATGCCAAATTTAAATTTCATATAAAACAAAATCATAACCAGTGTTGCTTTCCCTTGGCTCACCAGTAGGATAGCCAGGCACTATTTGGTTTTGAGGGTCTAAATGCCAGTCAGGTCATCTTCACTGTTCTTACTGATAACCGTGGCTCTATCTGTGTGAAAGAAGAGAATCTTTTACCATGTTGTAAGTGTACTTGGACTAGGAAATAATTGGAAAATTGTACAATTGTTTTAAGATCTAAAAGATTACTGTTAGTAAAATTTGTTCAACTAGCTTGCCATGTTGAGATGAAACAGTTTTTCAACATGCAATGTACTATCACCATTGAAGTCTTGCATATAAAACAAAATGCCCTGTTCAAAGCTGCTGGGGCATGGCCAGTTGTGCCACATATTCCTGAAGTTTTAGATACTGGGGTGAAGTATTTATTTGGTCCATTGTTTTGTAGTCTATTGATTGCTGATCTAAACTGTGTACACAGCACACCAGTAAACTTTGTTAGAGGAAATAATGGTAAGGGACTTAAATTTTAGAAAAATAAGTATGCTGGAATTATTTCTTTTATGGATATGGTCTGGATAATGTGGGAAATACAAAATACGGTAAACTAAAGATTGTGATCTCTGGGGAAAAGCTATTGTGAGAGACTTAGTAATAGCTGTAAATGTGCCGCATGGAAAAACAGCATCATCTCATTTCATGTGTACGTATCATAGGCACTGCAGGAAATGGAAAAGAAAATATTTCTAACTTTGTTATGGCGTTTGGCAAAATGGATGGTGATGTGGTTTGCTAGTTAATGTTATGGGAAGTTCACCTCAAATGAATTTTTTTCCATTTTGTTGCAACATTAAAAATATTTCTCTAATCTTTTGGCTAAACTGAGGGGTTTTTTCCTATTCTTGTAAATCAGATTGCAAAACTTATTTTGTCTTTTTCCTCACTTAAATTAAAGAAAACAGAAATGGATTTGGGTTGTAAGGAAAGCTTTAAATTGGTACATGCTATTAGCCTATTTATATGAGTGGAATAGCAAAATAAGGTCAGTATCTTGTGTGCGTTTATATTGGGAAGAACAAAAAGCAAAACATAGAGGAATGTAGGTGAATTAGAAGTTAATTGGTCAAAAGATTTCTGCAGGGAGTTGCAAGTTTTTGAGATGGATGTCCTAAGAATCCTCAATTGGTGTTTATTCAGTATGGAGGTAAAAATAATGATAATACTACTGGATGCACAAATTCTTATTAAAGAAATGGAACTGGACAGTTTGCTGGAAGAATAAATTCAGAAAATTTAACATTTAGGAGTAACAGGAGTGTTGGATTTTTTTTTCCATAGTAGCTGAAAATCAATGTTTTTTCTGTGATTTGTTTGGTTCACTGCTGGTCTCCAAACCATCCTGTTACAAGCTCTGTTCATCATGACGTTATTCACCAAGGTGCCAAGTGGGGAGAGGAGCCTAATTCTTTCCTGCAGTATGAATGACAGCTTGCACAGTTGTGTTCCATGTAATGTATTTGACTATGGTGGTGGAAGGAATCAGATGGAGACAGCACTGCTGACCAGCAGTTCTTCTTATACGTAGGTAGGCTCTAGAGAGTGAGTTGGCAGTAGGGAGTAAATTCTGAAACATGATAAAGCTAACATTTAACTGAAAGTCGCAAACACTTGGGAATTTGCTGATTGCTGATTTGTCTTTTTGTCTGGGGAAGACTTTCTTAGAAGAGCTGTAAATTACTATAATAGTTCATAATGTAGGATTGAGCCTAGAGAGCCTTTCAGTGCTGGCAGAAAAGGGTATTATTTCACAGGCTTACTCTAGAGAAATTTAGATTTAGGTGCATAAGAATTGTTGTGTGTTGAATAAACAAAAGTAGAAAACATTTTGTATTAAAAAAACATGGTTTTTTTCAAAGTCTGTTTCCTGAAGTAAAGCAGTGTTAGCATAACCACTCAGTATTGTGTATTCCATGGAATAGCAGTTTGAGTGTTCGAAACTCTGCCTTTCATGCATACAGCAAGGACTTAGCGTGTGATGTGTGGGTACACAAATGCATTAGCACTGGCAATTCTTTGGGCCTTCACTATTACTGTCTAAGATACTAACATTTTAACAATACCCCCCGAAGAACTAAAAGGAATCTCAGTCTTTGAGAAGCAGTCAAAGACAAAATGCCAATAAAGGTGGAGATGTCTGTCTCGGAAAGATTTCTCTGTTTCTCCAAAAGAAAGTAGTTAAGAAAAGTATTTGTATCTATTAATGTTGCACTATTATTTGATGAATTAGAGACATAAATTTGTCTTAGATTTGTAACTTAGATTAATATCTTTATATAGTGAATAAGAATGCGATGCTGTAGTTTCGGTTCATAGTTCTTTAGAAATGTACAGCTTTCAACTGTGTACTTTGAAAATGGAACTTTAATTAGATTCCTTCAAGTGTTCAGAGCCTCCTTTTTTGCATGATTAGCTGTGGGTGGCATTGTTTTGTAAGGAAGTCTGCTGTTATTGATGTGTTTTGTTCACTTTACTTACATTTTTTAATTATGGCTGTGTGACTCTTATTTATTGTGCTTTATTTTGGTTTCTGAACTTGGGATGACTTCTCAACTATTTTGCTAAATAGTGAATGTTGCTGAAAAGTCTTTAATGGTGTAATCTCATTCTGCACTATAGTAGTGCAGGTTCCATGTAAATTTATCAGGTATTTAAAAGAAAAAAAGGTGAGTAGTTTTGATATGTCTAAAGAAAGCTACCAGCAGAAGACAATCACTGTATCTGAACTGCTCAAGTGTAAGGTCATCATTTTGGCATGCCATGGTTAATGAATTTCCCTGGGTATGCTAGGAATGTCTTTCTTTCTGAATCCAGGTATGGAAACCCAGGGTATATATATAATTTTTTCCCCCTATAAAAAGGAGAATAAACACTGTATAGAAAACTATAATTAGTAATAAGAAAACCCAAGCAACTTGAATTATGTTCAGTGTTTCAGTTGGGTGGTCCAGAAGAAGATTGAAAAGATGTTCTGAATTTGGTTTCTGTTCCTTACTGGAGGAAAATATTCTATAATCAGAAATCACGTTTTAATTGATGGTTTGTTTTGCATTATTTGCTTAATAACAGTATCCTGCTGTGCCTAGTTTTATCAGCAGTGCTTTTGAGGTTGTGTAATGTTCAGAGAGGATTGCGCTATGTAAAACTTTCCAAAGATGAAACTTTTTTAAAAAAGAAAATGTGGTGTGAATTAACTAGTTTTGAACAGAAACTTACTAACTTTCAGCGGGGGGGGGGGGGGGGGGGTGTGTGAGCAGGGGGTGTGGGTAAAACATGATAAATATGGTTTTTTGGTCTGTTTTATGCTTTTTGTTTTGTTCTTGTATGTTACATTGAAGATGTGAACCTGTAGGAACTGCTACAGAAGGTATGAACTGTAAAGGGAAAGTAAAGAAATATTTGTTTGTGCTGAAGTTTTAAATAGAATTGGTACCATGAAATAGGCCTAGGTAGTGTTTGAACACATGGGAATTTCTTAAAATAAACACAGCCACGAAGGGAAAATGTGATAATGACTTGATGATGATGAGTGTCTGCTGTTACGGGTCCAGTGAGATGCAAGTGCCAGCACCCCAGCCTCTACACCACGATCCAAATTGTAATGCAGGAATTTGGCAGCTCTGATGCCTTTATGTGAGTGTATTACCATGACTATGAAGATAAATAGTTCCAAAATGGAAATACTAACAAATATTTAGTCGTTTCCAAGCAGATTAGAAGTGGAAATAGACATACTATAGGAACCAAGATAAATAAGAGATATATCTTCTGGATATGTGTGTTCCATTCCTGTTTCCCTGGGCTGGTTCTTCCTTTAAAAATCAGTGTATTTAGACAGGTTATATATGTTCCCTTTGTAAAGGTCACATCCCCATTTCTTGATTTTTTTTCAGCTTCCTTCCTGCTTTCCCTCTCTGTGACTCTCCTCTTATGCAAACATCAGCCCTGATTAAAGTCTAAAACTTTTGGAAAATGTTCTTTACCGAATTGTGGACTGGTGAGCTGTCCGTCAACGTAAACTGTCTAACGAAGAGCCAGAGTTCAGAATTGTTCCCAAGGGCAGGCTCCCCCTTGTGGATGCTGAGCCAGTTACTGCCAGCTTCCATGAGCTTCCTAGCAGTGTACTAACTTAGTAATTTAACCTGTAATTCTCCTTTTTTTTTTAAAGTTAGTATCTTAAGTTAGTATATATAATTCAAAAGTGGATTTGTTTTTGTTTTGCTTTTTTATTTTTTTAAATTTATTTTTTATCCCCAAGTAATTTTCAAGCCAGACTGACCTGAAAAATCTTTACTCAGAAAGAAGGTTTGAGAGTAGGGAAATTATTGTTAGAACATAAAGGCCTTAACTTTTTGTGGTTCCTGTTTTTGATGCAACCTCTGCTGCTGCTTTTTGATAAAAGAAATTTTCATATAAACACATTATGTTGCTTTTTCTAAATGTTCTGCTTAGCTTCTCTGCTAAGTGAAGTCATGTCCAATAGGATGTCTAATACACAATATTGATACCACTGTGAGTGTCAGCACTGACAACTGGGAGGTTATTTTCCATCAGATTCTCCAGGTAACTCTACCAAAGATTATGGATGGCTGAATTGCTGGGTGGAATGATGTGCCTTTTGTTTGTCTTGAATGATGGAATGAAGGACTTTGGAATGGAATGTGGGCTGTGGCATATTTTAGAGTTCTGGAATTTAAAATTTCAAGGTTAGAATTTCAAACTGTGATAAATGCAATTTTTTTGCCCTCTTCACTTGACTGTTTCTTGTAAGGTGACTTATTTACACACAGGCTTAAGAGGCTTTTCTGCTTGCTCGCTAGCCCAAGCTGAATGACTCATCTGAGATCAAGCTGTTGACAGAGGAGGTGCTTTTGGAGCTGCAGATGGCACTGCCAGCATCTTAATGAAATCTGGTGCCAAGGGAAGCATATGAAAAATGTAGGCAACAATATTGTAAATTACATGTGAATCTTGAGAAATAGTGATGACTGTATATGGAAAAAACATGTTTGTCGTCATGAGATCAAGCTTCCTCACTCTTCAGTTTCCATCAGTGCCAGCTCTAGCCCTGAAGATTTGGCCTACAGTTAATTGGTCTGATAGCTTATCAATGTCTTAGTAGTTGACATTGTCTCTGAAGTGAATGACAGTCTTGTTGCTTCTTTGAATTTCTGAAACCTTCTGGTCCTTCCAGATTCCATTTTTCCTATCACAGTGCTAGCTAGTACTGTTATAATGTGCATATGGTTTTCTGGCTGATGGAGCTGATTGTTTTTTCTCAGATTATTCTCAATCCCTGAGTTTTTGTTTGCTGTTTTCACTCATTTTCTCAGTGTGAAATGGGAAAGATGACTCTAAGAAGGAAATAACAGACTGTTTGTGATGCAGCTTCAGCAAACAGTGAAGCTGCATGATGAATCAGGACTAAGACATTTGGCAAATTATATAACTTCCTTTTTGTATATGTTCACTTGAAAATGCAGATTATGATTCCCAGAAATGTGATTTAGGTATATGATGAAGAGATCACCTTTTTTGTCTGAATTAAGATGGTTATTACTTACAAAACCATCATTAGGTTTATATTGGGAAAAAAATGCTGCTGTTTCTCCTGCTTTTGTGGACCAGTATTTTGTTTGGCCAGCTGCTAGAGTTGCAGGGGGTTTTGTGTCTTCGGGAAACATAAGTTTGCCACACGTGAACCTGGAGTGACAGGATGGGGTAATTCAGTACAGAATATTTCATTTCCTCACCCATACAGACTCTAAGTGCATATTGCAATCAATCCTGTAATTTGACAGAATTCCAGATGAACTTTCCTGGGCAGTTAGGAGGAGCTTTATATTGGTCACATCCCAATTTTACCTGTCATGGATCAATGAAATAAAAAATTGTGTGCAAAGAAATAAAGGATCATATAATGGATAAGAGATCATTAATAATTTCTGATGACACTTGTTCTCCTTGTATAACTTGTCAGATCCCAGGGGATCTCATGTTTAGTCATGCTTCTTCCATACTTCTTTTATCAAATTCATTAAGTTCTTGGGTGCAATGAAAGCTTTTTTGTCTTCTCAATATCTTCAGCATATTATTGCTCTTCACTGTTCTGAACTTCAGCATGATGTCACTTCCTGGTGACTTTTACTGTGAGCTCAGATTTCTGAATTTTCTGGAGAAGGCGACATTTGCTCCTGAAAATTCTCTTCTGTAGTCTTTATGAAAAATCTAGTTAGTCTAGCTTTCTTTGCTATAAATTATTCCAAGATGCTTTGTGTAAAAGACAGTGCCTTCTTATTTCTTCTATGGGAAGCATGCACTGGAGGAGAAAAAAAAAATTACCTGCTCACTTTGAAGTTGCATACACACACACATGCTTATTGATAAAATACTAAAAAAATCCCCCAAGACAAATGAAAATAGTACCTGAAAAATAAACATGTAATTTAAATCGTTATATGGGATTTTTACATCTAACTAATTGCTCAAATGTAACCATGACATTACATTTTGTTCCTTGTGCATGCTAGTTACTTTAGTTTAGTAGATTTGCTAAATGTGTCTATTATTGTGTTAAAAATTTTAATTACTGAAGTTTGTGAAACTGCTTCCAAATACAAGAGGTATTTGTAGAAAGCTGGATAGAGTGACAAGTGATTGACAGAGTAAACAGTCTCACTGTGTTCTGATATGCTGTGCTGTGGTGCAATGCTCCAGACACCTCATAAGCCTCAGGAAGTAGCTGCAATCCAATTTTATTAAACTTTTTCTGCCAGTGTATCTTGATATTTTTGTTAATTGGGAAACTAAATGTGCCCCTGTTGTCTTTTTCTTCATTTTTTTAGAAAGCTTCAGTTATCTTGCATTCCTATAAAACATAACCCAAGGGAGATATATTTGTTTTTATTAGTAAAATACAGTGTTGGCAAGAGGAAGTTCAGATATTGCACTTGCTCATATGTTTCCCATAACTTTTATTATTTTTGTAATGTGAAAAATATTTAAATGACAAAAGCCTTGTTTGCTGTGATACAGCAGAATAACACCTATTGTCTCCAAAACAAGATCCACCTAGAAAATGAACAATAATCCTATGTAGCTCTTAATATTCACCAACAGAGGACCAGTTTTACCTTTCTCTCACCCTGTCCTTTTCCCTGCCACCTGCTTTCTGCAGTGCACCAAAGGAACAAAATAACAAACTGTAAAACCTTCTGGAAAGGCAGATAACTTCATTGGTTTGCCCTTGAAGATCTTGTTTTGTAGCATCAAGACAATATTGGTAAATTTGAGGATACAAGGACCATAATGAGAAATATTTACTTTTTCAGCTGAAGCCCATTATTGATACTTGAGTAAAGAAAGATAATTCACATGTTTTGAAAGCTTTGCAGGTTTAACTTAATACCTGTATTTCTTAATGGGAGATCAAAGAGAGCTAGTGTAAATGTTGGCACAATGCTGCAACTTAGTCTTGAGGTGTCATGTGTGGATCACATAGACATCATTCACATCTCAGGTTAAGGTGGTTTGTGCTGTTACCTTGCTAGCTGGATCTTTTGCTGTGAAACAGGGTCCTTATCTGTTCTTAGACTAGCTGTCATTTCAAACAAGTGGCCCTCTTTTTTCCATGTTGCCTGGAGATTTCACCCAGTTTGCCAACTTACTTTTCTTCTCCAGTTGAATGTGAACCAAATGGACTTCGGCCAACTGTGTTAAACTATGTTAAGACTGTGATAAGAGACCCTGTAGTCTGGATAAAAACTTCTTTCATCTTTTTTTTTAGTGTAGTGAAGTTAAGTGAACCTTCCTAGGATGCTACTGTTAAAAAAAAATCCAGTATATTTACTTTTTTACCTCTATATTAAATATAGTGATTTCACCTTACTTCTTCATAAAATGTCAGTGTGCTGCTGTAACTTTGCCATATAAGTTAAGAAATTTCCACCTCCATAGTGGACTTTGCCCTGAAAATTATAGCTTTTTTGATTGTGATAAATGATTCAGCATAGACTGGAGAGCTCTGAATATCGTGAAAAATGTGTTGTAAAAATGGAAAAATACATTTTAAGAGTGAAATAAAAGTTTTTCTTAACGCAGTATGTTTTACTATCTTCAGTTGGACCTGTCTGTTACCTTGCCCAAGTGTTTGTTCCAGCAGTGGCAACACCTATGGAATTGGGTCAGGCTTGTTCTGCGTATTCTCAGGAAATTGCTGAACAGAAGCAAAGTGTCTGGAGCTCTCTGGAGGATGAGGGTTTCAAGTAGAAAGCAAAGAAACACAGTAGACTTCAGGTCCTTTCTACTCCTGAGGAAGCAAGGATGCTTCTAGAAACTGGGAAGAGAAAGGTTGTGGACACCAAGAAGAGTGTGACTGAAATAAATGGGTTCATCATAGGATGAGGGACGTTTAGTTCTGGCTATATTTTTTATGATTTAGCAAGAGTCCCAGCATCTTGAATACTTTTTACTTTGGCAGTAGATATTAGGAGAATTTTTATTCAAGCTTTGTTAAATCTGTCATAAAAGACTTCAAGTATTTGAATAACAAAATTTTTATGCTTGCTCTAATAACTTGTACCTCCAGAAGCATTTTGTGGGTTTTTTTCTGAATTATGTGCTTTAATGCCTCTATCATCCAAATACATAATTTAATATGAAAAGTTTTCAAATGGTTTTAACCCATGTACCCAAAATTATACATAATGTGCAATAAAGAAACAGGAACTAGTAACATTTAAAAAAAAAGCATGTGAATGCAGAAGATGGAATTAGTATGGGTAATTTCTTGCATTTCTAAACAATGCTGAAAATACTAGTAATTCTTGACACTATTTGATTCTGACTACACTGGTTAAATTGGGCATTTAATTGATAAATTAATCCAAACTTCATAAACTGGATGAAACTTAAAAAAAAATCTCAGAAACTATTTTATCTAAGTTAGTAGAATTAGGTTTCCTAATAACTTATCTCAACAGAAGCTGTTTTCCTAGTGAATTAATTTTTAAATTTATTTTAGATTACAAAGTATTTTAGTTCTAGAATTTGCAAGCCAAAAAGCATTCCTCTGAACTGTGTTCCTCATTCAATGTTCCTATTCTTTTAGCCTGTATTTTTGCCTGTGGAAAAGGCCTAATAGGTAGTAATTTGTGTTCTTTTCTAAAGTTATAAAATTGTTCTCTGCATCACCAGTTCTATTAATTAGATACATTAATGTAAAACTGTGTTGTTTGTTCATGTTCAGGTAAATATCTGCTTGATTTCTAATAAAAGTTTCTAGTTGTATAGTTCTTGGAAGAGTTTGGGGAGAAGATAACTGATTACAGTAGTATTTGTCTGATGAATTGTAGTAATCTTCTGTTAGTTTATTCTTTGTGCTATAAAGCTGCCTTCAATAAAACATGCATTTAAAACTGCCTTCTTTTTTCCCAGTGGAGCATTCTAAAATCTGGTTTTTGGAGCAAAAAGTCCTGAATTCTTTAGAGATGTGGAGAATAAAGCAGATTGCTACAATTATTACTGAAGGAACAACATAGTTAGAAAGGGGAGGGGAAAAAGGTTTAAAAAAAAAAGGTACTTTTAAAAATTTTCTTCTGTCTTCCCATTTGATTTTACTACTCTATGGGCTAATATACTTTCCACCTTTCTGGAAGCTAGGGGTATGCTGACAGCAAAAAGCTCTTTATACCCCTCTCTAAATTTAACTTTCCTTGCTCCTGTGTCTTGAGCCACAACTTCTGCCAGCCTGTGCTTTGAGTTAGGTAACTGACTGAAACTATTTTCTATATATATTTGAGAAATCTATTCTGAGAGATCCAGATGAAAAGAGCAAGGCTGGAAGGCTCATGTCATAAAAGCTTCCTTCTGACTCTTTAAATGCATTTAAGGAGATGGAAGCCAAGACAAATGAGCTATCCCCTACAGTATATTACTTTGATTGAGCTGTCTTTGCCACCATCTATCTAAATAATAGTGACACATTTTTAAAATAAATCCTAGAACTCAAATACTTCAAATGAGTTTGGTAGCTCGAGTCTGCTGATGTGCGTATGTAAGTGTGTATTTCTGCTTGCAGCTCCATAGGGCAGTCAGAATGAGGGAAAGTCTGTGGAGAGCCTATGTTGCTACCAAGTTTTTCTCTCCAGGGTGATGCAGCTTAATGTTTTTCATGTTTGTCTTAATAGTGCAAGGCCATGTTGCTCTCCAGGAACCCAATGCACAGTTGTTGGTTTTTGCCCTACTTCTAAGTGTGTGTTGTGTGGCAATGGGCCAAGGAGTCCAGCCTTCAGGATAAATGTTTAACAGTGAATATGACCCATGTATCTGTTGTTATGTTATTCTGTTGTCTACTACCTTCTCATAAATGATACAAGGAAATAGCTGGTGAAGATTTATCTAATCCTATCTTCCTAGCTGAAACTGCTGTCTTGGGAATGCTTAACAGCCAATTCATTGTTAGGCTGAGAAGGTGTCGCAAGTGCAATCCTAGATCTCTTTATGCTCTAACTACCCAGAATTAACTTATGGGTTGGGGCATGTGGTCCCTCAGTGCATGCTGCAGACACCTTGGCTGAAACTGGGGTTCATGATGTCTGTAGTGTCTTAGATAGGTGATATGAAATCCACTCATGAGTCAAGACCTGCGTTGAGGAGAAATTAATGCAGGAATCGTATACCAGGTAGCATGGCAAAATACAACTTGTGAGTGGTTTTGGAGGTCACAAGATAAATATTGGAGTTCTGTTGCAGAAAATGCACATGGTCTCTCTGACCTTCTAAAGCTTCTGTTGTAATAAGGCTGGATCATCTTCTGCTTGGTGCTTATCTGTGTCTGCTTTGGGAAACTTCTATATGGAAGATTATAGAATTGAAACTTTATAGAAAAATAACCCTGAAAAAGAACTATAAATGAGTAGTACAGAGTTTAGGAAATGTAACTTCGAAAAATCTTGAAAAAAAAATAATCTGCTTATCGTGGAGGAGAGAGGACTGTTCAGTAAGAGAAGAATGTTAGAGTTATTAGCAACTAATTGTTTTTTTCACTTCTCTCCAGCAGCTTCGTTTGGGGTGATGAGTTTAGTTTGAAAACTAGGAAAGCTTTTTCTATTGTCTGACTTAGTGAAAGGCTACTAAGACTTTTGGAAAATATACTTCAGCGGATATTAGCTTTCAGATGCTAAGCATTTAGAAAGGTCTTGTCAAGATTTTTTTTTTGTAATTATGAGAAAACTTTAGTAGTTTTAATAATTATGTTACCATATTTAGTATTAAGTTTTATTTAATCATAATTAATGTTAAATTCTCTCTTTAAGAAATTAAGTTAATTCAAATATGAAATATTTTGGATTATAAACCATTTTTTCTTTTTTTTTTAATTTCATACTGGTAAGCCACAAACTAGGTTACAGAAAAAGCTAAATTATTTATATTATTGTGACTTCATTCTTATTGCTCTTGTTAATAATGTAACAGAAGAACACAAATGTATTTCTTGAGCTTTTAAAAAGTCTTCACCAACATTTCTTCCCTTAATGGCTATTCATTTTTGATCTGGATGTAAGTCACAGCATCACTGTCTTAAGTGCTTTGGTTTGTCGTATTTTAGTTCTGTTGCTGAATAAATAAACTTTTACCTTCACAAAGTAATAATCAGTTCACTAGGTGGAACATTTCTTTTACTGAATATCTCTATGAAAAGCTATATAACAGCTTTTGACAAAGCTAAAGTTAGTGCTCCACTTCACCTAACAGTGAAGTTAGGTGGCTTTTCAACCCATTCATCAAGCTCCTGCTTTTGACAGAGAAAGCATCATTAACAAAGAAGAATGCATTTTACTCAGAGTAGTGCAGAAATGAAAACCTTCTGGAGTACTTCAGTAGCGAAAAAGAGGATAAAAGTGGAAAGAAAGGCTTTCCTTATATAAAAAAAAAAAGCTTAGAATTTAGTAGCATTATTCTATACAGTAGAATAATATATACTTCTATATTTTCCTGCTATGCCTTTTATATATTAGAAAAAAACCCAGGTAATTTAAATTGACATTAGAATCACAAAAAAAAAAAAAAATCCAGTGGTTTTCATATTTATTGTCCTCTAGGTTTTAAAATCTCACTCGTAAGCATGTGCCACTGAAGATTTTTGATAGTTTTCAGGCTGTTCTTAGTAAGTTCTAGACCCAGGAATTTCTGTGATGAGGAAAAAAAAAACCCTAGAACACAAAAGAAAACAACTTCCCCTGTTCATTTATATCTAGAGTGTTGTATTTTCATCCTTCAGGATATTTCCCTCAGAGACATGCAAATGAATTATGTTCTTCCCCACCTGCTTTTGAA
Organism: Petroica traversi; assembly: GCA_025920805.1. Classification (NCBI taxonomy): domain Eukaryota; kingdom Metazoa; phylum Chordata; class Aves; order Passeriformes; family Petroicidae; genus Petroica; species Petroica traversi. Next base: position 18,128,013 of record JAHLSL010000015.1, on the reverse strand, counting down.
CTGTGATATGTTTCATATAACTTTTTCTGTTTCAGATTATTTATGGTTTTACACATAACACTGTTTCTGGAAGAGCAGAGAACTCAATGTTTCTGGATTAATTTATTTTGCTTACTTACAAATTAATAAATTTCCTTTTTTCTCTGTAGCATTTTTTGACCTTTTTCCTTACTGTTTCCTTGTCTGAGCTGAGATTTTAAGTTTCTTGGCTGAAAGAGAGGTGCATGGTACCTGTCTTGTGGGGTTCAAGTAGCATTTTTTTTTACAGCAAACATGGTGTAATTTAGAGCTTTACTTGTTGCAATGTTGTTATTGCACTGTGATCCAGATATCTTTTGTACTAGCAAGAAATCAATTCTACTGTTTTAATTTCTTAATAATTATTTTGGGTTATGTTACCTACTTTATATTTTGTCTCTAGAATACCTGAAAAGATAAAAATAATCTCCCTTCCAATTTATTTTAGCAATAATTGTTTTTAATTTATGTGTGAGGGTTTTGATGGGATGGGTTGCAGTTAGTTAAGTAGTTGACTATTGCTAAAGCATACTTACAGTGTACTTCTGGGATTTGAATTCTTTTTTCCTGAAATGTGAAGGTGAAGGAGAATTTGTGATCATGGGTTGGTGTGGAGTAAATGAACCAGAAATTATGTACCAGAAATGAAGCAGATCTAGGAATGGTGTTTTAGTGCATAATGTACATGATTGGGTTCATGCTCCTCAGCTTTTTCAAGGATGGGATGGCTCTACCATGAATAAAGGTCATTGCAAGGTATATTACAGGGAATGTGGTGCCTACAAAGTTCAAGTGCCAGCTGAGGATGATTAAGGTTTGCAGGTTGCACCTATGTGACTTTTTCTGGAAATCCCATGATTTTATGGATTTAACTTCTCACAAGTCTTGAGCTGGTGCCCAGGTCCCCATGTTTCCTAGGAACTTGCAAGCTGGCAGGGAGTGAATTAAGAAAAAACTGTAGGAATCGCTGAGGCCAGCAGCACAGTTTGTCTTTTCTCCCTGCAGATAATTGGGTGACTCTCCCTCCTTTGCTTTCTTACTGGTGTATTTTCTTTTGATATTTGAATTACCATGCTTTTGTTAAGAGAAACAAGAGAAAGCTAACCAAAAATTTTCTTAACAGGAGAGATGGCTTCTTAGATTTACTCACAAGGTAAGTAAGACATTGCCATTGAAGACTTCTTTATAGATACTCCTGTATCTTGGAAGAGACACCGTGTGTGCCAGGACAAGGTTCTACTCACATAGTCAATGGTTTGCAGTCTAAGGTGTTGTCATGTTCAGTTTTGAAAATGTTCTTATTCTCAGAAAAAAACACTCTGTGGCTGCAGCATGGTTTTAATCCTGCATTCTGACATTGCAATACCATTGGTGACTCCCTTCTCCTGTCCCCCATTCCTCATACTGAATATTTGGTTACTTACCGAGTAAAGTAGTTTATAGTAAAGGAGAGATTTAGCTTGGAAGCAGCCTGGTGGTTAGGGCAACCTCCTGAGGTGAAGAACATCTAAATTTAAATAACTTTTTGAAAACAACAATGTGAAAATGCCTGCATCCTTGAAACAGAGTGATCTTATGACTAGCCATATTTTGCCCGAAACTGGTAGTTGGGGAGGAAGTTGTTTCATTTTATCAGGCATTAGTATGGGTGCAAGTGTCTGAATGTCAGATCTTAGGTGGTCTTGTAAATAAATGCCCTTGTGGAGGTTTTAGATATGTAAAGGGTTAGGTTACAGTTGAATGTGAAATTTGAGGATATCAGTGACATCTGATGTTGGTACCTGGAACTAATTTTGTGGATTTAGCTCCTGGTGTTTCTTACTAATTGACATTATTTTTTAAAGCCCAGGAGTTGGAGTCTTTTGAACCTAGGAGTCGTCATTATTTTATTATTAACATTAAAAGAGGTTTTACTGTTTGTCATGTTGAAAGATTTAAATAACTTATCTGAAAGATTATGCCGTCTTAATATATTATAGCTTTAAGATACCAGATTTCTGTCTTACTCAGTTTCATTTATTGACCTGAATGGCATTGGTATCTATTGAATTCATAACTTACCAAACTGTTATCATACATTCATCATTTCTTGGAAGAGTATATTTAAAAAGAACAATCTTATGATCTAATAATTTAGATCCAGGGTTTTTTTGGTTTTTTTGGTTTTTTTTTTTTTTTTTAACAGGAGTAAGTTTTTTCTCCATATTTAATAAAGACATTTCTCAAAGAAAACATATAGAACTTATTTATAATAGCAGTTCACTCTGTGTTTTTAATACTACTAATAAAATACTGGAATTTGACAGAGCTTTCAGGTGCTAGATTTATTAAGAGCTTGCGGTTTTTTTTCCTTTTTTTTTTTTTGACTAGTTTTGGAAGAAGGCCATCTTGAATTTTATGAGGAGAAATTTGTTATAGTCAAGCCAAGATGTAATATCTGTGATGCAGTGTTAGAAATAGAACTACAAGCTAGAGTGTCTTACAGTATTTTTTTAGGAATTGAAAGGATTTGTGTTATTTTAATATATATAAGAAATAACTAAATATCTGGGATTTTGTGTGAAATAAGGTATCTGAAGTTTTTTATAACGTTTAAGGACTTACAGAAAAGGTGTAGTGTTTCCCCCCTCCTTCCCGCAAAACATTTTAATGCTCTTTAAATAGCATCACTTAAAAAGGGACATGAGAAAACCGAGACTCGTAGACCAGTCCTGACACTTGATTTGTGCTAGCTTCAAAAGTAGGCAGCAGCTCCCATCTTCACTCAGCACCACTGGACAAGTTTTGTATTTAAATTGCAGTTCATTCTGCTCACATGAACGAGTTAGACCATTATGTGTGTACCTTCAAATGTAATCAATCTCTTAATATAAGCAGTCCTATTAAATGTTATATCAAAGTAATTCTTCCTCCCAAAATTGGAAATATCATTATCTTGACAAAGGGTAGTGTTTCTAAATATAAGTACTGTGTCACATCTGGAATTTTTATGGTGGTGTGGGATAACTGTGCAGAGCCAGTTAATACAGAAATGAGTTGGTATTCACACGTTTCAAAGCAAAAGATAGCTTTTCAAAGACCAGGACAGCTTTTACATTGAACACTTAATTATGCTACTACTACTTTGGGTTTATGTGCCTTTCGTCCCTGGATTTTCAAGCATAGAAGCAACATTAGCCTCACAACATCCATCTCATTGATGTAGGTAACAGTAATAAACACTTTGAGGCTTGATTTACTTACTTTTGTGAAGCAGGTAAATAGGCTGACCAAAGTATAAAGACTTAAGCATCTGATTGAGAACTGTGCATAGACCTGATTCGCAGCTTCAATCTGAATAATTTCATAATACATGTTCTCAAAGAATGGTTTAGGCCCTTTGAAAGGCTGTCTGGCTTTATTTCTTGTGTTACCAAGCTAAGTTCAGAGTATCTCTGCCTCTTGGGTATTGAACTTCCAACTTCAGGAGAATGCATTGATTTTATCTATTTTTTTGTTAGTGGAAACATCTGTTAAAAAACAGAAACCAATTTAAGCAGTAAGCAAGTTGACGTGTTGCCTGCTTAGACCACCATAGTTGCCACGGTTAACAAGTAGTCCCAGTAGATTCATGCCTGGAAAATGGATACATCTCCAAGCAGGACTTGACAAATGGTAACTTGTCATAATATTGTTGCTCCCCTACTAAAAAAGTGGTTTTGTGTGACTAGATGGTGCTTAGGACCACACCTGAAAATTCAAAATTATTTTATTCCAGTGATTTATCCAGCTTTCTGGGTTAAATTGTAGTGTTTTGCAATACATATTTCTGGATAAATTGCATTGACTTGAGCTGAACATATTTTGGTATCTTAACACTAAATTTTCAGGTGTAATCCAAGTAATGTGGGTGCACATTCTGGTACTATTTGAATATCCTGATGCCAGCAGAGTTGTGTAGTAAATGTCACTCTTAATGATATCCCCACCTCAGTGCCATTAGATTATAGATTAGTTCCCCAATTTAAGAGATTTGAGTTGACAGAAAGGCTGAGAACACTGCCTTTTCAGCATGCTGGCACTCCAGTTAGGTATCTTAAGCTATTATATGCTAATATTTTTTTGTGAAGTTGTGGCTTAAATAAAGCGTTTGTCCGAGTTGGAATTGCATTTCAAACTGACCCTTTGCACCCTTTTCATTAGGAATCAATTGATAGGATGTAATTTTTGGGCTGATTCTCTTTGCTTCTCTGGGGCATATGATAAAAAAAAAGCAAGTTCCTCTCTGCAAGACTCCCCCTCAAAAGAAAACCTCAAAAACCCCAAAACAAGTGAACACCCCAAACACCACAATACCCAGAGTATTTTGGTGTAAAATGAGTTCAAGTACAGAAGGTGGAAAAGGTGTGATTCAAATCCACTAACATGTACAGAAACAACCCTAGGGCAAAACGTGTGGTTGTAGTCAAAGATGAGTGGTTTGGTCTGAGAGCTAATCTTTCTTTCTCTTCCAAAATTAACTCAGAAATTTTGATACTATTTGCTTTATTCAAAAATGCCATCAAAATTATTTTTAGTTAATTGTAACTCTCCAGCATGACATGATGGAGCCTGGTTTTATGGAAATATTTCAAGAGATACATGTATTTTTCAGAGATCACCTTCACTTGTATTTGTCAGTGAAATAATATATGTACTTGAGGCTTTGCTGTAAAGTCTTGGTGTAGTTAAAAAAATAATTTATGGAAGTCTGTGGAAATTATAGAAACACTAACTAACATATTACAATATTACTATTTTCTCATAGCTAAATATGTGTCCCCATGTCAAATTATTTCAGATGGTTCAGTTAGTAGGAAATTGTGCAAGTAGATGAATATTTGTAGATTTCATTAAGTTCTTGCCATTTCTCTGCCGGGTGAATCTTTGATCTGCATCTGTTTGTTGAATGAGCAGGATGAGTAATACCAAAGTCTTTAAGCCTTCTGAGACCAGGTTATATGTCTGGTCTGGGTTCCAGCCTTCTTTGCCACACACTAGAGATTCTGTACCCCTGCTGCAGAAATTTGCATGCTTTTTTCCCCATTTTTAATGCAATTTACTTTAAAAAGTACTGCCTTCAAATTATTTTGATTGAAAATCCTCACTTCGTAGGGCTGTAGAGATAACAATTCAACTAAGAACATACATGAAGAGTAATCTGAATTTTTAAAAGGTTTTAAGGGAATAAAAAAAAAAGGAACTGTCATTCTTGTTCCAAAATTTACTTTTTCCTGGTTTATGTGAGAATGCATTGTTTCTATGAGCTTGAGCACAGATGTGAATGTTTTATTTTTTATTGCTGAAGCTTGTAAATGGATATGTATCTTTGGGCCATTTAGTGTTGTGAATCAAATTGATAAGACAGTTTAAGTTCTTTAAATAAAATAAAAGGAAAAATATGTAAATACTGTCTAGATAAACATTGTGATTCTTATTGTCTTTTATTCCGGTCTTTTTCTTCAACAGATTTTTCTGTGATTAGAGTTACTTCTAGTGGTTTTGATTGTACTGTCATAGGTACTCAGTATCTGTCTGGACAGTGGCAACACTGGAAAAGAAGGAGGATGGCTTTCTCTGTGTGTTTATTGACTGGACATGGCACTTTGTGCCATGGTCTAGTAGACAGTGTGGTGATCAGTCAAACGTTTGACTCGATGATCTTAGAGGTTTTTTCCAGCCTAAATGACTCTGTGGTTCTGTGTTCTTAACTGACAAGTTCAGTTTTATCAGGTGCAATTCTTGTGGAGCTGTAGCACAGAAATTTGCTTTTGATCATTGGTGGGCTGCAAAAATCTGCATGCCTGAAACATGAATGCAGTTTGTTGTTGCTTTATGAGGGCCATGCTCTTGCTGAATGTATGTGGCTTGAATCCTTTTGGGTCTGTCCCTTGTAGAATGGGGTTTGGGTTGAAAGGGACCTTTAAAGATCATCTAGTTCAACCCCCCTGCAATGGTCAGCACATGTTCAACTAGATAGATTTCTCAGAGTCCCATCCAGCCTGATCTGAAATGTTTCCAGATTCTACCAGAGATCTACACCTCTCTGGGCATCCCATTCCAGGTTTCATCACCATCACTGTAAAAATTTCTTCCTTCTACCTATTCTGAATTTATACTCTTTCAGTTTAAAACCATTACTCTTGTCCTCGTTCAGAAGACACTACTAGAAAGTCAATCTTCATCTTTCTTATAAGCTCTCTTGAAGAACTGAAAAGATGCAATTATGACTGCCTGGAGATAGTCATAATTGACAGTCATAATTGAACAACTCCATCTCTCTCAGCCTGTCATCATAGGAGAGGTGTTCATCCCTCTGATGGACTTTGTTAACCCTCCTATCTGGACCTGTTTGAACAGGTTTGTTTTTTCTGTAGAGAATACTGCAGAGCTTGATGAAGTACTCCAAGTGTGGTCTCACCAGAAGCGAGAAGAGGGGCAGAATTGCTTCCTCAAACTCCATTGTGCTTCTTTTAATGGAGCTCAGGATGCTGTTCCTTTCCTGGGCTGCAAGTGCACATTGCTGGGTCATGTCCAGCTTTTTACCCACCAGTACCCCCAAGTCCTTCTCTGCACGGCTGCTCTCAATCCCTTCATCCCTCAGCCTGTGTTGTAACTGGGGGTTGCCTCCGCCAAGTGCAGGAATTTGCACAGTCTGCAGATCTGTACACTCCAAATATGCAGATGCATTGAAAGATTGAGAGATGTATAGTAATTACTGTAACTTTGGAACAAGAAGCTTTCTCTTGGCATGTGTGGCTGGCAGCCGGGTAATGCATTGACTCTGTTGGAGTGTGTAATTACTTGAAAGAGTCAGATAGTTGTTCTTACAAGGCTTAGAACTTAAAAGATAATTGTAGTGTTCGTTGCATGAGTAAAATCAGTATTATAATCAAAATACTGCCTTCAAAATTGTATGTATAAATGTGTATGCATCCAAACACAGTGTTTATTGTATTTCAGGAAATTTGGCATCTCTAAAGACCAAGTGTGGTTTTATGTCCCTTTCTCACATTAGAGTCAGTTAACATGTGACTGAAATTTTCAGAGTACTAGTGACTGCATATATTGTTACGAGTCCATTTATATACAGTTATTAAAGCATAAAAATGAAGAGAACATGCAAATGCAAGCAGGGAGTGTTTGACAACATGTTTCGTGTTCAAAGGCTAAGCAGCTCAAAAACAATTAAGGGAAAAATATGAAGGTTGAAAAGAGAAGAAAAGAAAAATGGTTAGCTCTACTATATACATATGAAAAAAAATCACATTTTCAGTCTGATGCGAGAATTTTGATTAAAACCATCTAAGGACTGCTATAGAAACACTAATACTTGAAGGCGGTTTGGTTTTTTTAAAGACTATCCAATTTTTTTGGCAGATGTCTCTGTTTGAAGTTCAGAGATTCTTTTATATTAAACAGTAGGTGCCTAATTAGAATTGGAGGAGTTTCAGTGTGAGCAAGAGGAAGCTTCAAAATGTTAAGCTATTCTTTTTACTTTGTGTAGTGTTTTAAAGCAGTAAATTTTGGAGATGGAACAATTCTTTTTTTTTTTTGTTTTAATTGAATCAATCCTCGTGGTCAACAATCCTGGCACGAACATTAAAATGGAAAGCACTGGGAATAACACGTGTGAACACGTGTTATGTACATTTATTTAAAGGCTAATGATTTACTTTATCTTTTCTACATTACATGATAAGCAATCTTGGTTTTTGATTAACTCATCTGTTTTAATTAAATGTTTACATTTTTGTCAGGTTGAATCACATTTCATTTGTTGCTTATACAATGTCATTATGTATGTATGTATGTTCGTAATAATGACTTGTTTTATGAAGGCGGAATAACAAGCAGAGTAACTATTTCTTCACCATCTCTTTGGAGTGTCTGAGTACCATTGTTATTCAGACTAGAACCCTATTCCGGGAGTAATACTTTGTGTTATTTTAGTGGAAATTTTTTTCTCTAAATATTTTATCATTTAAGACTGATTGCAGAATATAAAAATCAAACCAAGAGTGTTTAGATATATTAAGTGTTGTTGAATCCTGCCCAAAAATGATAACGCAATCAAGGCCTTTTGCCTATAGTGGAGCAACACTGAATTTGAATCAGTGACTGTGCCAAGGTAGGTGCTGAGGACCTTCATGGTCAGCCAGTGCTTTGCCAGCCTCATCTCCAGAGACTTTGTCTGTGCAGACTTTAAAGAGACTACTTAGTCACTGAGAGTTCAAGTGCATGAATTACAAATCTTGAGGATTTGTCCTAACTTCTTCTGCCAAGCTATTAATGTCTGTTCTGTTACCCTTCATAAAATTCAGTAAAATTAAGTTCTGTGCCATGATCAGGGAATGTATTTCCTCCCCTTCAGTAGTAGTATGCCTCTATCATTAATTCTGTATTTATTGATCAAAATATCCCTCTGTTTGAAATACTGTAGAATTTAATCAGCATGAACAGAAGAGGATGAAAACCATTCAGATTTTTTTCTCCTGCTGTTTTTCTTTTCTTTGGTTTGAAACAGAATGACCTGAGTTTTCATTTAACACTTTGGACTGCTAACTTGAGTTCTGATAAAGTTCAAGATTGTTGTTAACTGAGAAGTCATTTTACCTGTACACTCAGATTTTTCTTTGCTGTAAACTGTATATTGAAATAAAATCATTGACATTTGCTTGCAGTATGGTATGGATGGGTCACTTATTAGTGATTAAATGTGCTAGCAGTGGTTCTATTTTCTTCATTTTTTACTTTCCAACTGTATTTATTGTATCACTTTGGTGCATATAAATCATTATTTTGATACATGTGTGGACTATGAACCAAAGTCCTAAACTCATACATCTGTAGGTAGAATTGAGGCAGTATGGAAAACCTCTATTTTAGGAATGCTTCTTTAGATTTTTGGCCAGGACCCACCAGCCAGGATGGGGCTGGAGACTTTTAACCAGATTCTGAGCTTAGAGTAGGAGGATATTCTTAGCTGATGGAATACGCTTTGCTTCTCTGACTTTCCTTCATCCAGCAGGACAGTGCATTTTCCAGCTTGTACTTGTGGCCAGGTGCTAATTGGGATCAACAGGTGAAACTCCTTAGACTTAGAGATACTGGAGTTATTTCCATCTTATTCTTTTTACTACCAGCTTGTCAGTTTGATCTGTAGGAAGCAGAAAGAGTTGTGCTGCAGTTGTTTCTGTTCATTATCTTCATTGAGTAAGTTCAGTGCTTTGTGCCAAGGGATCTATTAGCAATACAAGGGGTTTTTGTTCTTCTGCCTTGCAATGTGTCTTGATTGATTTTTTTCTGTATTATTTGCGATCTCCACAATTCATTTTCTTCATTTCAAAGACAGTTTTGTCATGTAGGACTTGTATTTCTCTATGCCAAGGCCTGCCGAGGAGCTTGTTAGTCTTTTTCCAGTTATCAGAAATAAGTTAGTGTGCTAGGCACTTAACAAAGCCCAGTAGATTCTTTTTCACACTATTGCTAGTTCAGCAAACAGAACATTCTTTAGTTCAAAGAATTAATAGGAGATATTTGATAGATACCTGAAAAATACACAGTATATGCATTTTCCCACAGAAGGGTTTTTTGTCTATCTCTTTGTGGTATGGAAGATGTATACAGGTCCCCACCTCCTTCAGGCATGAGCATATTACATACAGTCACACTTCCCTAAATGCTAACATATATGAAAGTAAAATTTTGCTTCCTCGTGCTATAGTTGAAAATAGTTTTGGCCTTTATTTTTGCCCTTGTAAGCAATTAGTTATTTAATTGATGTGCAAAAGAGGGGTTTTTACTCCTGCATGCCAGTTCTACTTCTGATTGAAAGAGATTATGAAAGAGAAGCATGTTTATTCGTAAAAGTATTGTAGAAAATATTTTTTAAGAATGGTAGGAACACTTGGAGTAAAAAAGCATCCTAATACGATTGTGTTTTAATCTTGGATGAGTGGAAATTGCTCTAGTAGATAATTAAATTTTAATGTTATTTTTACTTGTAGAAAAATTGATTTTTTCATGTTAATAAAAAACTAAAAGATTACTGAATGCAGCAGAATTGAGGCAAGGAGAGAAAAGATTTAGTGAATCTAAAAATAATTACAGAAATGTTTTAGGGTTTTATCAGTGCATATATGTTAGCCTTTTCCAAGTTACTTAAAGACAAAAGAACAACACTTTAAGATATATTGAAGAGGAACAATATGAAAGGGAGTATCAAAGAGGCAGGCAATGCCTCCCTCCAGAGTATTTTGCTGTCTGTTGCTATTTGTCCTCCCTCATTCTGTTCAGAGGGACACTACAGACTGGGCATCCAGATCCCTGGATGCAAACTTTTAAGCCTCCTAAGCTGCATGTGAAAAATTGTTGTTGTGATGGGAATTATTATTTATTAAAATAATAACGCAGAAAAATGCTAAGTAACTGTATTATCTCTTTTCTGTTATGTGTGATTGTGTCTAAAAGGTGTCCTTGAAAGCCAAGTTTAGGTATTATTCTTTTAGGGCAATATTGGATTTCTGCTTTTCACCTCCTATTCTTTGTAATACAGACACTTCATGATTTCTGTTTCCTTGTAAGTTTTCTGAGGTTTTGCGTGCAAAATTTTCTGTGTAGCTTTACAACCCAGATTATAGCTGTTATCAGAAAAATGAGGATATCAGGTCAGTGTCAATGACACATCTTGGTCTATTTATATGTGTACTACATATGAGATGTCAAAGTGGTTCATAGGGCAAAGAATTGATTACATGTCAGAAAAAATGCTCTTGGCTAATGCAACCAGTTTCCTCTTTTCTGTTCACTTTTCTAGAAAATGTAGAAAAACAAAGGAAAAACGTTAGAGTGTAGACTAATCTTTGCCTATCACTTGCCAAAAACTTACTGGCTTTTAAGAAATCCCTTTTTTTTTCCTTTTTAAAAAATTGTTTTTAAATCTGTCTTCTGTGTTCCCTAATTTATACTTGAAATGCTAGCAAATAGACTGTTCTGACCCATGAAATCTAAGCCCACGAAATGAAGCCAAATCAAAGAGGTTATATTCTGCCTTTCCCATTTTCTTAAGTGGATTATTCTCATAGTTAACATTTATCTCATCAGTAGATGAAAAGGTAACTAGGTGCACAGTGTATTTTTTAAAAAAAATTAATTGCATATGATCTTTCTGCACTTACAGTTTTTTTCTTCTTTTTGTTAGTATTTTTGCTGTTCTGATAAATATGTTATTAAAGTTCAGGAAGAGCTAACATATTTTAAGAAAATATTGCAGCATGCTTAATGTGAAAAAGGTAGATTTATAAATGCAACTGTATCCATTTCCCTCCATTAAGGAAGAAAAAAGCCATCAGGCAGAAAAAGGACAAACCAGGAAATATATGCTGGGAAAAAAAAGATGAAGATCAGCTTTTAAACTGAGGGAAGGAGAAAATGTGGACAAGATGAGAGGACGAAAAATGTTGAGAAAATTGTCCCTGTTTCTGATTTGCTAGAACATATGACTGTTGAGAGTGTGGAAGGATTTCAAGTCTGGTTTCTTCTATCCATCCTTCAGAGGATCCAAAGCCAGAGATACAAAATGTTACAGGAGATACCAAGATTATCCTGGTTTTAAGAGCTTTGGAACTGAAGTTGGTATAAAGATCCTCTACCTTTATTAAAATTAATTGCCCAATTTGCAAAATAGTTGGCAGTATTCAGTCTGAGTCTTGCAAATAAACCTCTAAGAAGTAACAAATTTCACTGAATTAATTTTCCCTGTGCTAGGAAAATTATTGTTCCATGTGTGAACTTTATTATACTTATATGTGAATTTCTGTAGTCATAAAAAGGATCATATAAATAATGGTGCTCTTTGTAAAGTAAACATAGAAGACAAATGTCATAAATCCTTTCCTGTTTACAGTTTAAAAACACTTCAGAAAACAGAACCTGTCTGCAGTAGTCTGCTTCAGCTATGATTAATGTTAAGTATTAGATTTGCACAGCTTTTCAGTAGCTGATCCAATTTAAGTTCATCAAGAGAGAATTAAAACAAAAGCAAACTATATTTAGAAACCTAAATTGTGGAATTGTTGAATAATGCTTTCCTGTTTAGTTGTGCTTTGAAAAAGCTTAGCATGGGGTTTAAAATAAGCTGTTTCGTGCTATTAATATTAAAATAATCTTCTCTATTTGAAGAATAGGGTTTCTGAAAAAGGTTAGGATGTTTTCTGTAATATAGATAGCATATGCAGTGATTTACTCAGAAATGTATCATAATAATGTACTTTCATAACATCAGAGTTACATTTTTACTCTGCCTAGTACTGTGTCAGAGAACCTGTTCTATTTATAATTGGAAATAGCAATAAGCATCTTCATCCATAGAAGAGTGTTTGAAAAGAGCTACTTAGAAACTAGCTGTGGTAGCACTCCAGCATGCTCAGCCTGGGATTTGTTAATTTTTATTTTTTAGTTTGTTAATGTTTAGTTTATAAAATGACATTAATTTTAGTGATGGATTCAGAGAGGCTAAGAGGAAGTGTGGAAAAATGGCCAAAGTTTTCTGTTAGTAAATTCAAATGAATGAAATTTGAATTATAATTGACCAGATAAATGAATATGTTGAGAAACCTCAGATTCCACCGACCTTAACAGAAATTTGCAGCATTTAGCACCTTTGAACATCAAGCATTAAACTAAGAATCTAAACCCTCAGCTTTTAACAAGCACACTTGATTCTTCTAGTCATCATTCCTAAATTCAAGATAATTAATTTTTCCTGTGTCTAGAATAAATGAGAAGACAAGACTTCCTTTATACCATTTGATCACTTACAGTTATCCATTTTGTCCTTTTCTTCAAGTTTGCTGATCTTGTCAGGAGTTCATGATGAGCTTTTAGGGGAGGCTATTTGTCCATTTTCATGTATTTTGTATGGCTCTGAAAATGTGAGTCTGTATGAAAAGCATGTAGTGTTTGCCTTGTTCTTACATCAGAAGAATTTTTTCTTTTGTCCATTTTATGCTTGTTTCCAAAGGCTTAAAATGCAAGCTTTGTTTCTGCAATAATGGCTTAGTGTAGGCTTACATTGTTGATCCCCTCAGTAGATGCAATGTAATCCACTTTGGTAATGTGAATTTTTAAACAATCATCAGCCTTTGCTATTAACCCTTCTATACTAATGGTAATACCCTAGAAGAACTACAAAGGCATTTGGTGCTCAAGCTTAACATAAGACTTGAAGGACACTTAATGGCATTTACATTCCTTAGTCTAGTCACAGTGAATTGCTGAGCTGATGTTGAACTTGATTGGTACTGTATTCAGTATAAAATAGTTGATTGTGAAGTTGATGCTGAAATGCAACTTTGCAAAGAATTTCTTTGAGAAAATATAAAAAAATCCTTGAAATGTCCTTTGCAATTAAGAGCTACTTGAGGATTCTTCTGTCTGTTGCTTTTGTTTGCAATTTAACTAGGTCAGTAGTAGACTTTTCTCAAAATGCTTGGGGTTTTTTTCTTCAAACAAGATAACATTACCTGCTGAAAAAGGATATGCTAGAATTATTCAGTCATGTTTTTATCCATTAAGCTGTTTGAGAAAATTTTTTTCTCTACAATAGGAAAAGTATTAAAGGCATTTGTTTCCTTTAATTAGTCCTGTTATGTCTTAGTAGCAGAGAAATTTTCTTGGCACCTAATGTGATTTCTTAAAACGTCATTTCACTCCATTTTTTTATTCTTACCTACTGACTATTCTCCTTATCTACCTCTGTTCTTTTTTTGATAAAAATGATAAGCCAAATAAAAATTGATGGGATTACAGTATGCATGACCTTTATTATAAAAAGAACATGGATGATTGAATTTTGTGTCTTAGGAATCAGAATTACTGCACTGTTTATCAATAGTCCCACTGTAAAGATCTATCAAAGTTAATCTGTGTTTACTGTCTCCCCTTGGAGTATTTTGGATATCTCTTGTGTAAGATGAAGAGCTCTCTTCTGTTTCAATGCACTGTGTGAAAACTACTCCATGTTTAATGAGACCAAAAAATTTTATGAGGAATCACCAAAGGATTATTAACAGTGTCAGTAACTTAGCTAACATCCTCTCTCCAAAATTAATTACTCCCTTTTGTGAGTTGTTACCACAATAAAAAAAAAAACCAAACCAAATCCCACCTGTTTTTGTTGAACATCAAAATTTGCTATGTTTTTTTTTGTGTTTTGAAAGGTAAAGGCAAGAGATTAGGAGCAATGGAAGAGGGTTACTAATTCATCAAAAAACATAAACTTCCAAAGTGCAGACTTTTATTCCAGTCTTACAACTAAAGAATAAACAACAAGCACCTTCAAAAAATTTTTAAAAAAGCATTATTATTGTGCTTTTTGTAATGAGTATAAAACCAACAACAATGGCCACCTGAGCAGCTCTGGTGTTACAGTACCTGAAACCAGCTGCACAATTGAGGAGACGCATAAGATTTGGTAGGAATAAGGCTTCTTCCCCAACCAGACTGCTCCAAAAAGGGCAGTCATCATTAAATAATCAAGGAGCCTTCAATAGATTTAAATAATGGGATTTATGTTACAGTGGGTGGGAACGGAACAGGGAAGAAAAAAGGAATTTTGTAAAACTTTTTTTCTGGTATTGTTAGTTGTTCTACAGCTATGTTTGAGGACTAGTGTAAAATGTTACTTTTAAAAGGAAATATTTTCTACCTAAGCATATTGAATGGTTTTTGGGCAAGTTTTTTTGAACCTTGCTTGAATGTTTTGAATTTTTTTGTTTCATAGTGATAAATTGAACATTACAAGGGCATTTTGCTTCCTAAATCCAGTGGATTATTTAGGTTTTAGATTGCATGAAAATGTTTATATAATATTCTGTCACTCCATTTCAGGAAGTAATAAAATGTGGAACTGAGTAACTGTCAAAAAAAAACAAAACCAAAATGAAGTGTGGATGCCAAAGCATAGGTACTTTGAAAAGGTTTTCCTTACTTTTCTGCTATTGTGTAATGAGTAATTCTTACAATTTTGTCTAAACTTTGAAACAAAAAATGCTTCTTTAAAAGGCATGAATCAGAATACAAGAGATTGCATTTAAAGAATATAAAGTTCTTTACAATAAGGTAAGGGGAATAAGCACTGGAACAGGTCACCCAGGGAGGCACTAGGGCCTCCATAGTAGGGATATTCAACACCTGACTGGACTAAATCCTAAGCAGTGTGCTCTAGTCAAGTCTGTTTTGGGCTGGGTTGATTAGATGAGCTCTAGAAGTCCCTTCGAACTTCAGCTTCAATGCTGTGATCATAACCACAAATGCTTAACTCTGCAATGAACCAAAACAAGGAGAGTTTATTTGAGCACTAAGAAAAGTGATTTCATGTGCTGATCGCAGGCTCTTACGTGTGGATTGGTTTGAAGTGATCATTGAACTGTGAAATAAAGAGTATTACAGCAACTGTCTTTTTCTGAAATAATCAAAATTGAAGTAACTTTTACAAAGAACAGTAAACGTTTTAGAGTAAGGTACTAAAAGATCTGGATTTACTAAAATAAATTGCAAAAGATTAATGGAGCAGAGGTATCTTAGAGGAAATGTGTAATGATCAGCCAAGACGCAATTAGTAATATTTGTATGCTAACACATATACGAGTAGGTATTTGAAGAGAGAATTATTTTTCAAAAGGAAGCAACAGTGGCCCATCACTTTGAAGCCACATTTTCAGAAGCCAAGTTGGAACGTAAAAACTGCCTGATATATATGCATTACATTTAAACAGCTTTTAAAACTAGTTCCACAACATACTAAAAATATGTCAAGATACAATTCATTTCTTGGATACCTGGGCAGGATAATTGTACAGTTACTTCTACATAGAAGATGAAAATGTATAAAAAAAACTTCTATGTGTGTTTAATGATGTTCTGCTGCATTAGATGGTTGTCAGGTGGTTATTCCCATGGCAACTGAATTTTCAAAAATTAAATGTAATTAAAGAAAATTAGGATTTAATGAAAGATAACACACACACACTCCCCCCAAAGTCAGTTTAGGACCATATATACTTTCACACTTGGGTGAAACTTGAGCGTTCTGATGATAATGTCAAAAAAACAATCCTTACAGTGTAAATAGCAGTAAATAATTTGGGTCTATTTTCTTTTTAAATGTTAGTCCTGAGAAGACAAATAAAACCATCCAAATAAGCATCTGTTCATTAATTGTATAAAGGTTATTCTTTTAGCAAAGAAGAATTATTAATGTCAGGCAATTATGAGTTGTTTGAATCTCATGATTTAACTTCAGGAGACAAGAGAATAGTTAAGAATTTTTCTACTGTTCATTCTTTATGGTTTTATTTCTGAAAACTGGTGCAGTTGCCATGGCTGTTTTGCAATGCAACTTGAAAGGACATAGGTTATGAAAAGATTGACAGTAGTTGGAAATACTAAAGAACTTCAGATCTGGGTGGTAAGGGTCCAAAACAACTTAAATATGAGAAAGACCAAACCTTGCAAATTTTGGGTGTTTGTATATTATTATATATTACTTTTGATTTTACTGTTCCTGTAAACATAGATATTGTGCATGTTTTGTCCACTGATGCTCCAACCAGTGTCTGAAGTCTGTATATTCTAAGTTCCATGTAGTGCCACTCAAAATGGATTTCATTTCCTTAAAGTTTTACAAAAGACTACAGCCTTTGATGAAGGATGGAGGACATAGGGATGTTTCTGAAAACTATAGCTAAGGGTGATGAGTAGTGAATTGTTTCTGATTTTTTATGTATATTTGTTGGAAACTCTGTGTGTAAGGGAGAATACAAATAAATACAGTACTTTTCTGCTTTTTTTTGAATGTCAACTATATTGTAATTCCTAAGAGCAGTTATCCAAAACTAATAATAGAAATTTTTTTTGTGTGATGAGCTTAATTATGTGGGTTCAGCCTTGTATGATTTGCTAGTTACTGCCTAGACAGACAACTCTGCTTAGTTGTTATCCCACACTAGCAAAGGATTACCCAGGGAGGAAACCTGATTACCTGAAAGTGATGATCTGGGGTTCCATAAGGTCAAAAATTACTTGAGGCTTTAGAAATGCCTGATCACTGGCTGGTTTGAGAGGAGAGGCCAGAGAGGGGATCTAGGTGCAGGAGTTTGAATCAAATTAGAGTTGAATCAAATTATAGAAGGCCTAAAATAAGAATCAAACTTCTGCACTTTTGGAAATTTGTCTCAAAGCATTGAGTGATATTTGAGCGAAGCCAGAGAATCACAGAGTTGTTATGCTTCTTGATAAGTATCTATGTTGCTTCTTCTGCCTAAAATTTTTCAAGATACATTACTTACAGAAGATTACCTCATTAAACTGAAACTACCAGTAATGTTTACAAATGGAGAAAAATACTTTTAAGAAATGTATTTAATGAAAAATGCAATTTTTAAGGGAAAAATGTCTTGTACACTGAAAATAAGATACTAGTGTATGCAGCAACAGCTTCCAGGATATTTTCTCAGTATTTAGCCAGGGTGTTATTCAGAAGAGCAATGTATTTTCTTAAATTCCATTTTAAAGCTATTTAAAGAGTATGGTATGTGCATTTCAGACACACAGCAGAGACAGAAGGGTGTTTATTCTAGGTAAGTTGATATTGGGATGTTGTCAGTCTGTAAGTAGTTTCAGTGGATCCAAGCAGAAAGATGTGGACAAATTAAAGGAGCTATTTGGTGGAGAACAAAATAAGTTGGAGTTTTTAGAGCTGAGCTTAGAAGAGCAGTTAGGAGAACTGAGAGTCTGTAGAATGAGTAAGATATACTGGGATGCTCTTGAGTTCCTTCTAGATCCTATATTTGCATATTGTATGTATTGTGTCATAACTTAGAAGTCATGCAGTAGGATGCTGTTGCAGTAAGGATTTCATATTATGATTTTTAATATATGGCTATTTATTAGGTGCCAGTGCAGGAAAGAATGAATTTCAAAGATATTACACAGGAAAAATATGAAAGGTTTTAAAGAAAATTGGAAAGAGACCTTCTTAGCTACCACTGAAGAAGAATTATGGTATTAGAAACATTTGCAAAGCTTTCTGTTACAGAACATATGGATTCAACATGCCTGGTGTTTTTCCAGCTGGGAGCTTGGCATACTTATTGCGAACTGTTTCTAGCTGCATGATCTAGAGGTTCACAGACTGGTTGAAAGTGGCTGCTGATCTACAATTCCCTTCCTTTTTTTCCAAATGAAGCACTAGAAAAAAAGCAGCAGAGGAATGGATTCAAAGAATCATTTATGTTGGAAAAGGCCATTGAGATCACTGAGCCTGTTAACCTAGGACAGAGGCTAAGAAGGCATTAAGTGCCTCAGCCTTTTCCTCATCCTTTGTCATTGTGTTTCCTTCCACATGCCATAAAGAGATGACATTTTACTTAGCCCTCCTTTTGTTGCTGATGTATTAATAGAAGGATTTTTTTATTGTGTTTTGCAGCAGTAGATAGAGTGTTTGGATTGGGCTCTGCCCCTTTTAATTTTCTCCCTGCATAGCCTCACAACATCCTTGTGGCCTGCCCCTTCTTATAAAGGTTATAAACTCTCTGTTTTTCTTTAACATTCTGCCAGACCATTCTTTCCCACTAGTTTGTCTTTCAGAACATGAGTACAACCTGCATCTGTGCCTTTAAGATTTCCTTCTTGAAAAATAAGAATGTTGACATCTTAAAGAACAGATGTAGTTTCAAATATTATGTGTGTACTCATGTGATGATGTTGAGCCTTTTTGAGGAAATAGGAATCATCAGGACAAATAATGGGCTGGATGTTTCAATGTAAGGATGAACTTTTTCTTTCTTTTTCCTCTTAAACTATTTTTTGTTTTTTAATCTTTATTTTCTTCCTGTTGTTGCTTCAGTCTGTTTGGCTACCATGAGATCCTATCTGCTATCACTCATTTTTATCAAGTTTTCTTTGGAGTACAGATGCTGGTAAATTTATATAAATCCTGTGTATTCTGTGGAACTGCTGTGTTCATTAACTGCATATAGATTTTTTTCTTCACATGCTGTAGAGGTCAATATTCCAGCAGAAAGGATAGAGAATTGTAGCAGTTCAAAATAGGTGTTTGTCATAGTGTGCCATTGATAGAAGTTTAGCTTGGTTGGAAGTATTGATATGCCATTGGTATAGCATAGTATATCCAACATCTTCATACAAAGTTAAATAACAAATGGACCAGATAAAATTGTGTTAGCTGTGTATATATATATATATATATATATATATATATATATAAATAAACCACCTGCATAGCTTATTCAGTACCATGTACTGTGTCAGAAGCTGGCAAGTTACTGGTTGGTTTCACTTGCCATTGTTTATCTTGGGATGGCTGTGAATGGCATGGAATGGATATGTGGGTAAGACATTATAGTAATGTTTATGGTCCTTAGCTCAGATTGGAGAAAATGTCAATACACAGAAAAGTCTTGCCTCATTGTTATTATACATCATATAGATCATGAAAGAAAAAATAATCCTTTTCTGTATATTCCTGTGCTGAGTATTCTGCGTTAACAATATTAATACACTGAAACATAACAAATGTTATTAAATTTATGAAATGGGCCTTCCATATCTGTCAACCAGAAGCCCAGTAGGAAGTCTGATCATCATTCCAATTCATAGTTTCTGGATGAAATGTAGTTCAGCAAACTTCTGCTAAAGTTGGAAAATGCCTACTCAACACTTATTGTTTATTAGAAATTGAACTATTCTGGACAAGTCCCAAATCATTCCATCTTCATTTTTCATCCAACAGGAACAATTTTTGACCACTTCTCTAATCTCTGTCCAAACCAAACCAGCTAATTTTAGACAAAGCATCAGTGCAGCTGATGAAGCAGTGACCTAATACAGCAGAAATAGTGTTATGAATGACCATATGAACACATAGAAGAGAGTTAAGTCTTCACTAAAGATTAATTCAAAGTCAGATGATGTATGCTTTGATTTTTCTTAAAGAAGAAGTAAATAATATTAAACTAGAGAATAGCAGTGTTTATAGTTTCTCCTTGCATATCCTATTAATGAATTATTTTCACGTCAGAAGTCTCAAGCAGATTTTCTGGGCACACAAATAAGGAAAAGCCTTATCAGATGGATGGCATATGTACCTGACATTTCAGAAAAATGGAAGAAAGAATTAATCTCTTAAATGTGCATGAGTTCTTGTATCTGCCAGGGAGAAGAGTTCATTTATGGACGTAATTGTGTATGAGGGCTTAAAAAAGAACAATTACTTATTTAGGGCATTTTGCTCATTTATAAATATTAAAAGCCACTTGACTCTTGCTACATTGTCACTGTTTATTAGGAAGCATAGACCTGTAAGACAGTAACCTATTTAGTGTGCCTTATTCCTCTGATCCCCTTGTCTGGTCTTCATTTATCAGTAAACATTACTATGAGGTGAAAAAATTACTAAATACAAAATTTTTATATGCATTTTCAAAACAGTGTTGTGATGTTCTTTTGATAATATAAGTTTTCTAGGAGTTATTGCGTGTTCATATGAGGTGCAGAAGAATTTCAGCAGTGAATTGCTAGACAGTGTGTACAATCTTCATCTTTATTCTCTTGAAAAGTAGGGGTGAAACTGCAGAGCTGGAGACTTCTCGCCCTAGTCAGTAGACTTTCCAAAGAAAGTCTGTGACCCCCACAACTTTAATAACTGGATGATTTGGTCATGATCCAAATATTTTTCTGTCTTAGGGGCATACCAGAAGAGACTATGTGTTGGTGACTTGTATTTGTATAAGTACTGCTTTGTCAGATGCAATTTATCTGGAGATACTGGGAATAAATCTCTTGCATTGCAAGAATGCAAACCAGTCTTTTCCCCTCTTTCAAGCCCAAGTCGTCACTATATTATTTGTATTATACTATAGATGCCAGTGGGTTTTTAGAGAAATACGCTTTTCTGAGCACTTGGCAGCCATACAGTGACAGTCCATGGTCTCAAGAGCTTGCATAGATAGTGTGGGAAGTAGAGCACAGGGAAACATGTTGATTTGCTCAGTGTCTTGCTGCTCATTCATGCTGGTCAGAAGTACTCATGTTCTTCACAGTTTACTACCCTCACAGTCTACTGTGGAGTCAGATTTTCAGGCTGAAAATAATTTATTTTAACTTAAATAATGCAGTTCTGCTGACATGGTGGAATTCCAGTGTCTGAAAAACAAAAAAATATAGAGCTACATAGTTTAAATGTGCACATTTTTAAAAGTTGAGGAACTATATTCCCTTCAATTTGAAGGTGATTTGGAGGTGGGAGTTCATAGTTTTTCAAGACACCTGGATGGTACTGGTCTACTAGTTTCTTCTTCTCAGTTCTTGCCTCTTACTCTTCATCGAAACGGAGATACTTTTGTTTTGTCATAGTAATACTTTTAGTCTTTTGAAATGCAGCTTAGGATATTGCTGTGTTCTGAGATTTTAATCTGTCTTTTTGCTTGCTTTTTGTTTTGACATGTTTTGTAAACCGGTAGTAGCAGAAACATCAGTTGGAAGTGGTTTTTATTGCATCTTGAAGAAAACTCATTCCCTTCAAGCACATTGGTCAAGTTGGCCTGACATTTGTCAAAAATATATTTAGGCCATGTCTTGAGTTAAAGTGATAAAAATCTGGATGTAGCAAGTATGTAGGTTAAGTAAAAATAAATAAATAAACCCAACCAACCAAAACTACCCAGCTCAGAGGGATTTTCTAGGCATTTGGCATGTTTGAACTACTGTTTTCTTATCACATAATTTTACAGGGGCTTGATTTTAGTCTCCCACAGATGATAAAATCTCAGTGACAGAGTTTGTGGAATGTAAATATTGTTAACAGTAAGTACCCCCAATGAATTTATTTTTCTTCTCATTTCTTTATGATTACAGTTTCTTGTTTGTTTTCTCCTTTTATACCAACTCTACAGGTTAAAGACATGGGTCTTAATCCTCAACTCTGTTATTTTTTTTTTAATTCTGATTCACTGATCTCTTTCATCATATTTATCTTTTATGATACAATTTGGTCATCTTGTTTTCTTCTTTCTCTATTATTATGTCTTTTTGTGTATGGAGGAAGGAAACTGATTTTTTTATCTTCTTCCTGATTATCTAATTGGATCTAGCTTTCAGCAAATTAGTGAGGAAATAATTTAACTTAATCTAATATCCTATTCTGCTTACATTCTAGGCCAAAAAAAATGGAAAAAACATCATAGTGCTCCCATTGATACAAGATGGGGAAAAGTTAATATCAAACATTACTGATTATTAAAATTATTCTGATTTAATGTGTCATTGCAATAGTAATATTTTCTTGTCTGTCACTTATTCATGTTAGTCTTTAATAATCAATTAAGGCTGATGTTCATGTTGGCTGTCACAGCAATCTGAGGAACTCTGGATTTGCTTAGGTGAAATATGCTTTCAATGCTGCAGGTGGACTATATTATTGCCTCAGATTTGTTTTTATAGGTATTGGTTGTGACAGGTATGTCAAAAGTTCCTCAATTTTAAAACAGAGAAGCAACCAGGGCATGAAAAAAAACTGGCCTCTGTAAAACAATGTTTTGGTTCTTGGAGCAGGAAGCTTTTCAACTTACACAAACAAGAATAATTTTATATAATATTCAGTAGTCTATTAATTCTGAAAGTGAAGACATTTCTTAAGTATCTTTCTTTCAGTTTGGAAAGACAATTCATGAAAAGTTCACTATAATGAACAACCAAAGTCTGACAAAGTTAAAACTAAGGTATGGTAACTAATTTTGAAATTTTGACTAAAGCATTTGTGTATTTAGGGAATGTTTTTTATAGCATATCCTTCTCCTTGACAAATTATGCTTGATCAGTGTACCTCTCCAATAAGGATTTTATATTTGGTTTGTTTGCTGTAAACTTTTCATGAAAAAATGTTGCTGATCAGTCTTTATTTCAAGAAGAAAAGAAATGCCGGAATTTTTTTTTTTTTCTTTTTTTTTTTCTTCAGTAAAGGAGTCCTAAAGAAGCAGGTCCTATTGAATGGAACTATGTGGCATAATTCCTTTTAAATGATCAGATGAAAGAAAATTTGTAATTGCTTTTTGAGTTTATATTCATCTCTGCAATTAGCAATGCTGTGCTTAACAGGTAAGTTTGCCATTGATCAAAATGCTTGCATTTTTTGAAGGATGAACAATGGCTTGAAAGTGGAAGTAATAATCTGTCTCAGGATCTAAGTTATATTTTCAAGGTAGCCTTTTAAAGTTGATATCTGGAGACAGACAAACATCTTACCACTGCTGTTTAAATCAAGTTAGTGTTAGTAGAGGCATTACTGCTTTCTGATTACATTTATTTGGAGGTTACTAGTAGCAGGTGCTAAGTTTATAATTTTTCCCCATGGTGTTCTTGGTCCTAGACAAACTGTGTCAGTTTTGTACCCAGCTGTTTTTACATGTTTTCTTTTCACAACTTTCATTTGCACTCTTACTTTATGAAATCACCTAACTTGAAAGAAGGGTAAGGTTCTCCTGGTGAGGTTAATATTTCCTTTGAGTCAGGTGGAGCTACATTAGCTTTTCCCTCTTTGATCAAGTGTTCATTATTGATTCATAGGATAGGTCATCTTATTCAAACAAAACATTCAAGCCTATTTTTTTTCAATAAATGGTTTTGCTTTTTTTTAAACAAAATAAATGTGTTCCGAAATTGCCTTACAGTGTTTACATGACAAATCACAGATGTGGTGCAAAAGCGTATCCGTGGTGTTGGCTATGGGGCAAGGAATTAAATGGGGCTTTTGATCTGTGAATGCTGGTGGTTATCCTCACATTCCCCATGATCATAGCCTTTTGCTTGGAAAAGATGGTATGGAAAAGGGGCAAAATTCATAGATGAGCCAACGGTCTTTTTTTAGGTATTGATAATACATTCATGCTTTCAATCATTCATCAGCTTGCCCAGTAACACAATTTAGAGCAGAGCAGAACTATTTCTACAAGATGAGCTTTTTGGGAATTACATGGGGGAATTCGCCAAGTAAAGCAGATCTGTGCCTTCAAAATGCAATTATTTCTGTAATAAATAAACAGGATAAATAAAACTTAAGCAATTGCATGTAGTGGTTTAGCAGAGTACCTGGGGTGAAAATAGCTCATTTTAGCATCTACTTCTATCCCACTAATTCTGAAAGTTTTTGGTTGATTACTTTCAAAGTTTCTGTTTTCCAAACACTGTTTAAAACAACTTATGGATACCTGAAAGGTAACATTCAACTTGTTCTCTTTACTTCCCGTATAAGGTAGTGACTTTTATAACTCAATATGGCTGTATTTTGATTTTTTTCATGTAGGTGAAGTTCAATGCTCTATCTCAGAATATATGAAAGGCTGCTCTCAGTGAAGGTGTTCACTGTCAGCCATTTGTACTCACATAGAAGGTTCTAGCATTACTGGTCTCAGAACAGTTTTACTTTCATAATAGTTGCTATAGAGAAGTAGATACATACGATCAGTCTAGAATGCCAGGTATAATTATTTTAATATTACAAATACAAATTTATATAGATGTAAACAAAGAGTAAGGACATATCCATCTCAACCATTCTTACCATCTCCTTCAAATAGCATTTTATTTAAATTAATTTTAATGTAATATTTATACTTTATACTCGTAAGGAACCACATTCAAAATCTGACAAGTGAATCACAGAGTGATCTAGGTTTAACCCTCCTACCACAGTAAGGGATGTGTTCAGGATCAGGTTGTTCAAAGCTCTGTCCAGCCAGGGCATGAACACTTCCTGGGAAGGGGTATCCACAGCTTCTCTGGGCACCCTGTTCCAGTGCCTCACCACTCTCACAGGAAAGTATTTCTTCCTATTCTCTAATCTAAATCTCTCCTCTTCCTCCTTTTCCCAACAATATGTTTGCATGTAAAATGTCACTCTCCTTCTTTTTTATAAGCTCTCTTCAAGTACTGGAAAGGCTGCAGTGAGATCTTTGTTCTCTCCTCCAGCCTGAAAACCCCCAACTCACCCAGCCCATCTTCATAAGAGGGATGCACCATCCCTCTGATTATCTTCATGCACTCCTCTGGACTTACTCTGGTAAATCCATGTCCTTCCTGTGCTGAAGACCTCAGAACTGGATGCAGTACTTCAGGTGGGGTCTCACCAGAGTGGAGAATCCCCTCACTCCACCTGCAGGCCACATTACTTTTGATGCAGCCCAGGATGCAATTGGCCTTCTGGGCTGCGTGCACACACTCAAGCTGGTCCATGCCCAGTTTTTAATCTGCCAGAACCAAGCCCTTCTCCACAGAGCTGCTGCCAGTGACTTTTTCTCTCAGTCTATCCTCATGTCTGGGAGTGCTGTGACCCGGGCACATTGCACTTGGAGTTGTTGAACTTCATGAGATTATAATGGACCCACATCTCAAGTTTTCTCAGGTCACTCTGAATGGTATCCTGTCCTTCTGTTGTATGAACTGCACTGCTCAACTTCAAGTCATCTGCAAACTTTCTGAGGATGCTGCTTCCAAGACAGTACCCTGAGGGATGCCACTCATCACTGGTCTTTTTATCTATCTTGCATCTTTTTTCCTGCTTTCGAATCTTTAACTTATCCCCAACAGTATATTACTAATTGTAATTTATTATTTACCTTCAGATTTATCCCTGTGAACTTTTCTCCAATTCATTATTACCTCCCTTGTTCGAACTTCTTTGATTTTAATATAATTCTTTGCATGAGTTTGAAAAATAAGAAGTGGTCTCAGTATTTGTCATTCTTTATTTAGACAGGAATTAACTTCAGTAGAATAGCAAGTGGATAGAATGAACTGTTCTCATCCACCTGAAAGTTTAATGTAGCGGAACACTACTGATTGTATTAACTCGACAAGGTTAGTAATTATATTTAGAGAAGGCATATTGTTTCTTTCTGCCATGCTGCCATAAAATAAAGGTTTGCTGATTGTTGTTGCAAAACTTGAGCCCTCTTTGTATTGTAAGAGTCTAAAAATAAAATTAAGTTCCTAGTGGAACCTGATACTCTCTGGGCAACCATTATGGCTTACAGCAACTGATGTCACATAGATTTCTGAAATTATGCCTGTGTGTTGAACACTCAGAGTTTTCAGGCTTTTTTCCATTTTAATCAAAACCAATTGTGTCATTATTCTGTTCCTTCTCTCTTTTCCAACCAATATTTGGTTTCTGCTGCATGATTTATGAGTACCTGTTGTAGTCTTTTGTGTTGATAGTGTTTACCCATCTGGGCTGTCTTAATTTTAGCCCAGCTTAATGTGTCTTTTGGCTGGTTTGCTCTGTGCTGTCGGTCTCTCTTTCCTGAAATCAAAATGTGCAAGGAATTTAACACCTGCAAAGTGATTCCAGAAGGAGGTAACATCATGAATCCATTGCTTGCTCTTGTTGCTGCAATGAAGTAATGGTAAAGATCAAGAAAAAGCCCAAACACACTGATTTAACAGTCAGTCGAAGTAATTTAAAGGAATCCGAATTCAATTCTTGTTTAACATAACTATAAAAACAAAGCTCCTTTCTTCGCGGGAAGCTAAACCCATTTTCTCTTACATTTTTGTATTTTACTTTTTGAAGTGCACTTTCTGTTCTTTGAAAGTTCTATTTTGCTAGAAAATAGATCAAATTTTATATAAAGATGGAATACAACTACATTACAAAAGAAGCTTTTCACAGACACATGAATTCAGTATGCCAAATTGCATTTTAAAGCAAAGACATTTAAACATGTGTGTATACATATCCCTTAATTCAAAAACTTATCACAGCTCAAAAATTATAAATCACCCCTTCTTCTGTTTGGTTCCCATTGCACATCAGCACTAATTCCTGATGATGTGGTGAAGGATAGATATTGTTAGGAATTGTTGGATGGCAGTTTTGTCTGTTGGGGCTTTGTGTGGCCAGGTTTTGGTAGCGATGGGGATGGGGGGGCTGCAGGGGTGGCTTCTGCTAGAAACTTTTTCCGCATCTGGTAGGGCCAGTGCCGGACTGCCCACGATTGACCTGCTGCTGGACAGGGCCAAGCCCATGGGTGACCTGTGAGAAACCTGTGCTGGAGCAGGTTCCTGGCAGGACCTGTAACCCTGTGGAGAGAGAAGCCCACTCTGGAGCAGGTGTGGTGGCAGAACTTGAGACCCCCAAGGGGGACCCACACTGTTCCTGAAGGACTGCACCCAGTGAAAGGGACCCCCTCTGCAGCAGTTCATGGAGAACTGCAGTCCATGCAAAGGACTCAAGTTGGAGAAGTTAATGGACTGTTTCCATGAGAGGAACCCTGTGCTGGAGCAGGGGAAGGAGTCCTCCAAATGAGTAGAAAAGCAGCAGCAGAGACAACAACTGACCCCAGCCCCCATGCCCTGCCCCCCTAAGCACTTGAAGGAGAGGAGGAACTAGAATTTCAGAGTAAAATTCAGCCCATGGAGGAAAGGGAGAAAAGTGTTTTAATATTTGATTTGATTGGTCATTATCATCCTCTGATTTGACTGATAATAAATTTCCCCAAATCGAGTCTGTTTTGCCCATGATGGTAAATGGTGATTGAACTCCTCTACCCTTACCTCCATCCATGAACCTGTTGAATTTTCTCTCCCCTGTGCAATTGAGAAGGGGAGTGACAGAGTGGCTCTGGTGAGTGCCTGGCATCCAGCCAGGGTCAAACCACCTCACTGTCTTACCTTGACCATAAGGTTTCTCTTCTGCACATTTCAAATCGTAGGTAAATAAAAATGTACGTAAAAGTGATATAAACTAGCTTACACTAAAAAGCTGAAATAAAGAAAACTTATATAAGCTGTTCTTTGGCGTCTTTCAGTTTAAATAGGTAGAGATGACTAAAAGTGTAGGCTAACACTTAATGAAGATCAGACAGCACTTTCTGGGGGAACTTAGTACTTTTCTTCAAAATACCCCCAGCTGGCTTTTCTAGAGGAGATCCCCCCCCCTAAAATTTGCCCTAAACCAGGACACATATCTTCAATGGGTAAACAAGTAGTCTTGAAACTCTTTGCTTGGTTTTGTTGTTTTTTTAAATAACCAACCTCTTTTTGTAAGCATTTTAATCTTTCTTTTTTAAAAGAAATCTTATAGAAGCTTTACACCTTCTACACATTCATTTTACATATAAATGGGATGGAAAAAGGGAAATGTCTATAGAACCTATTGTGAGAGAACTCTCAGTATATTTTTATTTTGCCTGAAAAACAGTAAATCTGTGCTAGTGAATTCCCTTTCTTCATTGTAGCGTGGAAAAGGTATAAGAATTTTTGAATCCTAAATTGCTTTCTTTGAGCAGTTGACTATAGTACATATATACTTGGTGTATTGTTTGCTCCTTATATAGAAGGTTAGACACGGGGGGAAGCATTACATGTTATTTGGGCTAGCATGATTAAAGGTTCTGTTGTACAACTGAAGAAGCAGATGAGTTGTATAATGAATCCGGTGACCAAACAGACTTAAAAATGTTCATGCTGTAGTAATCTGAATCTGATTGATGATGTGATGATTGTTGATCTGTGTCTTTTCAAGAGCTTTATACAAATTTCTAATTATGCCATTCATATGTAAATATTACAACTAAAATGACTTAATTATGTCAGATGTGGATTACCAGAAGATAAACATATGGGATTATTTCTCTTTCAAAGTTAAGAGGATGCATAAGCAAAATGTTTGAACATTTCTGACATGAAGTATTTTGTAAAAAAGATAGTTCAATATTGTGCATTAATTATCTTTAACATTAAGATGTGTGAAGGCTCTTTTGTGCTTTTATCAAGTGCTTTCAGTGTATGGGGAAATGAGAGCCTAATCATATCATATTTAGAGTTTATCCTTTAGAAATTAAGCAAATAAGCAGTCTGAAAAACAACTGGTAAAGTAAAGAGATGCAATAGATTTGCAGTAAAAACATGCTGGTAAATTCAATGGCTGGAACAGGTTTTGAAAGTAGAATTATATTAGCATAAAGTATGGTAGCAACAGTGCGTGCCTGCCAGTCAACTGTTTAAGGAAATATTATAAATCTTCTGAAATTGAATAGAAATTAAATTGAGTCCCCTCTTCTGCACTCAATGGTGTTTCTTGAGGATTTAGTACATGTCTTTAAATTTCTTGATTTCTTTCTCTTTTTCTGTTCAGGCCTTGGAACTTGTAATCCTCACCCCTGTTGTTGGTACATTTGTGGAGTGCACATTCTTTATCAGTGTAGCATATAGAACAAACCTTCATTACTGTAGGCCCTAAACATTCTCTGTGCTTTAAAGCATCTTATAATTTCATTTATTATGACTGGTTATTTCCAAATGGAGACCTATTGAAAAGCATTCCCTTTAATCGTATTGAAATGTATTAATAGTTAACACCCTGGCAGTGTTCTTTTCTGCCTTCTACAGACAAGGTCAGTCAGTGTTTCATCTGTCCCATCTCTCTGTTTTGAAATTTTTAGTTTTATTTTAGGCAGAATAAAATGTCATTTATCCTGTGAGAAATAACTGTAGTATTTGTACTTGTAGTTTTCTTTTTAGTGAGCGCAAACACAACCTTCCCTTTCAACAGGACCCTTCTGCCAAGCACCTAAGTTGGTACTAAAGCATCACTATTTGGACATGATGTAGGATGGGGTCTTTGTTTTCTACTTGCCTGTTTGTGGTCTCAGTGTAAGAATGAATGACTAGAAGTCTGTGAGATGAGGCTGAACCCTGTCACACAGAGCTATCCCAAAGCCTTGCCTTGTTCTGGTAAAGCATCAGTGAAGCAGATATTGACTTTACCCTGAGATCTCTGTAATCAATATTTATATTATATATGCAAAGTGCCTTACTACAGAAATCACTTTTGATTTAATTTTTGTCTATACTGTTTGGATTATAGCACATCTTAATAATGACATTACTCTCAATAGGCTTTGGAGAAAAGATGATTAGCTTTCTATGTTGACATAGCCAGTCAAGAAGATTCTGAATTCTGTATTCATTACAGAGAACATATTACTTTGAGAACATGACAGCAATATCTATCATTATGTTGTGCTATCATTTTTTAATTGCTCATATCTTTACTTTTTGTACAAAATCTAAAGGATATAACATCTGCCCATATTTGCTGACCGGTCTCCCCATTGCTGCTGGCACAACATAGGCATCTGTGAATGATAACCGTGTGTGATTTTTATTTGCTTGTTTGCTATCAATTTCCTTCCAGCTTTTGGTGCTTGATTGAATTAGTGTGTCATGGTGATAGGTACTTACTGTACTTCACAGTTCTGAAAAATACATTTCTGTAGATTGTTTTGTTCTTGCTCCGCTGAATCTGTCTGGTTCCTGCTCAGAATGTAGGAGAAGGATTTTTTTTTTTGTTCGCATTGCATTTACGTGTTCAGTGGATTAAGGGTTATTTAATGCATATTTCTTCTCTGATGACATTTTTTACCATTCCTAGATAGTCACAACTGTAAAAAGAGGTATGTGATTTTGTTAGTGTGCAAAATGAGTAGTAGCTATTGTGCCTAAATATTTTGTGCTATAAGAATATGCCAAATTAGAAAATTTACTGTTCTTTAAGTAATTAGTTCCCACAAATTATAGGTTTATACCATTTCTGTGTTCTCATGTTATTTTGAAGCTTGTTGATAACATATAATATCTTTATTGAATTCTGAGACCTGAGTTATCTTTTCAAAATACTTACTCAATGTTAGAAAGTAACTCTGAGAGCAGAGGTAAGTCTCAAGTAGTTCTCATCACATGACTCTGACTTTTGACTGGCCTTGAGTACCTTCCATCAACCAATGGCACATGGTGTCAGGTACAAAAAGCACAGTAGCAGGAAAGCTTTTCACAAGAAAAACTGTGTTCTCTTTTATAAACAGTTCAAAGAAACTATTTTATGCATTTTCAGAGCTTTAGATTTCTGAATTATTTTGATGAGCTAGTCCGTTTTACTACTCAGGTAGAATTGGCTGCCTGATGTTTGGTAGGAGGATATAAGGCAAGGGACTGAAGACTGCAATTCTCTTCTAGGAAAAGAATAAGGACTATAAATAAAACTGATATTTGCAAAATAGGATTTAAAACCTCTGCTCTATTTATTTTGAAGGATCTAAGGATAGAATTGTCATCTTGCCATATTCAGTTCAAAACAAAGAACTGAAGACATTAGGCTTGTTTTTATTGTGTTTTGAATTCAGCTGACAT
Source organism: Petroica traversi (assembly GCA_025920805.1). NCBI lineage: Eukaryota > Metazoa > Chordata > Aves > Passeriformes > Petroicidae > Petroica > Petroica traversi. Next base: position 18,096,708 of record JAHLSL010000015.1, on the reverse strand, counting down.
TTTTATGTTTCTTACAACAAAACATTTTTTGGCTTTAATGATTAATTCAAATACAGTGCTGAAGGTAGTACTTCCTTATGAGTATGTAAAGTAATTGACTATGGACAAAAATGAAAATGTCATGTTTTCCTTTATAATGAGAACTGAACATGTCATGTATCTGCAAGAAAAATAATAGAGTTTTCTGCCCTTCACAGCACATAAAGACTGTTCATCAGGAGGTATCAGAAATTAATTTCAAGTAAAGCCTACAGCTTGCAAATCAAAAGCAGATTTAAAAGTGATAAGATTCAGTGGGCAGTATTTCTGAAATAAGAGTGATTTTTCTTCCAGCTTTTACTGAGATATTTGCAAGCTTATGAATGCAAATACTGGACATCAAGGGTTCACTGAAGAAAATAAAACTGTAGATGAATGTATTGGAAGTAGGTATAAAATTTGGCTAAAATCTTAAAGTTTTGACGAATAGATACATTGCTAGGAAACAAGGACACTTCATTGCAATTACAAGTCATCCAGTGAGTAATCAATCCTAATATTTAGCTAGTTAGTTCTGGATATAAAACAGTAACATGGCTTCTAAATGAGCAAACATGAAAGTGAGCTTACAAAAAAGCAATGATCGAAGATGCTGTTGATATACTCTATGCAAGCAATAAAGCTTTTACTTCTGAATTTTTAAAAGTATTTATTAGGCTAATCAGACTAAATCTGGACAGTGCTTTGTTAAGTGCAAAAAGCTCTTTCTGTTTAGATGATGGCTATGGGAACCTCCACACTTCTGTTATGTTTTCACACCCCTTTAACTTTTTAACTGGAATACTATGCCGAGAAGAAGCAGAAAGTGAGGAGATGAATGCCATTTTGACAAGTGTAAAAGATGTGGAGCTAAAGTACCTACAATACCTGTTTCTTTCCTTGTTTTTCTTAATTTTGAAATTGAAGACTAATAGTAAACACAGGTAAACTCTTCTAGGTGATTCATGGGAAGTAAATACAGTGACAAATGCAGCTATTTAAAGATGGGAATGCAGCTGCCTTCCTAGTCTTGTCCATGCTATTAGGAAGTGGATTTCCTTGGAGAAGAGGATTAGGAATGTGTCATATCAAAATGAAAACTAGACACAGACTTCTTTCCTACAAGAAGCAAACCTTGCATTGGGTGCGCTACCTCCTCCTCATTGCTCTGAAGTAAAAGCTTAGAGCAAAGCTATAATGCCACATATTTTTATTCTATGCCAGATTTCTAATAAAAAACTGTGGTAAAACTGCCATTATATTACTGCAATTTGATTAAGGCAATATGATTTTCTCACTACTTAACATATATTTATGTAATTTTAAGTTTCTCACAGGGATTTTATGAGTATCTCTGAGTTAAGAAGGAATTAAAAATCTAGAGTAAAGAATCCATAATTTTTTCCAAATATGGAATGTAACTAGTGTGTTTGACAAAGAATGTAATACAGTGGAACTCTAGTCCAAACAAGATGTCTATGTGTTGTAAAATTGATTACAAACTCATGGGATAGTTTCTCATTGACATATTCTAATTAAATAGTATTATTTGCTCTTCTGGACCTGTGATGACATAATTACCTTAGGCATCTAATAAGTTCTAGTAGTTAAAGTGAAGTTGTGAAGCTATTCCTGATTTTGCTCATTATATCAAAAGTAGTTCTGCAGGTGTGTTTGACAGGGAGGGGAGAAAATATTTATCATTTTGCTTTCTGTTGTCTTCTTTTTTTCTCCTAACAAATAATTTGTGGTCAGCAGGACCCAGCAAGGAGCCGCCTTTTCCTCCAGATGGTTGTGACATTTGAGTAAACCTTGGAGGATTAAAGGCACTCTAGTGAGCACTCACTGTAAACTCCTGATGCGACATGACAGTCCTAATCTGGGTCCTGGGCTGATTAGATGGTAAGAGTGCAAAGCAGGGGAAAAAAATCCAAGTGCAAAATAACCATTTACACTGATGAAAGACACTAAAAAAAGCCCCGTGTCCTAAGTTTAGACTAAAGATTCTGTACATATACAAACTTAAGCAAGTTAAGTTTTCAAATATAATAATTACTATAATTAGTATATAACTTATTAAAATAACTGACTGTCTGTACATCAACTTGACTTGGTGTGAAGCTTTTCTGTGTGTGACTGAATGAGCACAGCTTGATGCAAAAGTTTTTTCTGTATGCTAAAGAGGGTTTGCAAGCAATCCAAGTGATTAAACGATGGTAGAAAATACAGAAATTGATCTGAATGAGACTCTGAAATCTGATTATGCATCATCACCATCTGCTGTAGTAGGATAATAGAAAGGTAGAGAAAGATATATTCTACCTTTGTTTGGAAAAATGGAAAAACTTTACTATATCACATTTTTTATGTGGGAAGAACTTCTTTGCCTAATGGAAATCTTACTCAGAAATTATACTCTTTATTAATATAATTTTAAAGATCTATGATATATTTGATGTATTATTATTCTGATATTATTAAAATAAGGAAACTGCTGCTAAAATTATTTGATTTTTTTTTCCCGTCCTGAATTTTTAAAAGCAGAATATTGAACTTTCAAAAAAAATGGTATGGCAACAGGTATAAGTATTCAGGATTGCACATTCATTTGTTTTGGCTGAATGAATGTTAATTTGTACTTCTCAACACCTCCTGGTACAAGAACAATGCTTTGAGCATGGCTTGTAAATTTGCCTACTTATTTATAGATTATTTTTGCTGCACAGCAGTTGAGTAATTTGTTCCTTTTCCAAGTCTACGAGTTCGGTATTTTATTTTCAAAGGCAGATCTGTGATATCTTTAGTTTTACAATCTCTGCCTTCACAGTGTTGGCCTTTTTTTTTTCCACCAAGGTATTTTAGTGCTGTAGTTAGAGGTATCACAAAAATATGTGCTGAAAATAGGACATGTAAGTGATGATTTTATTATTGGAAATGTAATTCTCTTGACATTCTAGGAAATAAACTAGGGTGTTTTGTGCCAAATATATAACTCATGGCAGTTCTAAACATACTGTGAATTTTCTGTTATTTGTTTGGTGTTGCAAGGTTGTATGTTTCTGCAAAGCTCAAAAAACCTTTAATTATGGTTGCTTATTTGCTGAAAAGAAAATCAGTTTCACAGAAGCTGTAAGAGTTCAAAGGAAGTCCAGTCAGATTAATTTATTTAATGAAATCCACTAAATTATTTCTGTACATACTGAATTTCCTTTACAAACACTTTAATTAAAACATCAGGCTTCTTTTTCAAAAGAAAGAGACAAGCTTTAAGGCTTATGCAAATAGATCATAAATGCTAATGGCAGAAAATTGTACAATTTCATTTCTGGTTGCCCTACATAATATGAATGATTTGGATGCAGTGTTCAAAAGGAAATGCTTTTTTATCAGCTTCATTAAAAACATGTCTGTAGGAAATAACAAAAAATATTTCACCATATTCTTCTTTTTTCTACCTATCTTGCAATTTGAAGGCTAAAACCACTGAGTAGCTGTCTGGCATACAAGTGGTGTCTCTTCAGAACCACCACCAGTTCACTCAGATGTGTGGGCTGGAATTCTTAGATTTTGAGAAAATCCTCTGTAAGCATGAGATAAGAACGTGAAAAAGTCCAAGCTTGACCTACCTTAAACTATCCCAGCAAGGATCTAAATTATAGCTTCAAGGGGTTGAACTGGTTACGAGTTGTGAGTGACTAGCAATCTCACAGCACCTTGTTATCTTTGCTGTATATCAGGACTGTGCCCAGACCAGAATGACAAATGCATTACAAATATCACAGTACAAAGTTTAGTGCTTTAAGCAAAGGTTCTTAATCCTTTTACTGTATTCTGCAAAAATTGGAGTTAAAGCGATGCAAAAATTAGTCAGTCTGGTCAGCCTTCTGCTCACCCCATTTCCAGGTTTGTTTTTATTTTATTTCTTATCCTATTTAATGGAGCCTGTATTTATAGCCTCTGGTGGTGGGAATACAATGGTGTTGCTGCACGCTTCCCTTTAATGGATCCTTGCCAAAGATAGCCATTGTTCCCATTGCTTGAGGTTGCTCAACTGTGCAAGGTTGCTTGGAAACCCTCTACTGAGTAAAACCTTCCAATCATTTTCTTTACCTCCCAAGTCATACCAGTTGAGTGCTTGGGGATTCAGAGGAGGATCACAGTCAATGTGGTTGCTTTTTGTGACCTTTTTGATGCTAAACCAATGACCTCTTAAATGCAGCATTGTAGCATGCACGACTATATGGCTAAAAAACAAACACCACATTAGCCAAGAGGTCATCAGATGTCCACAAAAGCAGTTACCTGATGATTTTAAAAATCCTGGACTAAGAAAAAGGCCTAACTAGTTGTTAGGTTCTGCTTTAGGTTCAACCACTGAGAACCACATTACCTTTAAATTATGCTGAGATAGTTCACCTCACACGCCATGTGATCAATTCTAAACAAACCTGATGCTCTATATGCCTAGGTTTTCCCTAGCATGCACTTCCTTTTATCATACTGTTTCCTTTGCTCACATAGCAAAAATCAATTGTATTTGATACAACATTTCAGAGTAAATCTGTTGTTATTAGCTTGAGCAAGCTGGTGAACAAGATATATCCTGTTTTTTAAATATCGTTTAGTTTCGTCCACAAAAAGGTGACCTAAACAATCTTGCTTTTTCTATTATGTCAAATCCATTACTTTGAGCAGCTAGTATGCGAAATCTTTTCAGTTGGTTTATAAAACACGTATTTATGTATATGAGAAGTGCTGAGGCATGGATGTAGATATTTCCATAATGCAAAGAATACAAAAAGTTTCCTGTAATACTAAGTGAAACATTGGCTTGTATTGTTTTTTCTTACTGGGGAATTGAATATTGCCATCACTGTTCTCCAAGTAGCATGAGCTAAAGAACTGTGGGGGGAAAAAAAGGTTGTTAACATGATAATTTAATCTGCTCTTTCTAGTCTGATAGTTTTCAGGTCTCTCTCTCTCTGCCGCTACTTTGAGATAATAATTTAAATATTACATTATACATTATCCTGTGTATTGGGATGTCTCTGCTACTTGGCTCCATGAGGTTTTATGAGCAATACCATGGTGGCACAGACCCCAGGATATTTGGATTTCTTTGGAATGTACTTGCCTTGTGCCTTTCTCTTTCCTGAAACCCAGACTTTTCCATTCGGCTCAAGACTAAACTTTTACTGATATAACTGACAAATGTGTATTTTTATACATCCCTTAATATTTTATGAACACTTCATGATGCTGCTCATTGAGTTTTGAAGTTATAAAAAAATGACTGAATGATACTTGAAGGATTGGCACTAAATGATAAATTACATGTACTGCCTCTTTTCAGCTGCACCCAAAATTTTTAACTAATTCAAAGAACCAAAGCAATTGTGTCTTTTCCCAAAAGGTTTTAGGCCAGTTGTAAACTTAAGATAACAAGCTGGACTGAAATAATAAGAGTTCTCCAGGATATGAAGGAGAGCCGAGGGGCTTTGAGACTTCCTGGTCTGGTTATAAGCACTGTGTGAAATGAGAGATAATGAGATTTAGGATGTACTTGTTTCTTTCCATCTTACTTCACAGAATAAGTGTTGTGGGTTTGGGTTGTTAACCCCCAAGTTTACATAGTCACATGGAAAGGCTAATCATATTTAAGCCAATAACGCTATAATAGAAGCAGAAGTGTTTAAAAATTGTTAGACTAATTTAAAAAAAGATACATGTATCTTTTTTAAAATTAGCTACCTGTATCAGCGTGCTGGAAACTGTCTGGCAATTCCTCATTGATGCAATTCAATAAGTTATATGGGGTCCCTAAGCAGAGTGGATTCAGTCTTGCTACAGAATGACATTCATGGCTGTTGTACCAAATACTTCTAAATTCTCAAATCAAAAGCATGTCTTATAAGAACATATTTTGAATCATCAGGAACCCTAAAGTGATTTTGTTATCTATTGCCTGTGATATTGCCCAGAGCATAGCTCGAGGTTACGGGAATAACCAGCAATTTCTGTAAATGTAAATGTGTATGGATAAAATGCCATTCTCTGTCTTTTGGGGGTTGCATTCTTTTTTTTCCTCCTACTTTAATTCTGCTAACTTTGAGTGTAGATTTTAGTGATTTCAGTTTGTAACTGTAGTAGCAGCACAGTGCTTTGTTTTGCTATGGATAAAACAATACTTACAAAATCTTTACCAATTCTTCTAGGCACGTGAAACTGATAACTTAATCAGTGCAATGTAACAGACTATTTGTCAATATAGCAGGTTGTGCTTTACCAGAAGGAGTAGTATTATAAAATTTGAGACCTCTTTGTCCTTGAGTGGTGCCTGTTAGAGTCTCAAAAGATTACCATTTCTCTCTGCTTGTTCTGTATATTTATAAGATGTAGCCATATTTACTTAGGTATCTAAACTAGCTTAATAATATTTTTTCCTGCTTTAGTTGGACAAGAGTTTCAGTTGGAAAACACAGTTTTAGTGTGGCAAACTTGGAAGGATTCTATTACTACTGCTGCAAGAGCCCACAGGTGCTAAATGCAGTCTAACACAGAAAATATTCAACAGTAGTTCTAGCCCATGAACCATTGTGGAGCAGCTGAGCTAAGTGGGTGGAAATCCCCTCCATACTGGGAATTAGGGAATTACTCTTGAGGGGAAAGGAGAAATCTGCATGTGAAATGCAGACCTTACAGGGCTATTTGGGAGTAGGGAACAGAGCTACAGGCACTGCACGGAAGATCCTTTTACTGCTTCTACAGCTGCTTTGGAGGCTGTGCAGAGAACTGCAGTGTCTGTAGTATAGTACAAAGACTGTAGTATAATCCTATCACTCCTATAGGATTAGTTGTTCAACAGAAGTACAGAGCCTGGACCTTGGAAATTGAAAATTTAGTGGAGAATGGGCAAGAAATTTTGGAGTATGGTCAAGGAGCAGTGTACTGATCACACTAGTCAAGGGATATAATGCTGTAATGTAAAATGACACAAAAGAGGTGAAACTAAGAAAGGAAAAATAATTGACGCAGAGGATTATGTGATTCAGCAAGGAAACTTGAATAAATCTTCATCTCAAAGAATACCTAAATATGATTTTGGATTTGAGGGAGTCCAGAGATGTTTTTGGAAAAGCAGAAATAGCCAACATTTCTAGCAGAAAATAATAAAGAAGATAGAGATTATTGTATTAAAGCTTCTTCTTTTAAATTGAATTTTTTTTACAAACATATGTTGTCTTAATACCTTTTTGCATAAGAGTCTTTGGAAAACCCAATGTAAGAATACAGTTTAATTTTTTTTTCCCAGTAACTTTGTCTATTTTAATGTTTGCTTTGCTTTTTTAGCTTTTCTTGGGCTTTGTTGAAGGTTTTTTTCCCCAAAAAGTAGTTTGTGAGAAGAATTGAGTTATATACCTGATTATTCACAAAACCATCTTATGTTCAGAGTAAATACAGTACAGGAAAGTATTTGTATTTGGACTTTTGTATAAACCCAACTGAACTAATATTCCATAGCAAAATGGAGTATCTCTCCTCCAGAGTCACTGAAAGTATTATAGACTGTATATATACATAAAGTTTTTTTGCTTAGAAAAAATCTCTCTTGACTGAGCAAGCAAGAGCTCAAGGAGGGGGAGAAGGTCCCAAGATCTATAATCAATCTGACTCATTGTCATTCTTGAACTAATTATCAGGATCCATCCCTATTACTACTGATTACTAAAAGAATTTTTGGGAGAACTTGATAGTATAAGTAGCTCAGATTAAGACATTCAGAATTCAGGATTTCAGCTCAGAGTTTAGTGATGCCCCAGGTGAGGAGAGCATTTCTTGTGCGTCTGCAGAAGGGATGAGATGGTGCACTGAGAATAAGGTCACCTAATGGGAATGGTACAGGAGGAGAGATGACAAGAGCATTTATATTTTAGAGTATAGAAGAACACAGTGAAATGTATGAGATAGTATCAGAGTATAACATACTGTCACTCACAAAGAATCACAGTATGGAAAAGAGAAAGGATATTAAACTAAGGATTAGAAAAAAAAGGTAATGTAGGAAACCCCATGAGTGCTGGCTGAAGAGGAACCATTTTGTATTGGGATTGAGTCACTTACTGTGATTTCTCAAAAGGAAACTGTGTTTTTGAGTGCCCAGACTCATACTTGGAACACTGAATGTTATTTCTCATCATTGCTTTGTATGCATATATGAAAACACATGAGGATGAAAGCAGCACACTCTGTAAAAATGCAGAAAAATCTCTCTTTTTGCCCTGATTTGTGGCAAATCTAGCGCATTTATGGCAATCATGTCCTGTTTGCGACAATTTAAGGTGCCCTTTTTTCAGTCATAACTTAGTAATTACCCTAAAAATATCTTGGCATTGGGTGATTGTTTTCAGCAATGATCTCATACACCTTAGGTCTTTTTATTTTAAAAACTTCTAGAATTCTCATGGTAATGTGTATAATTATATGATTATATATATGTGTGTTCCTGAGTTTCCTTAAGAATTTCCTGTCATAAAGGCTCTTTAGCGCTCTGGCATTAGGTCTTAAATGACATACAGTCCCTAGATGAATTTACTTTTATTGTCAAATACAACTTCTGAGTAGTACTGTATATATTTATACAAGCCAACATTGTCTCTGATCATCTATTAAAGAAAGATTTAACAATGTGCTCAGAGGCTTCAATGACACTTTATTAACACTTGGGAAATTCTCATGTGGTATGAGCTTCATGGCATCCACAGGCAAGCTCAGAGTCCAGTAAGTATGTAAAGCTCTTAGTTTGGAGAAATACAAGTAGATATGAGCAGGTTTAAGTCCTGAATTTCAGCAAGGATTGGAACCAGCATCAGGGTCAGTAGCAGCTGAACGTTTTAGTAAATGTCCTGTTGCACTGACATCTAACAATATCTTATTCCATTTAGTCCAACAGGATTACCTAAGCATGACAAAGTATCACACAACAACAGCAACAATAAGAAAAAGTAAAATTGGTCAAGAATAAACACAGCAGTACTTTGAACAAAATATTTAATAATTTTCTTACATAGCAATAAGAATCTACTCAAAACAAATTCAAGATACTTTTGTAAATGAGTAATCCATGATTTCACTTCCATTTACCAAACAAAACAAAAAAACCAACCAAAAAAAAACCTAGTTAATTTTTTTGCCCATTGGAAAGGAAAACCTGGAATATTTTATTCACTGAAAATAAGGGATTGCAGTTACTGCATTTTTTTTCTTCCCACACATACACATGCTTGAAAATACTTGATGTTGTCAAGGGAAGGAGAATTTACCTCTGTTATTCCTTGCTATTGAATTTATTAGTGGACTTGACCTACACTATTGGTTTGAATTCTAAATCGGTTCATCTCACATCCTTGCAAGATAAAATCAGATTAGTAGGAGCACTATGGGGGAAAAATGACATATGAAAGTATCAAACTATCACAAAAAAAAAAAGAATAAAGGATGGATTTCATTTCAGAAATAAAATCTTGTAAATCATAGACTATTCATTATGAATTAGAAAGGAAAATGAGTCACTCCGCACCCAAAAGCATATAGGTTCTGAATTGTTACGGGAGGAGTTTAAAGAAAGGCAGTAATAACTGCATAGTTACAAATGAAGTTGCATTAATGCTCTGTATTTTAAAATACAACAGCAGTTAAAGATTCATTGTGTGCCAAATTAAAAGGTACATTTTTAACTGGAGTAATAGATGTTGAAGGCCAGATCAAAGAATTGTCATTAAGTATAACTGTATTCAGAGACCAGAATTTTATTAAGTGATTCCTGCGTTAAACTGTGTTTTGTACTTAACTGAGATAAAGCAGTAGAAATGGGCCAAGATAAGAGTTTTCAATTAGCCGCCTTGTCTTTTTGTCCAAACGAAGAGAAAAGCCAGTGTGTGCTTTTAGGGCTGAAAAGTGGTAGTTAAATGTGCACCACCCCTTTAAACTGTTTCTGCTCTCTAAGCCTCCATTGTCTGAAACAGTGGGAAGCAAAATTCTCAGTTATCAAAAGATGTAAAGAGGAAAAAATCTGCATTAATATAGATTCCAAATAGTATATAAAAACTGAGCTACAGATTTTGCTTTTGGACTTGGCTTTTATTAGCTGGAGCCTATTTGAATTTTTTTAATGTCATACTTCTGTTTTTATTGTAAGCTTTGGTACAGTTGAGGAAGCTTTCTGATGGGGAGGGTTTTGCAAGTACTGCACAATTGTTGGGAAAAATGTGTTTAAATGCATATGAATGTAAAACAACTAGAAAAATGGTTATTATGAACAGTAAAATGAAGTGAAACTTAGTGGATAGTTCTTGCTCAGATGTCATATAGAGTTTTGAAATGTCCTAAAAATAAAAATAAAAGGAAATCTTTGGGACTAAGTTTTTTATTAAGTGAGAGAACAATATTAGAGAACTATTAGCTGCACAGACTAAACAATGACAAGGCTATAAAACAGAATCCAATATGTGGTATTTTTTTATAATGTAAAACACTTGCATAATGTATAGCATACTCTGTAGGTTTAAAAAATGGAATATTTAATCTACCAGTCTGTACACAGAAAATGAGCAAAGAAATTGAGTCATATATGAATCATCATTGCTTTAGATTTTACACTAGCAAAGAAAGTAAACTTGGAAGAATTTGTATCTGCTTTTCTTAATTTTGTTGTTTTTCTCTTGAGTTTTAATTGTGTCCCAGAGTGATGAATAAAATTGGGGCCACCTGTTTTCCACTGGGTCTTTTTTAGTTTCTGAAACTTAGTTATACAACATGCAAGTATTCCTATCAGAGTTATTTGGGAAAGCTGTTGTGAGTTAATAAATATTAAATAAATGAAATAAAAACCCACTATTCTTTCAAGGTGGCAAGGAAGGCCCTACAAAAATGACTGGTTTATGGTGGAAAACAGTGATGTTTTTTGAAGAAACTTGTTCAGTGGCATACAGAAGATGCAGGCTGCTTTAAAAATTAGGTTAAACTATGTTGTTTTACTGACCTGATTCTTTTGCTTTTATGTTGCCAAGGCTATATTGCAAAGCTTCTCAGCCTCCATAACCTACTAAAGGCATATTCCAGAGAATGTCATTCCCAAAATAAAAACTGGGGGAGTTACCAGGAAGGGAGCCAATCACTGCTCAGGGACAGGCTGGGCATCAGTCAGTGGGTGGTGAGCAATTGTAGTTACAGCAGTTATTTTGCTTCAGTTTTATTCCTCCCTCCTCTACTTTCAATTAAATTTATTGAAACTGCTGTTATTATCATTAGTATAGTTTACTTTGTTTCAATTACTAAGCTTTTCTTATCTCAACCCCCAAGCTTTCCTTTGCAGTTCTCCCCCTGGGGGACGGCTGAGGGGGAGTGAACGAGTGGCTCTGTGGTACGAACTTGCCAGCTGGAGTTAAACCTCAACACTTGTGTTTGCAGATGATGTTGGGTAGAAAAAGCTGGCTGTTCGTCAGTGTTGTTGGACTGAACAGTTGACACGCAAAGGATTCCTGGGATGTCATGGGGCAGTTTGTGTTTCCTGGATCTGTGACCTTCAAGTCAGTATGGGGAAAGGCTTTCCTTGGCACTCTCCTGGATGGGCTGTAGGCTTCTCCTGCCCCACACAGTGAGGAAATAGCTTGCTCATCTCCCAGGGTGTCCATGGAAAAGGCAGTCTACTACAAAATCACACAAGAAAAGGAAGAACTTGGTCTACTTCCAGGAAGTTTAAATGACCTATGTAAGAATTCATACAGGATCACATCTTTATTGAAATGTTAAGCATATGTAAATAAAAATTGTTGGAAAGATTTGTTGGTAGTCTGAAACACAAACCTTTCTCATAAGGTAAAAGAAAGGAGGAGGAGTCATGCATTTAATGTTAATGTAAGGAGTCAACTGCATGAATGTCTTTTGCTCCACATTTTTTTTTGCAGTGTTGTTATATATATATATATATATTTTTATTTATCCTTAAAAGTATATGCAAAACTTCTCTTTAGCCCATATCAGTGGTAGGTAACACCTGATATAAAGGTTGTGGTTCAGTTTTCTGTTCTTAACACTCTTCTGTAGTTGAATATTATTCTCTTTGTTTCTGTATGTGTAGGGCCCTGAACAGATCTTGGAACGGATAGAATTAGTGGTCCTGAAGTGTGATCACACAGATATCCAAGTGTGACCCATGGATATCAAAGACCTATTGAAATAAAAATATCCATCACTAAGTGTTGTTGTACATTGCAACTGAATTTAATTGCTGGACTGGAAAGACAAGCTCCCATGAAGCCTAAGGACCAGAGCTGTTCTCTGCAACAAAGACATCTGAATTAGAGCTATTCATCTAAGCTCCCTTTAAATCAATTGACAGAAAAAGGAGTCAAAGGTATACATGAATAATGGGTATAATTTCTCTGATGCTGATAAAATCTGAAATTGCTTTGATCATTTGCATCCCATAAATTTTTGTTGCTCTCTGACTACAAAAGAAGCGTAGATTAGTTACCCCGTAGAAGTGCACATATTCACTGGAAGCTCAGTGAGCTACTTTTTGCTGCTCCCTTGTTTTCATAACTAAATATTATCTGGAACTCAGCAGTCCTTTTCCCCTCTATAAATATGTGTGATTAGTTTTGTTGGGTTTTTTTGGTTATTATTGTTTTTTGTTTCATTTTTTAGTTTCGTTTTGTTGATTTTTTCTGATCTAAAGTGTGAATCTTCAGTTTTTCTTAGTTTTAGTATAAACTTGATTTTTAAACTTTTTTTTCCTTTTGAATTTATAAAAAGTGCATGCTCTTACAACTTCCTTGTTTTGCTTCCTCAAGAGAATTAAAGCAGTTTTAGAAAAAAAAAGGTTTATAGATGCATCTGTATTGAGTGAAGAAAATTAGAGTCCACCTAAGATGAGAAAAAGAGGGATGATATATAGTTGTTGATGTCATGGTAAAAATACCATCTGGTATAGCAAACACAAAGAGTTCACTGGAGCATTCAGGTATAAAGAGCTAGTCTGAATGGCTGTTGGAGGACTAAGTACTGCTGCCTCTGGGATATTTAATACATGCCTCGCATTTTCTCATTTCAGCAGTTCATATGAGCTATATCTAACCCCCAGGGTTTAAAGAGGGGAGGTTCATTCTAACTATCAAGTTTGAAGATTAACAGTCTTTTGAATTAGTGGATATCCTGAATGCCTTTGCTCTTTATGTGAGGTGTTTTTATTGCTCCATAGTTAAAGTTCCACTTGGTTGCATAAGTGATTAATTTACTTAATCAGCTCTTAGCTCTCTGCTCTGTACATTGTGCCAACAAAATCCAGTTTTCTCTAACCCTGGTGTTGTTTGTGTTCCATTTCATGGCCATTGTATGTTAATTTTTCTCATTGACATTTTGAAAACTTATTTTCCTTTTTTTTTTTTTTTGTTAAGGGGTTCATACTTGTTAATTAACAAACCCTTTTTACCAGCAACTCTGGAAAGGGAAGAATGTTTAGGAATGGTGACTTTATGTTATATCTTCGCCTAGTTGTCGTCGACCTGCTCAGCAGTGAATAGGTCAGTGCTGGTGATAAAAAGCTTACAAGACCAGACACATTCATTTCACCTTTTTGCTCTCAATACTGTAATGGGGCCAGGAGGCTCTTTCATGGGAGCTTGTGCTACAAGAGGTTTTGGCTGTTTCTGGTTTTGAAAACTGGTTTGGGGAGAAAACAAAGAGATGGATTTTCCTTGCATCCCTGCATCTTTGTAAGTGAGCTTTCTGTTCTTACAAAATTCAATGCTCACTATTCACAGAGGCCCAGAACAGGGTCAACAAGCGAAAGTGGCCTTCTGAATCTAAAATAACATTGTATGTTTATTAGTTATGACAATTCAAAAGCAAATGATCTTAAGAATGAAGAATTGGTCCTTTAAATGTTGTTACACACAATGTTAGGCAGTGGTCAATGGCTGGTACCGCCTACAAAATCCGAACTGCAAATGGCCTAACCTTGTTCATTTAACATCAAAAAATCAGTGATGATTTTCAACTTGCTTTTCATTTAGTTGATAACTGAGAATCATGGTAAGTTACAGCTGCTAAAAAAGGTATGTTTAATCTCCAGATTACTTGTATCTAAGTATTTTAGAAGTTTGCTGAGGAGCTCCATGACTGTTGGATACATCATGAAACGCTCAGAAATTGTAGTAAGCAAGTAATTTTTAAAAGATAAATGGGTTTTAACTTAAAATCAGGATTGTAAGTGGCACTTCTCCTTAGCATTCGGCAGTTTCAAACAAATCCAGAGGACTGTGTTGGAAATGAGTGTGAGATGAGGAGAGTGCTCCTTCTGGCTTTATAGTCTGTGAGGCAGTCTTTCAGGATCCTAGAATGAACATGGAAGACTTGGGGTTTTTTAATAAAGGCACTTAAACTACTTATTAACTTCTTTCACTCTGATGAAGAGCAAACAGGCAAAATAGAAAGAGTCTGATACCTGAAACTTTCCTGCTATTAATTTGTGGTTCTTTGTCCTATATTTATCTCCAAGTCAATTTAAGTTAATTTATTTAATAGCATTTCAAAGAATCCTTAATTGTCTGAGGGTTGTCTGATCTTCATTTCATTGTGGATCTGGCAGCCTTACAAAACATTATAACAATGTGATGACATGTTTGGCAGAAGAGATAATGTCTACCCCAAAAATATAATTTGAGGCTAAAAGCATTTTTTTTTTAATATGGAAACACTTTCAACATAGGAAAAAAAACCAAATCCTAGATCATTAGATTGTATGAATAGACATAGCTCCAGCAAAATCTAGGAGGTGAATGAAAGTATTCACCTAGGACTTGAGTTTCTTGCCTGGCCTGAGGGGAAAAAACCCAACAGATTTTCACCAGTGAAAATTCATTATTTGCAATATTCAGTATTTGTATAGCAATATTGGTTAAATTGTTTAAAACATAAGTCCTTTTACTAAACCTTTATGTTATCTGCAAACTCTATTGACAAAACATCCTCAAATTTAATAACGTGCAAAATGCGTCAGAGAACCAAGAGGCCTCTTCAACATCACAGTAATATGAGATGCAATTTTTTTCCTGCTTTTTACTTTGTTTTAGCTCCTCTCAGATCAGATCTTAAATATATTGTTTATGTATTCAGAAATGCTGTGGTGCATTGGGAGACACCCATAAATTTCTTTATTGGTATGCGAGAGAGATCTGACAAAGAAATGAACAAAAGAAGTATAGCAATTTTTCTAGAGTATTTCTGCAATACATAGGTCACTTTGACTTCTTTCAAAACCCATAATGTCATTACTGCAGAAAAGAGGACAGAAGGAAAATAAAAATGTTTAACCAAAAGACCTTGCAGTTGTATAATCTAGATGGATTTTTATCTTTTCTCCTGAAGGCATTCACATATGCTGTATGAAAAGACACATCTCTCCTTGATGAGGGTTCTTAAAACTTGTAGTAACTTCTCCTCTCTATGAAAATTATACTTTTTTTGTTCAAGAAAGCAATCTTTTTTTGGTCTCTATAAAGAGTTCCTTTAGGTACAGTCATTCATATGTCAACCAGTAGCATTTTACTCATGGTCTATCTATAGCATTTCAATTAGCAAATTAGAAACTTGATTCAAATGCATGCTTCTAAATAGAATAATACAATATTTCAATATGACTGTTATTTCCAACTCCAAATTCAGATATCTTATAGTTTTTAATTTTAATGCGCTGAGCACTTGCTACTGACAGAAGAATTTGATAGTACTATGAAAAAAACCCATCAAGCTGCTTATATTTAGGCACCTAAAAATATGCTGATGGACATGCATAAAAAAATCATTTACTCTTGTAAGCTAAGCTTCTATATTAATAAAGATAATAGGTTAAGACTTTTGTGTAGCTTTTGAATTTAAATCAGACATAGTCAGTATAATCATAGTTAAGCAAGATGAAGGATTTCTAATGTATGGTCATACCTATTAACAAAAATCAGATTGTAATTATTAGATGCCTTTGCATATTTACAGAAAGTGATATTTTTATCTGGCATTTTATGCCAAGTGAGTTATTTCACTATTTGCATTTTATTTCTCTTGTTTCATCTTGTATGGCTTCATTCATTGCATGCACATGCTCAACACAGCTTGGAATAAGTAGTATAGATGTTTACTAGTATGCTCATTCTGGCTGGCTGTGGATGTACTACGGACGCATTTATATGGTTGCTTAATACCTCACTCCTGGTCAATCCATATAAAAATTACTCAGATTGCTGAATGTATGGGGTTTTTTTTCTGTAGATATTCTATTTTCAGGCTATCAGCTTGTAGGGAGAGCTTTGAAAATCAGAAAAAAAATTACTGTTTTTTCCATTAAGCTTTTTGTTTTCAAAAGCAGTCAGGCAGAGCTTTTACAAATGCTACCATGTCAACTGGTCGCTGAAAGTGCGTAGAAGGTAGAATCCCTTGCTTCTGATGCCTGTTGTTGGTCTCCAGCATAATAATGTTTAGGTAAAAATTGCTCCTAAGTTGTTGTTGACAATGACGAAACCTTTTGTATAGTAGTACAACAGTGATCTCCTAATTTAAATGGAGATCTTGGAATATCTTTTAAATTACATTTCAAAAAGTCAAAAATACAATGTCTAGTGAAGTCATTGAGCATATTTTTTTTGTTTTTTACCTCCAGCTTTCAAGTGGAGCCTTGAACAAACCATTTCCACTTGGATTAAATAAATAAAGAAATAAAAAATTATCTGTAGAGAATACTATATTCCTCTTCTCTGTAGACTGAGCATTTGAACTCAGCTACCATTGTTATGATAGCTGTGTCCCTCATCTGATTTCTAAAGGTCAGTCTGTGTTATCTTTATCTCTGTAGAGATTTCCTAGGAAGGATCACAATATGGTTCAATGATCACAGCAGGGTTTTTCCTTCTACAATTTGTAATATTAAAAAATACCAGAAGATTACTGTATAGACTTTATCTATGTCCCTTAGTATGTACAAAGAATAGCACAATTGTAGTTGTGCATTGGTGTGCAGTGATATGAAACATGAGCAGGATTTGAAAAGGTAGCACTGCCACAAGGAATCTTTGAAAAAAAACTATGCATATGCATCAGATATAGTATTCTGGTAATGTCCTGTGGCACTAGTTTTCGTCTCTGAATACAATGATTAATTAACAAATAACTGTGAAAAACTCCGTTAATAATTTCATTTTGTTTGTTCATTGTACTGGGACCTCAAATCATTGAAATACAGTTTGTTAAATCCGTACTTGAGTGATGATTACTTTTGAGTACTGGATATTGCCATTATACCTCCTCAGGAGTTTAGACCTTTAAATGACAAAAATTGGTAATAATTGTTTGGACATATGGCCAAAACCAGAGAAGTAAGTACTGTGGTTTTTTCTAACTTACCCATCTTGTGTAGGTGATGAATGTATTGAAAGCTTAACTCTGGAGACATTATGTTGAAGTATACATAGACTGCAAGTCTTGATTTTGTGCTTATTTTAAAAATTTGGTTCCCCTTTAATTATTTATGATATATTTTTAAATCCTGCAGAATATCTTAATATGCAAGACCTAAATTTTTTTTTTAAATTTACAAGGAGATTATCATTATATGCTACAGAAAATTTCTTGATCTTTTTAAAGACTGCTGAAAAAGAATACTGTTTGAACAACAGATAAATTTACACATAAAATATTCCTGAAAAATTTATTACTGGGAAGAGAAGGGCTTCAGGGTTTAGTGGGCACCAGCTTTTTTTTGCTTCAAGCAAAGCAGCTGAGTTCTGATTTGGGTCAATGGTGACAGAAACTCCAACAGAGATCCCACCCAGAGCCTATTAAAATCGATGTTGCTGTGTCACAATTTAATTGGAGTAAGGCTGAGGCCTCTGATGCAGCACTCCCGCGCCTGTTAGATCCTGACAGCTCATCATGACCTTCCTTTTTTCAACTCTGCAAGTACAAAACAAACTAAGGTCACTACAGTGTATGTTATCAAATCTAACATTTTTGAGGTCTGTTATTTCACTTCGGTGTCATCCTGCTCTCTATATTTAGAAGTTTTTGGATATTGTAACCCTTCTTCTGTATTTCTGTAATCAGAGTAGCTTTATGAGCTTCTGTGTCATTTCACAGATCTGTTTTGTGTGGATGTTCCAGGATTTTTTTTCTGACTTTTCCATTTTTTGAGAGGAGGACAGTAGCAGACCTGTGGTTTGTGTGCACTTTGGTAGTGCCTAGGCGGGCTGGGAACAACTCTGATCAGAATAACGTGACATGCGAGAGAGAAAGCTTGAGTTGTTGTGCACTTTGTTAACAGGGGAGTAAGTCTTCTCTCAGAGAATAACCTGCCTAGACTGGAAATAGGACTTGCTGATTATACCTGCAGCAGAACAGACCAGTGGCTGATTATATTGCAGATCACTGGATACTTAGTTACTGTTCACTGGGTCTCTGCTGGATGATTTTGACCAGCTATGTTTGTTCTGTACCTATCTGCTGTGGAGTGCTGAGTGCTTAGAGAGAGCTTGCTACTGCATGACAGCTGGATACCAAAAATTAGCTTTTATGGATTTATCTTCTACTCTGCTGGGAGCTTTGTTGAGAGGATGTGTTTTGGGTTTCCTTTTCCACTTTAGTTTTTCCTCTCTTGTTATTGGCATGGTTTTTAAATTGCTGTGTGCCCTCTGTTCTCTCCTTTAGAGAAGATGCTGTGCTGTCTTTTTTTACTTCTTTATTGATTATTCCATAAAGCCTCTCCCATGAGTATACTGTCTTAAATCCAGAGAGTTGGGGGTTGAAGATAATGTGGTATTTTGTTCTCGTTTATTGATATTAACAGTTCACAACACACATTTTAGGCACTCATGCTAAAAAACCAAAATCTGTTACAGGTTCTGGCAGTAAGGCCATATGCAGGGTAAAAGCTGGATCAAGTTAGGCACTCATGAGAGAATTAGGTCCAGCTAGTATTCCCTGAACAATGTGGTTTACACTTGATTTCAGAAAGGAAAGGCTGTAAGTCTGTGTGGTCCTGAAGCACAGGGATGACATTGTTCTAATGCATGGCTTTACGAATGGCATTTCAGGGGATAATGCTGTGAGCACAGAGTGCATTAGCACATCATTGCTGTTGATCCCATGTTCATGTGATTTACTGCTACATTTTTCTCTGGCCATATTTCGCCTGGTTCGTTCTGCTAGGGATAATTTCCCATGTCGGTGGATCCAAAATAAAGGTATTTTGCTTCTAAATGGTGCTGTTCTGTTTGCTTCTTGAGTCTTTGGCTGAGTTCCTGGTACAGAGCAGGTAGCACACATTGAACTGGACCCACAGACAATCCAAAAAAACATGTTTAGTTTTTCTGTGGATCACCAGTCTGATGGGACTGCCTGTTTGTTACGCCTGGTACAGGGGGCTGTACATTCGTGGATGGATGCTGCAGGGAATAGTCCACCATGAGATGGATTAAGCATGGCATGAAAAATTGCTCTCTGTTTGTTATTCAATAAAAGCTGCCAACAATTAGCCCCAGTGTAACACTGTCTGTCTTAGTATTCTGTAGATGTGCAGACCTATCTGTGCATCCTCATGCCTGTGTCTTTAGTTTTGTGTTACTGATGTAAAACCTGAACTGATGTTGATTGTGAATATCTACATGGACAGCTATATATACAGATCACATATCTATGTTTCAAATGACCTAGGCAAGAATAAAGCTTCAGCACTGATAGTTGGAAAAATGGCATAGCTGTGAAATTCTTGTAGTGAAGGGAGCTCAAATAAGCATGACTTTTATTTTTTTTTAATATTCTACTATGTAAGTAAGATTGAAATGTATCTTAGGACCTTTCATGCTTTCTGGAAAAGGGTTAATATAATTCAATATTATTTTGCATACTCCTATTTTTACTGTAGATGTATGTGCATTTTTAGAGTCTTTTGTGACAAAATAGTGAAACACAAATATTGAAAGATTGTTTTTCAACAGCTTGTTTTTTGTACTGAGAATTCTTAATGTGTGCATGGTTCATTCTTCAGAATTCCTAAAGAGCAAGGTAAAGAATAATAAGGAGACGATCCTGAACCACTTTTAAATGGCTCTGAATTGTATGTTGATTAGTGTTGCATATTAATAGGTATTTGGAAAAGGGATACATGGTTTTCACCTCTTTTCACCTTCCCTTTTACAATGTCTTTCAAGTATTTATGTATATACTGCCTTTTGTGTTATTTATTTAAAACTTTTGGGTTTCAGAGCACATGTTACACAGCATGCTGTAATATTTGAACTACATCATTCCTAGAATCATAGAATATCCTGAGTTGGAAGGGACCCACGGGGATCACAGAATCATAGAATGGCCTGAGTTGGGAAAGACCTTAAAGATCATCTAGATCCAACCACCATGGACAAGGACACTTTTCACTAGACGTGGTTGCTGAGAGATCCATGCAGCCTGGCGTTAAACAGTTCAAGGGATGGGTCACCCACAACTTCCCTGGACAAACAGTTTCAGTCCCTCTACACTAAAGACTTTTTCCATCAGAGTCCAACTCTTGCCTGTACACAGGACACTCCAAGAATTGCACAATGTGCCCAAGAGTGTTGTCAAAATGCTTTTTGAGCTCTGTCAGGCTTGGTGCTGTGACCACTTTCCTGAGGAGCCTGTTCCAATGCCCAACCACCCTCTGGGTGAAGAATCATTTCCCAGTATTCAACCTGAACCTCCCCGACACATCTTCAGGCCATTCCCTCTGGTCCTGTCACTGGGTACCACACAGAAGAGATCAGTGCCTGCCCCTCCTCTTCCCGTCATGAGGAAGCTGTAATTGCAATGAGGTCTCCCCTCAGTCTCCTCCAAGCTGAACAGACCAAGTGAGCTCAGCCATTCCTCATACAGCTTCCACACCAGAGCCTTCACCATCCTCATGGCCTCCTTTGGATGCTCTCTAACAGCTTGATATCATTCTTTTATTGTGACAGCCAACTGCATGCAGCACTCAGGGTGAGCAGAGTGCAGAGTAGAGCAGGACAATCAACTCCTTCAACTGGCTAGTGATTCTTTATGGAAGCACTCATCAGGATTGGTGCTAAGCTAGGGGAAAGTATAGGGTGGGCTGATTATGGGCTGCTTCTGTTGCACTCAATTGAATTTAAACATGGAAATTTCTAATTAAATCCTACTTGAGCTTTTTTTTTTTTTCCCTAGGCTAATGTGCTTACTTTAAGACACTTAGTTGTCCAGACAGTCTTGCACACAATTTTCAATTTTTTATTTCTGCCTACACTTCTTTATAAGCCTGCAGAGTAATTTCTGCTAGCCATAGTTAGATTTTTCTATCTTATGAATTGCATCAGTCATGGTTTGTATTAGGTTTTCCCATATTCCTGTTCTATGCTGCTTTGTAAGCAACAATGATGGAACACAGATAAGAGCACTGGAATGAGGCTTAGCAATGGTTGTTTTTTGGTTCTAATTACTCATCCTGGCTCTAGAGCATACCCTCATAGACCTGAAATTTCTATCTATTGAGAAATCATTACTCTTACACCAAGTAGAGGCATTTGAACTACCTTTTGCAGTTTTGAAGAGCTGACTTTAGGTGAAAAAACATTTTGATAGTGGAGAGGGGATCTCTCTATGTGTTAAAAGTGATTTCTCTAAGTCAGCCACATATACCTGCACTAACTTTCAGCCAGATGCATGCAGATTTTGTCATTAGTGTAAAAGGACAATGTATCTTTCAGTGGTGGAAAAAACTTTGGCAAGAGGTAGGATTCATAAAGACAATTGCCCCAAAAAGCTTGCATGGTTGGCGGGTGAATGGGATCCAGCAGTGTTATTCGTAATTATAGGTAAAGGCTTTATTCTCTAGTGTGTGGTTTTTATCTGTCTTCCCTGAGAATACTTGACAGTAATAGTTCAAACCTGTTATAAATTGTAGTGTACAATTTAATCTTTGAAAGTTTTCACATGTTGCCAAAAATGATGCATTAACTCTGCACACATTAAGTAACAGTTATATCTGAATGTAATACGCTTGATAAAATTCTACGTGTATTAAAATGCAGAGGACTAGCTTTTAAAAATTATGTTTATTAGTAGAAATGTTATACTGGTTCTACAAAAGCATGAAGGGGGGAAGGGGGAAAGGTGTCATTCATAGAGGTTTGGATACTGAGTACTTTTCTGTCAGCTTTTAGAGCTATAAAATGCTATCCTCTAGCATCTCAAATATATGCAGCTTTGGAAATGAAGGAGCACTTTCTAGTTGTCCAGCTTTAGATGAGCTGATCATTAAACAAAATTACTTGAGTAAAGTCTAATGAAGGATTTTTGTATTAACTGATGAAAGTGCAAAGACAGAGTTGTTATAGAGTAATACATGGGTGCTACAGTAAATTTTGATCCCAGATGTTTAGCTTTAGTTGTAATTTCGAGAGCCTTAGTAAATTTCAAGAGCAAACACACACATATTTTAGTATAGCTTTACTGAGAGCACTTTACAAGGCAATTCAAGGAGCTGAATTTACCTTGGAAATTTTTTGGAAAAAGATTTTCCAGGAAGCTCCCTGGTCTACTTGCTGCTACCGTAGAGGTCCTGTATTCAATACCACAGATAGCAATATTAGAGAATTTTCCCAGTAGCTGCAGAGAGCGAGCAGCAAGAAGCTTTTCAAAACATGCACTCCCCTTGATGTGGCATCATGGAGCCCTCCTGCACCCCATTCCTGTTCAGACTGAAGTCAAGGAGTTAGAAATTTGTTGTATGAGAGCTGATTGTTTGCTGTGACTAGATGCTAGAACCAATTAAAAGTAGGCTGGAATAATTACATTATGTAACATGATCAGTATCCAGTGATAAAGAAGAAAGACCAAGGTTTCCTTTAATCTTTCACAGCTCTCATTTTTAATAGCTGTATATACATTTATTGGAAGTTTAAGTAACTACAAGAGCTCAAGAACAGAATACTAGACTACTTAATGTTTATTTTTAATAATTTAAATAAAGATATACTTTATTTATATAAAAACTGGTGGGAATTACCTGGAAGAGGTGGTGATCTGGGTTTGGGAAAGGGGGGTGTGGCATTGGTCAGTGGGTGGTGAGCAATTGCATTGCACATCAATTGTTTTTCCCTTTTTACTATCATTAATTTACCATTGTTATTGTATCTTACTTTATTTTCAATTATCAAACTGTTCTTATCTCACAAGTTTTACTTTTATTCTCCTCCCCATTCTGGGCCAGGGAGAGAGGGAGGGTTGAGTGAGTGGCTGCATGGTGCTTAACTTCCAGCTGGGCTTAAACCATAGCAATATTTAACCTAGTCAAATCTCCTGTGGTGTGGAGGTAGAAACCTGAGAGAATTAAACTGTTTTAGCACTAAACCAAACTTTACATCTCTTAAAAAAAACCAAAACCAACAACAAAAAACATTATTAAACCATTACAAATGAAAAGACTGCTTTTCAATCTGTTCTCATGAGGTCAAATAACGGTTGCTTGTTCTGTTGGTGAGACACTGCTATGTACATACCTGTGGTAAAACACCACACCATTCCATTTTCAATGTCACAAGTTTTGGACCACGAACATGGGAATACACATACATACGTGCACAGATATAGAAACAGACTGATCACACAGCAAGAATATTAGGATGCATGCCACACATTCTTTGATAACTGCTGGCACAGGGCTTCAGCACAAGAATTTGAGTTCCTAAAACCACCTGGTAGGTTGAGTTGAAAACCTTTTGAAAAATACATCAAAAAGTTCCTATGGCACTGCAGGGGATACTTATGCACAGAATAAAAGAGCTGGTGTAGTGTTCTGTTCAGCAATTCTTAACCCACAAACATTTCTGAATTCTAGAAGTATTTTGACAATTCTTTGTTAAAATACTACTTGGTGCTTAGAATTTTGCTCTAACTCTTATAAAGTAAAAAATTTAGTGTTGGAATTCTTTCCTTTTACTTCTGCATCTTTAAAAATAGCTTGTAAAAAGTTTTGGATAAATGCATTGGTTCCTTTCCTGAAAACAGTGTGGGTGCCTCTGAAAAGTAGTAATCTGCATTCTTTTAATAGAATTCTGATTATATTCTGAGGGAAATGAAAATGCAAGTGTGTACATGAAAACCAAGGGAAAGTGAGGTTTTACCAATTCCATATGAAATGGGGAATGATATGGTATATTCCATAAAGCTGTTTGAAGATTGCATGGCACCAAATTACATGCTTCTATCATTGACTGCAGTACACTGAATAAATCCAGTTTGAGGTTGGTGTTAGGAAGACCTATGAATTTTTCCTGTGGCATATCCAGTGGCTCAGATAATTTGCATTGAAATAATAAAAAGTTATTACTCTACGTCATTGGTAGTTGCAGAAAGTGTAATGATATTGGGGGTTTACATATTGGGGGTTTTGCTTCTTTTTGCTTCTACTACGACACACTTAATTTTGAGGAGGTACTTTGGGCTCCAAATTTAAACTATCTATATAAATTTTAAAAACTGTTTTTAATTCTGTCTCCTTTGTTGAAGTTTATTTAGCAAATGTAAGTAGCATAATAATCATATAACAGATTATATAAAGGCAGATATTTTCTATATTATATTGTGAAATCATCGCTATATTCCAAGCTGTCATTCATATCAAGTGTTTCAGTCTTTTCTTAAAGTAAATTAGTATAATTTATGGACTCATCCAAGAACCATCACAATATTCTTGACACTTGAAATGACTTGTGTGAACAATAAGAACACTGTGTGATGTGAACATGTAGGCAGACAGGAAAACAGAGAAGAGCTGAGAGCACTAAGTGAAATCCCACTTGTCTCATTGCTCCAAGATTTATAAACAAGAAAAATAATACATTTTGTCATAGTTGGTTTTTTTTTAAGAAATTGATTTTGTTTTTCATTGTACGTCTGCTGCTGGTTAGTTATACAAGGCAGTTTAACTGGACATTTTAGGTCAGGAGCATAAAGTTTCAGAATTGGCTAGTATGTTGTTCTCCATTTCCTAAGTGGTTCTCAGCGTGCTTTCAAAGGGGATGTTAAAAATAAAGTTTTATTTTAAAAGCTTTTTTTTTTTAATGTAGAGACATCATGAAAAGCTGCTTCCCCCCGCCCGCCTCAGTAGGTTTTCCAGTTTTTTTATTGTTTATTGGTAAAAATTTGCTTTCTTCCTATAGGTTATCTATCTTCATATTCTAAGTGTAGGATCTTCTTTTAAATTTTTCGCAGTGTCAGTGCTCAATTAACCTTCAAAATGTCTGCTGAGTATCCAATATGAGCATCTGAAGTACTTGTCATTTAAGAGCCTGCTTTCTAATTTAATTTCGTTTTCTCCTTTCCATTTTTCCAACACAGTATTTAAAAATACTGGAACTAGAAATAATGCCTTTTCAGAAGAGTTTCTTTTATGCTCCAGGTCAAAGTAATATCACTGCCTGCATTACAGAATTTATAGAAGTCGCTTCCATTAATGATGTTGCTTTTGTCAACTGATCTGATGAGTCCATCAGACATCATGTTTTAACAAGAACTTTTTTCCTCAGAAGTCCATTGATGAGAGCATTCTTCATGTTTGTGTTATTTTTGTAGAATTTCTGTCTGCTAGACTGAATTTAAAGGCCGTAATCAGGTGAAACTGTGGTTATTACTAAGCAGCAGAGAATCTGGGACCTAGAGCATTTTCTAATTAATCACCCAACATCTTATCATTACCTTGTTATTTAGAGCAAGTTTCCTCTTGCATGGTTAAGCTGTCATTTAAAATGATGCCAAATGCAATTGAATGGTGGCCTGATATTTATGAGATATGTTTTCAAACAGTTGTTTGAGTGGCTCTCAGATGAAGCTTTGGAGTGCAGAATCTATTGTAGATAGAAATAAAGCAATCATCTGAAGTCCGGTGAGCTAATAATTCTTAATGGGCACACAAATGTGAAGGCCATGGGGCATTAATTAGTGCTCCTGGTAGCTGTCATATGGAAGTATCATCAGTTGAAAAGGTCACTTGAATGTTCTTACAGTGAGGACAGCAGCCTTTTTGTAGTGTCTGGAATCTCTCCTTCTCTTCCTTGTAAGAAAACTTAAGAGAATTAGTAGAGAACTTGTGGTTGTGTGAACTGATATTTTTTTTACTTGATGATCTGGGATGAATATAATTGACCTAAGGTTACTACTCCACTTTCCATCCTTCCTGCTGTGGTCTGTGAAAATGATTTAGATATTGATATTTACAAAGCCATCACCCAAAATAAACTAACAGTATAACCTGCTATTGGCAAGATTTTTCATGCAAATTTCTGTGACATTATTTCTGCTTCTTTCCTGGCACCTGGAAGACTTTAGGGTTAGAATTATGATGTTTATATTATATTTACGTACTCTCTATTGATTCACATGGGGCACTCCATGCCTGTATTCTCAGTCCCAGCTGAGAGAGACTCTTAAAGCTGACAGTTTGAGCATGGTGCCTAGAAATGTGAAAGAAATTGTGACATCGCATAAGTTTGGGAGCTAGACTTGTAGCCTAGCTCAGGTTTACTTTACGCTTACCATCTTGTGTGCACTGTCATACCAGTCCTCCTGCCAGAAAATATTAAAAGAGATTGAAGTCAGCATCATTTCCTCTTGAAAATGTGAGAGTTTTTCAAAACAGCACTCTTAACAGAGATCAGGTTTTCATAGAACATGATTGCTGGCAATTACTCCCGTAAAGTTACCTTATTTTCTAGTTTCGGTTTTATGTCAGAACAGCTGGATAATTGATCAGAGCTAGTGATAGTCTGTTTGCATCAAAATGCAGATTTCCAGTGCAAAATGAGACAATCTTGTTCAAAGATGCTTCTTTGATATCTTCTGTATTTGGGTCTTACTGGCAACAGTATTACCATTAATACCTAGCAATACTTCTAGGACTGACTTTAAAATGGACTGTCATCTGAATTTCTTTCAGCCACCCCTTATATTTACTCTGTAGAAACACTCAAATTATTTCAAGATAATTGTAAAAGTAAAAACAGCTGCAAGTAAAAACAGGGTTTTTTTTTAAATTATAGAGAGCTAATTAAGTAAAACAAATTTTACAACCTCTACAGGACTTAGAAACAATTGAAGTGTTATTTCTAGATAGTCAATATAGTCTTGACCTAAATGTTTCAGTGCATGATTTTAAATTAAAATGAAAATAACCTATTTTTAAGAAAATAAAATTAAATGTAACAGTCTAAGGATAGTTTTCTTTGAATATATGTTATAGCTTTAATATTTTTTTCAAAATAAATGAGAATGTATTCTCTCATAAATAGAGTGTATTATTGTTCTGTCCTATTTCAACCCACATGGCCAGAGAGAAAGAGAGTGCATGATCAGAGTTTCATAAAAAGGTAAAGCTAACATTTTCTCCACTTTTTAATGCTTTTCAGGATTGAATCCATTAGGAGCCAAACAAAGCACATCTGTGTTGTTGTCCCTACTGACTGTCAGCATACAGTACATTCAAATACTGCAGCCAGAAGGGGTTTTACAAAAACAGCTTTCAAGATGTGCTCTTGAAATGCATTTTTCTACTCATTATGCAGTGCTATTTTTTGTCAGTGGGGAGTTCTGTAAATAAAGCATCAAGGTCTAATATTGCAGTAGCTGATAGCAATAAAGTAAACTAGAATCAAATAACCTGCTTTTCTTTACGCAGCTTTGTTTACAACTGTGACCAGTAAAAGAAAAAATAAAAAACGTTTGGGATTTTTTTTTTTTATTTTTGCAAAAACTTGGACTATCTAGAGTGGCTTTGCAGCAGAAAATGTTTATGAACATAACAGGATTGATGACAATCTACAGATTCAGCTACCTCATGTTGGTCCTATTCAAGTAAGACAACTATATTGCAGGAATGGAAGGAGTATAGCTGCCTGGAATTTATAGTCCTTTCTGTTCCCAAATTGAGAAGAATTGTTAATCCCAGAGTCCTGCTGAGAGATTGATAAAAATGAGTTCTGTAATTCAGATCCTATAGATTATGGCAACAAAATTGGTGCTTGGATATTTTGAGGACATTCACAGGACTATAGGTTAAAGTTGGGAGTTCAAACAGTCTGGTAGACAGTCTTTTCTTTTGAAGCATATTCTTTTGCATCAGAAACAGTGCTTGCAATTTATAAAATTACCATTGAAGTATCAAGTTCTTATTCAAAAGTATCAAGTTCTATAAAAACTTGGCACAGGTTGATATATGTGCTTAAAGTGGGGCTTTAAAAATATTTAAATTCTATCAGTTTCATTGCAGTGTTATTAGATGGTATGGTAAGAAAAATGTCCTGTTAATTATTTTTGCCACAGATTTGTAAAACGATACTATGCAATAAGAATAGAACATGAAATAATACTGAGTTTACAGAATATCAAAACACTTTAAAAGAAAAAAGCAACAGGTGCAGCACTGCACTTTGACTTTTCAGAGGAGAGCTTCTTTAAAGGTACTTACCTCTTCAAAAACTAATTTAAGAAGGAAATATTTTGTTGAGATGAACTTCTTTTGTTCAGGAGTGTTCATTAGAGATCCTGCAAAGGTGGGCTGTGTCTGTTGCACTCGAATGAATCTGGCAGGACAGGCATATCCCCCTGGTTTTTAAGTACTCCTGCCCTGGTTTTATTCTCAATAAATGTGCTTTTGCTGACCCTAACAATAATATCTACTGGATACTCCCTTACAACTGGGGCTTGAACTTCACTTTCTCAAACCTTTGTTGGTGGGACACTGGTTTCTGGATTGGCACTCTGTTAGCCTGATGAACTAATCGACCTAGCAGGGCTCCCCGTGGAATTGCAGCTTTTGCTTAGATCATCAGGAGCACAATTTGTTGTTTCATTTCCTCTTCGAGTCCCATCAGGGAAATTGAATTGTGAAAAGACTACCTACTGGGAGCATTCAGCCCTCATGACTGAATAAGTAACTTTATTTTTTTGGTACTGTCTTAATTAACAACAAAAAAGAGACTTTGTTAGGAGGGAGTCTGCTGTGATTTGGATACAGCTGAGTGACCCTCGTGGCAGGAGCACTTGATCCCACACAGCCTGTCCAGGCGGGGGCCCTGCACAGGTGCAGAGCGGGCGCGGAGCTCCCGCGAGCTCCGAGCGCTGCACTGGGGTAACTCACTGAGAGTTACCAGCCTGGCGCCCAGGCTGCGGGTGTTAAATGGTTGGCAAAAGCATTCCAGGGGAAGGGATCTAGCTAGTCTAGACTTAATTAGTAACAATAATTAATGCTAATTGCTCAGAGGAGTTTGTACTTATCTGCGAAAAGATGCAAACCCTTAAGAGTTTTCTGGGCTCTGGCACTATGAGACAGTGTAATGATCTTATTGTTAAGCTGGCTCTTTTTTTTGTAATAGGACAGACACATTTACACAGCTTTTGTTTTTCCTGTCCCTGAACTAAATTCCATCAAAATTTGCTGAAGTTGTGTTTAAATTTTTGTCCTTGCATTATTTGACTTATTTTTCACCAGTCTTTTTGATTTCACTTTTGTGTACAGGTGAACAGGAATGATTTTGTTGACTCAAAGGAAAAATTCCTGGGATTCTTTTAAGGAAACACTTGAATAAATTCTCCTTTTTTAAAGTTTAATGCTGACAAGTCTTTTCAGAATAACAAGTTTCAAAGCAGAAAGCATAAGATAAATAATACTGCAGAAAGCTGTCTTAGTGTGGAGGCAGTCTTTTCAGCATAAACATTCTCTGTTATCAGATACAAAATTTAACATTCTGAAGTAATAGTAAAAAAAAATTTTCAGTAGCTGTAGGTTTATTTTAGGAAGCCAAAGGCAAGAAAAGGTGTCATTAAAAAGGTGTCATTAAAAATGATTTACAAATCTGTATTCAGAGTAAAAATAAATTCACAGGGAAGAATCAAATTTTGTTTGTTTTACAAACAAAAGTTCATATTTCTAAGCTTATGAAAAGAAAGGTTTCCTTTTAAGTGACGCAAAAATAATCTATGATGTTGTGCAATTTTGATTTCTGTATTGATTTTTAGAGGTTATGGGACTGAGACTGGTATAGAAACCAAAATATTCCCTGCAGCATAATGAGGGAAGGTTTTGCCATCATGGACAACGGCAGAGACATCAGTTAAAAGTTAATGGTAAACACCTTAATTTTGTTTGTTCTGGTACCTGAGTTTAGTCTTTGGTAATGTAATGGTGAAGTCAAAAGTGAAATAATGCTTTCATTTTACTCAGAAACATACAAAACACCAAAAATGGCTCTAGTTTCCCCTCTGTTTTCCTGTTTATTCTGTTTTGTTTTGTTTTTTAACAGTATTTCCATATAATTTCTGAATGTTAGATGTGAACATGCACAGGAAATACTGAAATGCAGCTAGAGAGCACTTATCTTACGTGTCCATCACCATAAAGGTGATACGCAGTCTGCTGTGCTGGGGGAAGGAGTCAGATAGTGAGGGACAGGAGGCAGGGCAAAGCAGTGGTAATGGTCTAGGAGAGCAAAAGGGAAGGCAGGAGTTAGGATGGTCAGTAAGGACAGCCCCATCTTTGTTTCTGAAAGGATTGCATTTCTTTATATTCCCGGAGAAGACAGAATACGCCTTACTTCAAAGGCTAAGAATAAAGATACATGTCAGCTTCTGGAACACAGCATTATTTTGCCATGCATATTGGCCATAGCTCAAAAGCAAATATGCTTATTTGGGTGTTGTAGCTTAAGGAGAACAATTTTCAGAAATTTTTAGATAGCCATTCTATGGGTTTCTTGTTCATTCTCTTCATCTTGGATTCCTGGATTTCATCCATAAATTATTCAGATACTTCAAAGGAGGAGTATATCGGAAAAAATTTCTTCGGTTGAAAAGACTGGAAAACTGCCTGTAGTGCAGAAGACAAGATTAGAATTTGGTGATGGCTGTGGTCTATGGTGTTTGGTTTCTTCTTTTTTTTTTTTTTTTTTTTTTTTCTTCTATTGCTCCAGAGACATGCCTGCTGTTGAGTTTCAAAAGACCTACCAACAATGTGGTGGGCGGCTTTCTGTTAGTGTTAACACCAACTCCTCTATATTTGAACCTTTCAGCTAAACAGATTTTCATTCCAATTTGTGGTATTTACAAAGATCCATGAATGCAACACACAGGGAAACCTTCTTTTCAAAGGAGACTGACATCTGAAGAACATAATTGTTGGCCATGATCAAAAAGTTTTTCCTATCTGAGTTACACTGAACTATATGGGCACCACTAATCAGAGTTTTTGCTTACAAAAATGTTCCTATAATTTTCTTTTACTTGAATAGAAATTACATAAAATATGACAGTTATTTGGCTTTCAGGAGAGAAATCAGTGCTGCAGAATTTATACATATAGAAAAATCATATTCTATAGAATAATGATATTCTATTCATATCTTATGGAAACCAGTAGATCTCTTGCATGAGAAAATTCACTTCGATTTTGTAAATATTAGTGGAGGTTTACACTCTTATAAACTGGTTAAACCTTGTTATCATCCCCTTCAAATGCAGCTTCAATGCAAGTCTGTTGTTTGATCAAGTCACTGAATGTCTTTTAAGGTTTTTAATTGTAGAGGCGTTGTGCAAAAATGTCTAGAAACTTATTAAACAAATCAGCCACAGTCTGAGAATGCATTAATATCAGAGAATCCTTTTTTCATTTGGGGAAGGTTGGTAATCTAGACTTTTTGTAGAGAAGAGGAATGTGTGTTTGCGTATCTGTTTACACATATATCTAAATATATATAAAGTACACCTGTGAGGCAAGAATTTTTGCCTATATCAAGTTGTTTATCAGTTGCATAAAAAAGTTCATTGTCTCTCGGGTTTGTGTCAATAAATTAAATAAATGATCCCTCTTCCTAGGCAAACAGATTAGCAATCCAAAATACCCCTTTGGGATCTGCAGATCCTGAGGCTCAGTCTGTGGGTGAACCGTTGTCCATTTGAATGAGGAATGATGTGCTTGAAACATATTTAATTATCCTTGGCACTGGATACTCAGGGGCATGACTGATCTTGGTGAAAGTTAGGAAAGACATTGGATTCCTTAGCATTTTGTTGTCTCTGTTTCTGTCCCAGACATTTGTTTTCCTGATATATCTGGCTCTGGATGCTGGAAAATCCTAATTGAAATTGTGAAACTGGCCAGCAGTACCCCACTCCTATTGAAAGTTTTGTTCATGACTTCTACAGTTCCCTGATGGAGCCACAGAGACCCCTTCCACTTTGATAATTTGTATGCTGCATTCAGCATGGCTGGATTAGAGAGCTGCAAAGTAAACATGTAGTAAACTACAAGAAACCTCTCCACATGTGGTGAAATTTCCCAAACTGTCTCTTTTTGCTACTTGGAAGAAATCTGCATATAATTGTGTTTTAATTTATACCAGTAATTTTCAGGCACTAGGATAAGAGGTGCTTAAATTATAAAGGAAAAGTAAAAGCAAATACTTGCTGTTGAATAAAAACATACATTAATGTAAATAATGCTATTAAGAAATCCAGCATGTTTGTGTATACAGAAATTTTCATTGCCAAAGTATTTAATGTTCAATTTTCATTTTCTTCTTTCTTAAATCAGATACTTTTATCAAAGCAGGCAGGTTGCCAAATAGCTTTTTATCTTATAACAGAAATAATAATGTAAAATATGAAGCAATTAAATTTGAAGCACCTCACAATGAGATGAAAAACTATATTTAAAAAGTTCTGTGAAATGAATGAATTATTGATATTAGTGGGATATTGCAGGGCCTTCTGTGATAGGTATTTGTTCCTATAAGGTCAATGTCAGTTATGGTAAAACTCTTTTTTGTTTCAGGTATTTAATGTCGGGTTTGTTTTTTATTTTCCTGTGTTGTAAAGAATTGGTATCCTGTTGGTTTGATAAAGGAAAGTTAAAGAGAAGATGTGTACAAATACATACTAAAATTGAAACTTTTTTGTAAGTTATTTTTAACGTAATTTTACATTCCTCACCAAGTCATCTGTAAAATAGGATTACATTTCTGCTAAAATAAAGGTATGATGTATTTTTACAAAAAAAACACAGTTGTGAGTGGTAGTATGTCTGAGAGGACTTCTAAAATATCACACAGCCATTTGTACGATGCTTCAATGAACCTTCCCTCCTGCCTTACTAGCCAAAGTAAGTTGATAACATTATGACTAGGTTACAAATAACTAAACAACCTCATTGTTAAGTTACATACTCTTGAGATTTGTGATGAACAGTCTTTTGAGACTATTCAAACCACAAGCATGTTGTCTCCGTTTCTGTAGTGTGACAATTTTTTTTCTTGGTGCACTCATTGGCTCTGCTTGGAAGGCTTTGGTCACACAGAAGCAGCCCCACATCAGAGTGGGCAATGTTCATAATCTATGTTTTGTATAGGAGCTTCTTGAATGAACTATGTAACTGTTTAGTCAAATCTCATGTATCAAGCCCCAAATATGTTTTATTGTTTTGCATTATCATCGAACTGCTTAAGGCTTAGACATTTTAGCTATTTTTAAACAAGTAAAAATAAAGAATCTAATTGACATAAAGATGATGAGGCAGTAATTTCTTAGGTTCCTTATTCTTTAATAATTATTTCTTTATAGTTTCTTGCTTTTTAGCAGGGTTGAAGAAGAATAGGTTTAGAACTGGAGGAGAGAGATATGAAGGCAAAGGGAGCTTAAATCTGTGTTTTGCTAAATTAGCAGCGGCTTTTGGTTTAAATGGCATTGTTGTAAGTACAAACAAATTTTACTACTGTCACCACTTAGAGTTTGCAGTGTGTAAGGCATAGAGCTTAGGAAGAAAATAATCCTAAATTAATTCAAAATAGCATGGCCAGGCAAAACTGTTTAAATGTTTTTTCAATATTTTTAAATTGTAGGAAAGAAATTTGCGGTGCAGTGTTTGTGTTCTGTTTTTGAGACTTTGTTGTGACTTTCTTGCATATTTTGACTTAAACTGAACACATTTCTTTCAGAAATTGTCTCTTCCTTCAGCATCCCTTTAACAACTCCTGTTTTCCTTCTGTTCAGTCTCACAACTATTCAGTACTGAGAAGATCCTTGTTGGTTGTCTGGAGGAATATATTGCATATCATGTTATATCCCCTTTAGCAAGATGAAGTTCCAGCAGATATTTATGTTGTTCATACTGAAATAGGTAGTACTCACACATCGTTTTATCTTGTACTTTTTTTAGTTTTGGTAGGTGGTTCTGTACTTATACAACACCGCTATCACTGTTTCATCGATTAACTGATGTTTCAAGCTGATTGGGTAAATATCTCAGATAAGCATTTTAACAAGATTTAATTTAAACTCCAAATTACATTTTCAAACAACATTTAGTAGCAGTTGCTATGTGAAATAATACTGTGCTGGAGGTTAATTTGTTTTAAGAATGTGTTTGAGGGAAATATTCTAAGCATAATGCAGTGAAGTATTTTTAATTTTATACATAGTAAACCATGCTACAGCTTTCTGTGCTGATAGAATTTTGTTGGCTTCTTTGCCTGATTTGCACTGTTTTAGTTGTTGATAAAGCTCTTTTTGCTGCCTAATTTTTGTTATACATATGTTAAACTGTGCATAGACTTTGGACCAGCACTAGAGAGTTATCCAGGCACAGCTTTTACAATGAGAACTGCATTTTGAACTTTTCCCTGCTACCCTGTGGAGGGGGTCGCCCTGGGTTTGAAAGGAAAATTTGGTACCTGGACCTTCAGGGGAGAAGCATGCATGTCAGATGAGGGATAAAGCTGTCTATTGAAAAACATTAACAGCAATAAAAGTAGGGCTGAATTCCTGACCATCTTTAAGACTTCTGCAATGAGCAATTTAAATCTGCTTTGCTTCCTCTTCACTTTTTAACTTTCATCTACCTGAGTTCTTTTCTTGCTCTCCCTTTAAGTGCTCCTGGGCAATTCTGCCTTCCTTTAAGTTTTGGTCTCCAGATACTACTGGATTCACATGAAGAAAAGGTCCAAACATTATTTATAAATATGAATATTGATCTAAGTAGAAGTAAACTAAGTTTTTTGAAATGCATGTATATATGCATTAGGAATGAAGACCACCTAGTGCAGCAATTTTCAAATGTCAGTGATTTTTCCTGAATGTCATTCAATTAAGGAGGGAGGAGCTTTAAGGGAATGCAGATGATCAGCAGAGTATTAATTTGGCCTAAAATGTGTAATTGTCAAGCTCTAATGAAGTAGCTAAATGAGTATTTTTATCCGTCTACCAACTTACCTAATAGCAAAGGACTGTAAACCTTTAACTCATATTTGTACTAATCCAATTCCAGGTGCCCACTGCATATTTTTGTAGTAATAAATATTAAGTAGTATATATTTTAAAGAGCAGTGTGTGTCTTAGTGTTCTTGGTAGGAAAAAGGAACTCGTAAATTTTAGTCCTGGCACTGACGTTGATTCACGGCATTGCTATGGGCAAGTCACTTAACTTCTGTCTGTGTTTCTTTAGCCATAAAATAGAAATAACAGTGCTTATTTTCTTGCTTCCCAGAGGAGTTGAAAGAAATTTTAACATTTGTGTAACTCTTCAGAGAATGTTAATTTAATGTCCATTTAAGCTTTTGGCTGTGTCCAAGATAAATATATCCAGTATTATTTTTAGGAAAATTATTTACAACACTTTTACAACTATATTCTGTTTGATATTTTATCCAAGTAATAATCTTTTCATGATAATAAAACTTGGTGTTTCCTTGTAAATAGGAAAGCTAAATAACTTGAGGGAAAAAAGGGGCCTATTTCTATCATGTATATGAAAAAAATTAAAAATCAATTTTTGACTATTCCTTATTTATAGGCATCTACTTCTGTAGATAACACTACTGTGAAATCAGAAGAGTATGACCATATAGATCATTGTGTATTCCAGAAAGTGGAATACTACCAATGCGTTTTAGAAATTTCTTTTCAATTGTTCAGTTGTAAATGGATGAAAATAGCATTCTTGTTATTCATGCAGATTTTGAAGGACTGCTCAGTGGTTGTTTCTTTCCTGCAACATACATAAATAGACAAGATGAATTTAACCTGCAGCTGGATATGGAGACCAGGTTCAGGAAGAAGATTATAGAAAGTTTTTGTGGGTTTTGGCACACGTGAGTGGCAGTTTAAGGTTCACATCCATGTGTAGGGGGTGAAGGAAGGGATCAGATGGTTGCATTAGCAGAGAAGAATGTGCCCTCGAAATGGTATTGGCTAGGGAATGAGAGCTGCAGATGCTTGAGGGGACATCAAAGAATAGGTGGAGCAAGCAAAGTTGTGGCTTGAGTGGAAAATCCACCAGATATATCAAATGAGATTACCATGAATGTTGGCTCAAGAAGAGCCCACCCGTGTCAAAATTAATAGCTTTATAATTCAAATGATACATATGTAGTCTGTATGCTGCAAGTAAAAAAGATCCATGACTCCACTGACAGGTTGATTTAAGCATAAATAAACTTGGTGAGATGATCCACGGCAATTAAAAGTTAGTTTTTCGTTCTTCATGCTACTAAAACTTGAGAATGTGAGAATAGAAAAACGCAGATCCAGTAGCTGAAAACCGGCATTCTGCAGAATTGGCTAGAAGAATACTAGCATCATAAGCTTATTAAATTTCAGGAAATAAAATTTTTTGCAAGTCTTGAATTAGACATGGAACAGCAGTCACTGGAAAGAGTAAAAATCACCTTTGTAAAAGAAATGCATGCATTTTAAGATTTATTAATCTGAGAGTGTCAGGAAATTCAGTTCTAGAAGATAATAATTTCATTGTGGAGGTAAAAAAAGGAAGAAGAGGTATCCATGGCTTGATGGAAAGAGCTTGGTTGATTGGAAAGGCAAGCTACTCCATTAGTTTTTAAAATAGTATGAGGGGTGAGGGGAAAGGAAGAGTAATGTGTACTTAGGATTTTTTGTTAAGACCAGTTTTCAAAAACATATTTGAATATCTAAATTAGGTTTCAAAAGAGATGTTGCAAATATTCTTTCTCATAATTTCCTGTAATAGAAGTTTTTTAAATAATGTCCTGTAATACCAGCAGAAATCTAGTCAAAAAAAGTATTGCTGAAGACTGTTTCTATGACAGGAACTAGAGCAGCAACAGAATGAGAATGCAAGAGAGTGGATTTTCTTTTTCTCATTCTGTTGCTGTTTAAAAAAAAGTATTTGAACAATTTTGTACGAAAGCTTGCATTAATAAATACTAATGAGTGTGGTGTTCTTGCAAGGTTATGTGTAGGAGCCTAAAATTAGCTGCTGTGATTAATCCAGCATAGGTGCTGTGAATCAGAGGATGAAGTCTTGGTTCTATTGAATTCAGTCATAGAAGTCCTGTTGAGTGCATACATTTAAATGCTTCCAGGATTAGGACACTCAAAAAATGTTTTGAAAATTTGAACATCTATCTGTAAGGTATCATTTGATGACATACTTGCAGAATGTCAAAATTAGCATGAATTTGAATGTTTTGCTGTACCCAGGTCTGCTTCATCTACTCTAGGTTAAATTCATCATTGTATGACAACTTTCTGTAGCTCTGAGAATTGCACATTGAAATCACTGCAAACAGGTAACGTTTTAATACACTGTCAGTCACCACTGAAAGTAGAAGGTGCAAGATGTTTTTGGTTTATCCTTGTCTGGCCTAACTGAAGTGAGAAGCTATAACGACATTGAAGGTTAAATCTTGGTGAAATTCCAGGTGCATGGGAGAAATGCATCATTTGGGGTAAAAGGCATTTTAAAAATCTGCAAAATTTAACAATTCTTGCTGAAAGGTCTTGTGTAAATTAATATAATTTTGCCAAAGGTCTCTCCTAATTTTCAGAAGGGAGCCCTACAGGAGAGTAGGAATGAACTGAAGGGCCTTGTAAGTCCCATGTGCGTTCAGTTTTTCTGTCTGGTTTCAAGACTATAGTTAGTTTTGAGAAATTACTTTCATTTATGTTGACCCATGATAAGAGGAAAGAGTTTAAAAGCAGATCCCAAAATATCAAATAATGAAGTTCGAGCATTTCTTTTTTCTTCTTTTAATGAGATGATAATAATTTGTAATTAGTAATAAGTAATTTTTAATTTAAGAATTTTAATTTATTTTCTGTTAATATGTAAGCTGACCTCCAAGAAAAAGACAGTTCAAATGTGTTGTTTTCTCTATTTGCTTTAAAGTCAATTAATCTCAGTCACGTAACTGGATATAGGAAAAAAAAAAAAGCATAATAATTCAAAACAGATCTGATTCTGCAATTTTTGTTATTAGACAAAATATCAAATTACATCAAGGGAAGTTTTCAGTGTACCAGGATTAAAGATGTTGTCCTAAGTTGAATAAAAGTTCATAGAAATGCTCTATCAGTCCTTTCCAACCAACCTTTAATCAGCGTTAATATTGCAAAACCAAAAGAAAAATGAAAGTCTATCTAACAAGAATTTTTTTACTGTCATGAAAAGGTGGAAAACAATTGCTCATAGATCTATAATGGAATTTGGTTGTTCATGGTAACAGGACCACATAAAAAAGATCCATGCAGCACATGATTTAAATTTAATTTTATGGATGCAGGAAACTGGCCTTTGAAGTGATCTCCATAGAGATTCTATTTGGCTTTCATAATATCTTATAGTCATCTTGATGTCTTGCTTATCTTGTGCCTAAATGATGTCTAATTTGGATGTATTAAAATTCTTCTGGCATATTACCATCCATAGCATTGTTTGGAATTGTATTTTTTATGACCACTCATAACACTTCATTCAAAAATTCTAACCAGTGTTTTAATTTTCTTTAGATTAGTTTTGAATCTTTGAGATATTTAACTATGAAAATACAATCTGAAAGAGGATACAGATTAAAAAAAATAAATAAATTCTATGATACTAATGCTGTCTCCTTTTAGAGCATGATTTAAAGCTTTACTTCAGGCAGCACTCTTTCCAAATGTGTATTCTCAAGTAATTGGATAACCGCGGATAGGTTTGGGCTCCTCATAAGAAGAAGATCCCAGCACAGTGCTTGGAGGCTGAGCCACATGAGGCAGAGGGATGTGGCTCTGTTCAGCACAGAGAAGAGCAGGTGCAGGCAGAGCTCGCTGCAGGCAGCACCGCCATCGGAGGATGCACAGGAGACAGAGCCTGGCTCCTCTCAGAGCTGCACAGCAGTACAACAGGAGGCAATAGAGAACAAGAATATATATAACTCTGATTACATAATAGAGGGCAAAAATTCACCATGAAGGATGGCTGAACACTGGAGCAGGTGCCCAGACTGATTATGGGCTCTTTTTCTTTGGAGGTGTTCCGAGACCTAACTGGATGTCTTGGATCCCTGATCCCTGGTTTGAGCAGACATCTCTAAATGTCTCTTCCTGACCAAATAATTCTGTTTCTGCAAGCTGAAATAACAGAAAACAGAATGTGTTAAGTCATCTTAATTAATTTAATTGTCAGGTGAGGACTTCTCTTTGCTGAAACTAATTTAAAATAACAAATTCTAGGGTGAAATATATTTATATTATGTCAAAACTATATTCTGTGTACATCTCAGAAGACCCTTAGGTAATTAGTATTTCCAAAACTCCTCTCTTTCTGTAAATGATTTCCAGAAACTTATATGGTCACATCCTCGCCTGTGCTATTCCTTCTAAAATGGATATTTTTCAGTATCTTCAGAATGTACAGATTCTGAATTTGATATGACTTTGGTTAGTAATTCTTCAGGATAAAATTGACAAGCTATAGAATGAAGAAATCATTATCTTTGTATTACTTGCCGTTCTCCCCCACACTTAAGCATCTTACGTGTGTACATTAAATAGCATTCTAAAGATTGAAAATGCAGTCATAGTATTTTCTATAGAGAAACAAAATCTGGTTTCTAATTTAACTCTTCTTACACAGAAATTGATTTTGTAAACAGTTTTTCATTATTGGATTGCATCTAATTTGTGGGCAGTTGCAAAGGCTTTATTAAGCTCCCTCCTTGCAACTGTCTTTATAGGTAAGCTGTTTTATGGATTGCATCAATTGTTATGTAACACCTGAAATCAAAAATAAGTTTGAAGAAAATTGTAAAAAATGGATTCATGGCAGAAGAATAACTTAGCAAGGACTGTAAAGTTTTCATTTGAGTAAATAATTTTTAAGTACAATTCAGTCTGTATAGACCTGTAATTAATTTAGAATAGGAATTGTACTTTTGCAAGTGCATTTTTGTGAGGTTTTGTAGCAAGATATCTTTGAGCTCTTATAATTGTATATAGTTGCTGTGATATACCAAATAAAATATAGAGATGCATCTGAATTTATAGCAAATAATTCTGTATGACTAAATGATGTAGTTGGTTGCGGTTCTAATTCTGTGGTCAACAAGTGCAGCACTTCAGTCTTTATTCTTTCTCATTAACTTAGAAAGCCTATGTCCTGTCATGTGAAAAAAAAATTACCATAATGATTCACAGTCTGTGAGCTCTGGCTGGTATGGGCTATTGGGTATCATATAATTGTGTTGAACTTCAGAACTATTTTACAGTGCAGAATCATGATTCTTAAATATTGAGTTTTGGTGTTGTTTTGTTTTGGGGTTTTAACAAGTCACTTCCTTGTCTTGTGATACCACTTATTCATTTTATGAGAAGTGTTGCTTGCTCTGATCTTACAACAATGCCATTCCCTACAGTAAATCACAATAATTACATGTTCAGTGCCTCAGCAAGGAAGGACCTTTGGAATCTCATTGAATCATGACAGTTTGAGAAGTGCAATGCCTCAGCTTGTGTCTTAGAAACTGATGGATCTTATAGAAATGGGAATATAATCTGTTTTTAAAATACTGGAACTGATATAGGGAGGCAATGGAAATATTTCTTTCTTATTTCTAAGAAATAAGAAAGAAATTTTGAAACCCAAAGTGCAGGTCTCTTTCTTTCAATAGAGTAATTGATACAGAAGCACAAAGAAATACCCTGCCTGGGCATTTTAACTTAATCTTTAATAAAATGGATATGATATTCCTTTTTTCCAGTAAATACTCATGTGCCTCTTACAAATCTAAATGGCCTAATGAGCATTACTCCAGTTAATTCACACATGTGTATAAGCAACGTAAGTTTTCTGAGCCAGAGAAATAGCTCTGCTGTAGCTTCCAGGGATTGGCAATAAAGTGAATATTTGGCATAGAACTCTTTCCTGTTCTTTGAAGGCTCAGCAATACTTGGTGCAATCCACTGAGATTCTCAGCCTTCTAGCTTTTGGCATCTGGATTCAGGTGATGAACACTCTGACTCTGGACATGAAGGATGAAGGCTTATGTTACAAAGCCTGACCAGAGCTGCTGCTCGACCACAGCTTTCCAAGTGCTGCTGGTAATCATTTATGTCCGGGTTCCAAGAGGAACGCAGAGAGCCAGATGTAAGATAACCTCCTGGAGACTGACATTTGGGGAGGGATGATAAGAAAGCTGTTATATTCTTTTGGCATATACATTGGTAGAGATAAAGATGAGAACATATTGTACAAAACAACTTCAAATACAAAGTGAAATAAAATAATGTGTGACTTCTTTCCCCAGATAGTTGAAAGACTGAGGTCTTTACAGCTGCTTGGAAATCTATTTCTAGAACTAATTCATTAAATATTTCACTAAGGATGTCCACTGAGGTGGGAATTCTATCTTAACCTATAGAAAAGAACTATAAATAACATCCTAAAAGTAATTTTTTATTTATTTAAATGTCAAAGCATGTAAATCATGCTTTTCTGAGTTCACCGGTATATACATCATATATCAAATTTTCTTCAAATTCTATGAATCAAAATTTTCTTCAGTCTAAGAGCATGAATCATCTCCTAGTTGGTGTTTTAACTTCTGATGGTTTTTTAAAGAAATACTATTTTTTGTTTATCAAATCCAACTTTTCCAGTATCTTCTACCTACATAGATAATCTATGAGGAATAATGTAAATTTTAAAAATACTAGGGATTTACATAAAATTCTTATTTATATGCTGAGAAACAGTCATGTCTTAAATATTTAAAATCTTTTTCTAGTCTTTATAAACCTCAGTTAAATAGACCATATATAATTAAACAATTTATATAATTCAAAGGCATGGGGTTTTTTGTGTTAAAAAGCGTGGGTTTTATTGTCCTGTTAAGATCCCCTTTGTTAGTCAGCCATTTGGGTCAAGTTAAGTGACTTTCACACATTAGTGATCTTGGTAAGCAGGGTAGAAGAGAACTTGCCAGTGTCTTAATAGCTTTAATTATAGATACCACTAACCTGTGGCTTTACAATCACATTATGTGTCGTCTTTTTTCTCTTGTCTAGTCTTTTTGCTTTAAATTCTCTGAAATAGTAGACTTCTTATTTTCATGATAGATTTCTACAATGTGTAACACAGTAGAAACAGCTCTTAAAGCTACAAAGGGCTAGAAACAAATAGAAATAGGAATATTATATGGTTGTATAATAGTTGGGGCATATAAATAATTTCTGGGTGCCTCCACAGTGCACAATTTTAGTGCTCCAGGTATTGTGAATTTGCTAATGGTGGTTTCTCCATGGTATTGATATGCACTGTCCAAACAGGTACAATGTAGTAGTGTGTGCCCAGAGACCTCACACGAGGGGAGTAAAGTCAACAGGAAAATGCCTCCAACACAGTAGAGCTTCTCTGAGGATAGAGTCATTAATGTTTTAAACACATTTGAGGATTATCAGATAAGGAACATGATGTAAGTGTGAAGTAAGAACATATGTATGTGTATTCATAATGTAAAATACATTAGCACAGTTCTGTTTCCATTAACTGTCTTATGTGTGTTAAGTATTTTCCACAGGGAAATTATTGCTCATTTCCATTCTGCACTGGCATGAAATCTTCAAATTTTATTTCAGGTAGGATCTAATGACTATTCTCCTCTTGAATTAAAACATTGATTTTAAATAGTTAAATAAATCCATGTGGAATATTATTTTTGGAGAATAACTGTGAAGACTGTTAATAATGGCCAGGAAAAGATGTTAAAAATCTCACAGTTATTTTTAGGGACAGCTCTTTGTAGTAGGAAAAATTATGCTAAAAAATGTTGTGTAATTTACATGGTTTGACTCAGTAGGAATTTGTTAGAGATTTTCTTGCTACCTCCTTTCATTCCCACTTTGATATATGAGGAGGCAGTCCAACAGCTTGGAGGGCCAGCTACACTAAAGTGAATTCCATGAACAGTTTTGCAAGGAGAGAATGCATGTGCTTTCCCCAAATTTTCCTTCCTCCTCACTCATCCTTGGAAAAAGAAGAAGGGAAATCTCAATGCCACGCTGAAATCAGAAGTTGTGGCTTGTTTGAGGGAACAGTGTGAATTTTACAGTACTTTCTCCAACTTATAAGATCTTCAGCCTTTTGAAGGGAGTGCTGAGGGCTTGCAAGCATCCTCCAAAGAGTTGTTCCTTCTGAAAGTCTGGTATCCATGATCCTGTCATTTTCCATCTCTTGCCTGAGAAGTTCCCTGAGAGCTTGGAAAATACAATCCTTTTTGTGTGTTTTGTGGTCCCAGCAGCCTCTCCGCAGCTGTTTCAGTACAAGTCTATGCCTCTGTCCCTTGGACAGATTTGTTTATGAACTTGTTTCCCATGCTTTCCTTTTAAATTCCTCTAAACAAATACAGGAAACTTGAATTTATTTTCAGTCAGGCACTTCCAGGAGATGTAATCTAGCCTTCAAGGAGAAAATAGTGAAATGTGTTATACTTCCTGGTAACCTTTGGCTTCTGGAGAAAATGTCAATGGAGGCCTAATGCTCTGCCGAAATGTTTGATGTTTTGATGAATGAATTTGATTACATCCTCATAAAAATACTGGAGTTGGATTGTTCCTCAAAGTTTTATTGTGACAGTGGCAGTCTTAAAGTTTTGAATAATTCCCAAATCAGCATCTAATGAGAGATATGGTTTGGACAGGTCTCTCTTTTTTGGTTGATGTATATAATATGTGTAAGGGCCCTCCTGATTACACTGTAAGAAGTTTAGCTATGGTCATGTGGTGTTTTTTTCTTGGGTTCTTCAAGCTGGTCAATATTTGCCTAATCTCTTTGCCATTTTAGGGGACCAGATTGAGGCACACCCTGGTTTCAGTTCAATACTAAGAGCTCATATGATTCTGATTTAGATGCTCAGTGCTTTCAAGATATGTGTGGTGGCTTGAAGGTCAGATGTTTTCCATTCAATATAATTTCCAAGGCAGAAGAGATTTTAACCACTAGAACTAGTAGACTCAAAGACTGTAGGACAGATCTGCTTCCAAATTTTGGAGTGTAGATGCAGGCTTTCATTAACAATACATGCCAAA
This sequence comes from Petroica traversi, assembly GCA_025920805.1. NCBI lineage: Eukaryota > Metazoa > Chordata > Aves > Passeriformes > Petroicidae > Petroica > Petroica traversi. The sequence continues at coordinate 18,052,233 of JAHLSL010000015.1, read as the reverse complement.
AAAAGGTACTTGTCTTCAGTCTTCTGGTTTTCTTTCCAAGGTTTTTATTCAGCCCTTTCTATAGCCTGGGAGAGGCAGGGGATCTCTATTTGAGACTTCATACGAGTTACTAAAACACAAAAAACTTTTGAAAATAGTATTAAATTCTGGGTGCTGCATCATCTTCATTGCTAGAACTATCTTGTATTGGACTATCTAGTGGACTATCTTGTATTGATTTGGCATATGTGTTTTTAATTTCTGTTTCTGAGACAATTTTTATGAAACTAGGGAAAATAGTTCAATCAATATTAAGCAAATCTATATACTGGTGTAAGATATGATTCTATATTAACTAAATAAGGCTCTTATATAAGTAATTAGGCTGATTGTCAATGGCTTTAGATGCAGTAGAACTTCTAGTTGGTTTTGGTAGGTTTTTTAAAGTTGTTCAGTGAAATGGTACCTCATTTCTAGAAATCAAGCATAAAATTATATTATGGAAAATTCTGATGTGACTTGTATTCTCACCATCTTACATTTCACAGAGTTATTAATTAATTAATTAATTTAATTGCTGAGTTTGGAAATTTCTTTTTCAGAGATGCAGATTCATGTTATTCCTTCTTCTTTACTCTCAACTACAACTTAAAAACTTCTGTGTTTCTTGTTGTCATAGTATTCTTTAAAATAGATTAGATTTATAGAGTGAATTTTAATATTTCCTAAACTTGTGAATTAGAAAAGCTTAGTACAATAATCTAGAATATATTTCCTTGAAATTTTTGAATATACCATGTCCTATAAATTAAGTTTAAATAAGAATAAAGATGAGACACCAGTACCTGAAAACTTCTTTAGTTTGCTAGATTGCAAGTGTTTAAAGAGTTTGTTATTAATGTTTAGAAACTACATTTATTTAGTATTTCAAAAATTTTTCCTTTTTACAGATGTGTACATGATGCCCTTGGAATCACTATCATACGTCAAACCTAACTTAATTTTAAGGGTTTTTTTTCTTAATGTCTATCAGTTCAAAATTATTTAACTGTAATTACTTAATTAAAATATATTTAATTTATTACAAGTTGAATCCTTTAAGTCAGTGCTTGCTAGGCTGGCTGGCTGTTGCTTGACACTGGACTAAATCTGAAGTTTAAAATGTTTTAGCAGGAATACACTTGGGTTGAATTATGTGGGAGACAGGGTTGTAACTAAGCAGACAGAAAGGTGAGAACTTGTACTGATTGCAGTTTGTCTCTAGGTCCCTGCATGTGAAAAGATTATACTTAAGTTAATCTGAAGGAAGTTTGTGACTCTGTTCTCTTTGTTGGAGAGATGCTAGGTACAGAAATAAAAATTACTGATTTTCAGTCTTTCATTTAGCTTTCCAGTTCAAGTTGTATATTTTTTCTAAAGATTACAAAAATAAAAATGATAAATAGATTAGTTTTAGTCCATTGTAGACAGGAACAAGAAAGTCTGATAACCATCTTGTGATTCAGTAATGCAGTATATAAAATCTGCCACAGGCAAAAACTGATGGGAAGTGATTTGAAATTCCCCTTGGTGTAGTTTCCTATTTCTTTTACTGTCTTTGTAGAACTTGCACTTATGGCATATATGACACGTCTTTACTCTCATTTCAGAATTCGTCATTGCTTTGCTTTCAGATGCTGGACAGATGACTACCAGAATCCAGAAGAAACTGCTTTTAGTGTTTTGCTATTGGTATCCCATCAAAGCTTCTGCCTGTCAAGAAATATATTAAAAGGATAAATTCAGAATTTGGAGTTTGGTTACTGTTATCTGTGCATATTTTCCATTTGTATTTCTCTGATAACTTCAGAAAGATCACTTCTTTAAAAATTCTGTTGATTTTCTTTAGACACACGTATCAAAATTAGACTTGCTTTCTTATGAAGCGGAATATCCTTGACAGTTGTTGAAGGTGCTAACATGGCTCTGGTTGGTGCTTTCTTTTTTCCTTCTTTCTTACAAATTGTGTGCTTCAGGATGGAGCCATGAAAGCAAGCTGCAAGGAGCAAGAGGTTTGCACTCTATTGCCCACCTGATGGGTAGAGCTCTGCTCTGCTCACAAGGCAGAGCTCAGTTTAAACCATCACGTGGCTTCTGATGTTGCATGTGAAATGTGAGGGCAATTAGTTTAACATTGTGCAGATACAAGGTATAATTATGCCTTGCAGTACTGCTGAAATCTCCAAAGAGCTTTCATACCAGGATCCTGAAAAGTTGATTGCTGACATGTAGTAAGTAACAAAAGAATTTATACATAGGAAAGCAATAATTATTGAAAAAACCCTCATAAATTTTCTTAATGATATTTACTTGTCACCTCTCTGTGAATTAACTTCCATTGCTTGTTGGAGCAGGTAATTGGGCTGCATTTACTCCAAAAAGTCTTGGCTACCCAGAAAGTATATTTGCGTGATTGTTGTAATACCTGTAGCCTGAAACATAATACTTGTGTTAGTGACCATGAAGACATGATTGTTGAATAGCAGGTTTTCAATCTTTGCTTAGTCAGTTGTGCGATACTGTACAATGCTATTGACAGCCAGATAAATAGTCTAAGCCTGCCTGGTGTTTAGCTGCATGAGATGGAATTAGCATCCCCCAGGAATGGAGGTGCCTGCTGCAATAGTTGCCCTGATTTAAATCTAAACCCAGGAAGCAACACAGAGGAATAATCCATTAAAGAATGCCTGTTCTTTAAAGAGCTGTGTTTTCTCATTTAGGAATTGCTCATATTGGCAAATTTGTACTGATGCTAAATCGTACATGAATTAAAATGTTTTTCAGATGTTCATTAGAAATGGTACTAGTACTGCAAAATCCAAATGGAAATGTAGAAGTTCACACAAGCTGCCCTATGTTGACAATCCTGTTGTTCTGAGAAGATTTTATTCATTATATTTTTAAACATGCACATCAGGACTGATGCATTCTAGGAGCTGGTGAATTGTCAAACAGATTATGAGAGCTAGTAATATAGCTGAAATAGCTTCATAAAATATAGCATGCTTCTGGAAAGAATACTGTATGTTAAGGTAATGGAATAGGTACACTAAATGAATTAAATTTGCAATAACCAAACTTCACCTTCTTGTGGCTTTCACTGATCAAAACAGCTGTATCTGAGCCATGGTGTCTTTATTAAATTCAGTTAAAACAAACGTTCCTCCTAAATAATGAGTTTCTCCTATATTTAGCTCTGTTATTGTTAAAATATCCATTTTACCATAATATATAGAAAATATGTGATATTGCACATTGCAATAAAAAGATTGACTATTGCTTATTTCATCTTTAATTTGATGTTTAATAGTAAAATTTTTAGCTTCATGCCTGCAAGTAGGTTTAAGACCTAGTATACTTTTATCACTGAAACTTCCATTAGAGAGTTAAATCCTATGTTTAGGTAAAATATAAAAATATTACAAAACTAGTCAAGACGTTTTGCTCTTCTGTGACACTCTTATTAACAGTGGCAAAATTAATAAAGAGTTGTGGCCTATTTATTCCAAGCTTAATTAAAATCTCTAAATTACTTATACTGAATAAATTGTAAGGAACTTACTGTAAACACTGACAGTTTTTTTGAGTAAAATAATTGTAAATCACTCAGTAGTCTCACATAGAAAAGCTTTTAAAAGCAGTAGTCTAGAAGGGGATTTTTATTTACTTTTTATTATTTTATTTTTATTTTCTTTAGTTAAAAGGTCCCCATTCCAAAAACAGTAAACATTTAATACTAATGATGTGTTTAAGAAATATTAAAGGAGAGAGCTTATGCCATGTCCTACTGGCTAAATCCTTAGAGTATATGGGGAGGAATGCCAGTCAGAAGAATATCCATGTTGGTTTTACTGCCTACATCGATGTGGGAGGATAGATACATTTTAATTGGTTGCTTTAGCTGGCTGATACTGCTGTTGGAGAATTGCATGAGATTTTTTTAAAGGTTTGAAAACTACCTGTTTTTATTGTGAGTCACCTATACATGTTAATACATTTTTGAAAATATATCTTTTTCTGTCTTGATCATGTGGGTTTCATATTTTGAATGATCAGATAGTGCATAGAGCCAAAATAAGGAAAGAAGTGTTTTAGAAATAGAGTATTATTCCGTAAGTGGACTTGCACACTATCGGATCTTCCTGCATTTCATATTCTGAAATATTTAAAATTTTTTCACAATGACAAAACATAAGGTAGAGGTTTTTTAATCGCTTCTGAAGGTCTACTCTGAACATTTTTCCAAACTGAAAAACTTGAAACTTATGTTATGAGACTATTTGTGGGAAAGTGGAGGCTCCAATAGCTGCCCTGCTCCAGCAGGCTTCCTGGGCTGGGGTAGCTGGCAGCAGGGAAAGCTACAGGGAGCATCCACAGTGCTTCCCTGGGCTGAGGCTGTCAGGCTCCTGGCTGTGTGCCAGGGAATGTGTGCAGAGATGGAGCACTTTATGAACCTCCTGTGTTGTGTCTTTGTGCTGCTAGTGGAGGATGGGGATTCCTCCCTTAGGGGCGCCTTTGGGGTAAAGCTGTGTAATCCTGGAAGTCATGGTCTAAGAATTTGTCCAAAAGCCAAATTAAAACTTCATGCACACACTCCACCCCTCCCTTATCCACCTTAATATTTGAGTGCAATTTCATTAGAAGGCAGTTGACAAATGCTGTAATATATAACAGGTTCTTTATATTATGAAGTTATTTTGTTCAGCTTTAGCTGAAAATTTAGGTGGATATTCAATAGCATTGTATTTTCTAAGTCAGCAATTTCTCATCACTTTTTCTCAGAATTTTTATATGGATAGAATTCAACTAAGGCTTTTGAGCCTGAAGTGGTAAGCAGATTTGCATGTTTAAGTGCTGACTGTTGATCCAGCTAATAATTTAAATTTAAAAAATGACTCTACTGGTGACTGAAGAGCGGGTCTGAGTGGTAAATAGTGTCAGAAGTCTCTGGGATGCCGTTCCAGTCACCTCCTGGGAAATAGAAAGGTTGTGTTGATTGTAATTAACATGAAAATATATAGAGCTTGTTGGTGCTTAAAAGTTGTTAATTAAATCTCTTAGAGGAAGAGGCAGTGAGACTTTGGGGTAGTCAACTCAAGCTTTGAGCAGTTCTAAGTCTTCTAATACAGGCTGTCATACCTCAGAAGAGATTGTGGAGCTCAGGAGATGCTCACAGATGCTCTACTAGAGGCACTGCTTTGGCTAGAGAACAGAGTGCTGGGTTGTTTCCAGTTCTCAGAAAAATCCTGGATAAACCAGCATTATTAGAGAATGCCATATCCTCATGTACAAATGCTTTGGGAATCATCCTGGTATTTGGGAGACATCAGTTCAGTGTGCACCTAATGTGGACTGCTCTCGGACCTTCACTAGGCAGCATGCCAGGGTCAGGCTATGTGGATTTCTGGCTCGTCTTCCCTGAAACTGAGCTGCTAAATCCAAGGTGCCTTTCAAAATTTCTTGCATTCTCAAATGTGGAGACAAAGATAATGCTACTCTTCTTCTAAAGTGTCTTCTCCTTTCTATAGGCAGTTAAGACTAGATTAACTATTTTTCATCTGGTTGAAGATGAGTGAGATGACTCCCACTGCTAGTCCCTTGGTACTGATCCCTTTCCCCCCATCTTAAAACGAAATTATTATACTGTATTTATGTACTTCGCAGGACGAATATTTATTTTACTATAAAAGTATTAAATATGTATCGTGTTTAGGCAACAAGGAAATGAAATTCTATAAGTACTCATGATAGAAAATCTTTCTTTAGTGACTGCATATCTTCAAATGTACAGTTTCTATATTTATCTAGATATAATTCTTGGTAGTTTTAATATTATTCCAAGTGAATATTTTGGTATCTGACTAAAAAAACATATCTGGCATATGAAATAGTCCTGGATTTTGGAAAAACTAGTCTGGATTTAAATACATGAAGTTATAGCTTATTATGGTAGAAGAGAAAGTAAGCCTCCTTGGCTTTTCTTGTCATCTCCTGGAGCAGTAGCTTGGATTTGTAAACATACTTCTGATTTATTGTTGATTACTGCTTGGGATATTTGGCTACACTGTGAATGGCAGAACTGTCTCATATAAGGTGATTGGTCTCATAGTAATATTTTTTTCATCTAGCAGTCTGACTAGGCATTTTAACCCCCTGATAAAACAAAAAGTAAACTTCTGTTTATATAAACTTAGTGGGGATCCTCGAGTAACTAAGGAAATCTGTAAAGTACCTCTAGAATCTGAAATCTTCCAACCCAGATCCAATGGAGGCTGAAGTGAGGCTCATTAACCTCTTCACTAAACAGTGTTAAGGTGTTTTTGGAGAATGAAATGGGAATCTATGGAACAGAGATGAAAGAGTTCAGCAATTAACTGTCCTGGGGTGTTTATTCCAGTAAGGTTAAAAATACTGAATATTCATTTCAGGATACATGTGGTAGAAGTACTGGTAACTTTCTTCCTTCAGTGCTTAAGAAAAGTTCTCTGGTTCTCACATCTCATGATGAGACTGTACTTGTCCAGAGAGTTAATACCTTTCAGTAAACCAGTGGATCTGTCTGGAAAAAAAGGAACAAGGACCATACAGCTCCTCCTTCAGATCTGAAGTGGATCACATAAAAATGAAAGCTAACGTAAGGTAAACACACATGAGGCTAAAGTAAAGGTATAATAAACTGTGCTGGCTTTAGCTTTCATTGAGGAGAGAATACTTTTCTGTGCAGTAGAAATTTTCTCATGACGCAGATTTTTATTGTTATTTAATACTGGTTTTAAGTGTGTGGTGGCTTTTAATTTGTGTCCAGTAATAAAGCCTGTTGAGATCTTTGTGCCTATAACCAATTGTTCCTTTCATTGAAATCAGCTTTTGGCTTTTGGAACACTGCAATACCCTTTTGAAAATGACATATATATTTCATAACTATAAGGCAGTAGAAGATAGAAGTGTTTGCTTATGTGTAAATTGATTTGTATTTTTAAAGTACTGAAAGGGTTTTGTTTTGGTTTTTTTTCTTTTGAGCCTTTACATTGTAGGTTAAAAAAGCTGAAGGCATATGGTAGCAATTTTTTAACCTCTCTACATGAGGTGCTTGTCAACGGAGGTCCATACGTCCAGAGCTAGTTAATAACAGCTGCAGGCCAAAGTTCTTTTAAGAGCTATTGCTGTTTTCCAAGATTCTCAAAGACTTTGAACAAGTGAAGTTGGCCACAAGGGAAAGCAGCAGGTCTGCATTCTGCTTGTTAAGTGAACCCTGTTTGAACGGAAAAAAATGTGGCAGAAACTCAGAATTTTCATGCTATAAAACTTGACCATAAAATATCAGATAGAATTGGCTAGCAGGCTGCTGCAGTTTAGCCTAAATGAACCATTTGCTTCAGTCTAAAACTTTATTTTGCAGCTTTCTTCACTGAAAATCTTAGGGGCTTTTTCGGTGAAAATTTGGAAGACTAATTATTTAATTTTTTTTAAAGAATTCAGAGAATCCCAAAAGATAGGAATACAGTTACATTTGTATTTACATTTCGTATTTAAAAAATGTAATGTAGAAAGAAAGAATGTATGTGAAGAAGGAAAAATTGCAGTTCTCTTGACCTTGTGATGCTTTCTCAGTTTTATATTCCTGTCCATTTTTGCCACGTCCTTTTAAAAGTGGTAGTGAATTATAACTAAGTGAACTCCTTCTAGACAGCTTTTAGTCAATTTGGAAGTTTCTTGGCAGTTTGGAAGAAGTCCAGCCTTAAAATCTGAAATCACTTTCTCAAAAGATATGGTCTGTATATTTTTTGCCTATTGATTGAAAATCTTCATGGTGTATTAAAGCCTTTTATGTTAAAAAGCTCTTTAGAAGGATTTAGAGGGGACAAGACTGTCTGGCTGGTTATCTGCCAGTAATAAAGTATCAATAAACAATACTCATCATTGTTGTTCAAGCTGAGGATAAGGCAGGATGCTTGACAGGAAATATGTTTTGTGCTCTACACCGGAATGGGGCTGGATCAAAAGCTGGGATTTGCAATGGATTTGTAGGACACTGAGTGCCCCTAGGTGGTCACAGCTAAAAGTACAGCAAGAAAAGCCTCCCCTGTGCATCTGGCTCCTGCTGAGGGCCAGCTCACCTCTGCTGGGCACTGGGTGCACATCCCGCCCATGGTGGCACATTTTTGGGATGCATTACAGTTAAAGAAGCACTTCTTTCCTTTTGATAGGCCTCTGCTTTACAGGAGGACGTTTGTGTGGTATTAATTTTAATCAGGCAATTGCTGACATACTGAAGTGGCAGTCTATCATTGCTCCCACTTATGGCTCCAATTTAGACCTTGTCATTGCAGTTGTCAGTATCAATTGGGGATTAGAGCGGGTTATGGCATGCAGAGTGGATGGTCAGTGGATCAGTACCACTTTTCATTCATTTTTAGCAGCATCTTTTTATTATCAAGCTTATTGATGCAATTTTGTTACTGCTTTTCAGGTTTTTTATATACATAAAATATTTTGGAGATAAATTGCTTCAGGGTTCTTTGCATTCCATTTTGCCACAAAATTTGAAATATGTGAGTAATTAAATTACATAGAAATGTTACCACTTCTGAAATATACATTTCTAAAGTCACATAGTCAGTTGTTTTGAAAATGCTTATTTATATAGCATTTATAGTGATCCTTAGAGAAGATGTGCACTGTGAGATATGTACAAAAAATGGGTCATTGATTTGTCATTGTGAGGAAAGCAAACATTAATAATGAAATTGTAGAGCCAAATCCAAATAGCAAGATTTTAAAACCAAATAATGGAATGCTATGTAATAATACAATTTATTATAATTTTCACCAGATAAATGATATCTCAAATTTCCAAGCCTGGTATCTGACAAAGGAACCTTTTTATTTTATCTTATGAGTTAGGGTTTCACTGATACAGATATTTCTGCAGGGAAGGATGGTCAGAAAAAAAAAGGTAAATCTCTTAGTCTCAGAATTCTGGTGAATTTGCTTCTATGGTAACCAATTAGCAAGAGCTTATTACTCATTTAAAACAGGAACTGTTTGCATTTTTAAAACCTTCATTTGCAAAACAGCATGTCGAAATGATAAAGTTAAATTTCTTTCCCAAGACCACAAGTCTTCTTTGTAGGTGGAAACAACTAAGTGTACAGTTTAAAAAGCAAGGGAAAAGGCGCTCCTAGGCAGCAGCATCCATCCACGCTAAAAGCAAATATTTGTTTTTGGAGCAGAGAATGGCTGTCCCCGGAGCAGCCAGCTTAGCAAAAGCAGGAATGGAAGGGCAGAGCTCATCTTTTATGGAAGTCAGATGAATTTCATGCTCTTTAACATCAACTATGACTGCAGGCTTTTCACTGAAGTCTGGCTCCTTCCCCAGTGTGAACAAAATAGGAAAAGTGATTAAAGTTCACTCAGTACTGGACGGCAGGAGGCAACTGCTCCGGTATCTTCAGCTGAGGGAGAGGGCGAGAGGGCTCTTTAATAAGACTTGTGAGGCTTCTTTGAAGAAAAGAGGGAGGACTCATAGGGCCTATAGATGTCTACACTAACATTCATTCATTTCCGGTACTTCATATGGCTTCTTTGACACATTGTAATATTGTCATCCCCTTCATTAAAATGTTCATTATGAAAGGGGAAAGAGAGAAAATATAACTGTTAACTGGAGTCAAGGGTCAGCAAGTTCTGCTGTGAGCAAAAGACTCAGAGCTGCCTTGGATAATAGTGGCAGTTCGGGGCAGACACGAAAGACTGACAGAAAAGGAAAATATGGACCTTACAAATTGTCCTGTCTTGTGATGGACAGGAGTGCTGAGCATCCTGACAAGCCTTGAAAAGCTGAAGTGGCTAGCAGATCTTCCCAGATCCTGCCTTTTGGCTTTTACCCTCTGCTTCTATCTCTTTTTCTGTTTCTCCCTGTTTTAAGTTGTGCAATCAGTATTCACACATTCTTATAACTAATAGGATTAGAGGCGTTGCAAAGGGATTTGAACAAGATAATTAGTTTACTGCTTAGCCCACAATATAACAGGCAAAACCCCTCTGAGAAGAGGCGGACAAAATGGGTCAGAAAATGTGTGGGAAATGAGGTAAGGCTCTCAAACAGGGCTTCAATCAGCTACACCATTATGAAAGGATCCTGGAGTATTCATTCATTGCTGCAGACCGTTGACTTTTTTGGCTTGGCCACCAGAGGTGTCAAGGAAAGAGACCGAGCTGAGCTGTGGGAAGTGTTGCGGAAGGAGCCTGTTTTAAGTGCTTAAGTGCAATTTAAGGTTATTTGCCACCATGCCACATAGAGAACACTAGAAAAGTGAACCAGCCTCAAGCAGTTCACAAAGCTGAGGCTGTAAAAGCAAAGCTTGTAAACCTTGTGGAGGATCACAGCTCAGAAAGAGGCAGCTGAAATGTTGAATCAAAAAACTTAACTTAGATTTAGTGTAACATTTGAACATCTATCTAGGAGTCATTTAAAACATAAATTTTCTAGCAGTGCATTTAAACGTTCCATTTAAATGTATACTTTCTATTTTTAAGATGTACCAGACAGATGTACCCTCACATCCAGTTCCCCACTGCCCCTGCATGGTGATACTAGTATGGTGCATGAATTACTAAGTGATGGTGTTTAGTTTCCAAAGGAGTAGCAGGAAATGCCTCAAAGTTCCTGCCTTTTTTTTTTTCCCTGTGAAACTTGTATGAACCACCAGTGTGATCAAAGCTGCCAGAAGTTGTTAGAAGACATGTCAGCTTGGGCCTGCCTGTGTATGATAACTTAGAGGTGCCTCCTCTCCAGTGGAAGAAACAGCAGGAGCTTCTCTAATGAACTGTCCAGCAGCTCTATCTTGCAGTTTATATACAACCAGAGGTGAGAAGAGGTTAATCCATAGGGGAACCAGCTAGAAAAGCAAAGCAAAAAATCCCAGGAAGCTGTATGTCCAAAATTCAACTTGAAGATGGTTGCTGACACATTTGGTTTCTTTTAATGAAACTCTTCTTTCAATCTGTTGCATTTTTGTCAGCTTGTAAGTTTTAACATATGCAGGAGTATGCACTGCATATGCAATACAGAACAATACAGAATGCCATGTTGCTTGTGGCAAATTGACCTCGTATTCAATTTAAATACCTATATCTTATTTCTAATGGTGATTAGATTCCTAATCTTGAGATTAGTCTCAGTTTTATTTATGGGGATTTATGACAATAATCTTTATCTGTTCATAAAAGTAAGGAAGACAAAGACATTCACTATTAGACATGTACATACCTGGCAGTAATATGAAATCCTTTTACTGTAATCCTGGCTGTAGTGATTTTCATTGTTAAGCACATTTACCCAGAGGTTTATCCTGATTTTATTTTTTAAAAAAACCAAACAAGTCAGTTTCTCTTTGTTGTTCAGATGCTTTTTCTGTGTTTCTTTGTTCAACTGCAAGCTAAGATGTCATCTCTGCCTCAGCTGGGAATCTCTATTTTGTGTTGCTTATTATTGCATGTATAAGGAAAAGGAAATCATGCATATTAAAAATATTGTGGAAAACAGACACTGTGACATATTTTCTCGTTCTCCAGGTCAGGCTTTGTACCATAAATACATTCGTGGAGGGTAGTTTCCCACTGGAAGTGAAGTGTCCCTAATTAAAAAAGTAGAATCAAAACAAGAAAACCCCAAAAGCAGAAATTGGTATTGGTATGCAGAAGTCTATATAGACTCTTTTTCCTGGTCTATATAAAAATATGTGTTAATCAGTATTATAATTAGAAGTATGTATAATGAAATTTCAGCTAGATTAAAGGAAAATAACGCAGAAGAATAAAATAAATATCCTAAAGTTCATCAGAACATTTCTTTTTAAGCTGAGATTTAACACTGAAAAAAATCAATTTCGCCAACACAGATTTCATTTTGCATGACCAGGCTTTTTAGAATACTGGCTTTGAATCTGTTAAATCCTATTCTTTAAGGAAACAGTACTTTAAGGTGTATTTACAATAGAGTTATCTTACATATTTTTTCAAGTCCATATTTCTATATGCTTTTTTATGTTTGTTTAAACTGTTCAATTAGTAGAGCTCATCAAAATAATTCTGGGCATATTTTCCATTGAGACACTTGTGTAAAACACACCAGTAAGGAAACTTTGGCTTCTTTTCATTTTTTATAGATGTGGATGAGAAGATGGTTAACAAAGGGCAAAAGAGATATGGAAGAGAAACTGAAAAAAAAAATACTACAGATCCAGGACTTAATTAGATATTCTGTATCCCTGCTGAATACTGAATTTGATCTTTTCATTTTCACAGATTGCAGACCTTTCATTCTCACCCACAGTCTACTTAAAATTGATACTAAGGGAAAATATTCAAATATTTTTATCCCTGTTTGGAGCAAATGTTTGTAGACATATCCTCATGCCACCTTGGCTCCTTTGGCGGTTTTGGTGTATTTTTAGTTTGTATATGTGAAGCACTCAGTAGCACTGCAGTTCAGCTCTCAGACTTACTCAATTGCAAGTCAGGGATGAATCCTTATCTGTGTTTGCTTTTCCAGCAATATATATATACTTTCCCAGTGTATGTGTTAACTGCTTTGGATTCCTCCTCAGAATGCTGTTCTTGATAGTACAGTTCCTGGGTTATTCTGCAGGGATGCAAACCTGACAATAATTTTGAAGTATAGTACTGTGTTGAATGGTCAGTCTTCCTGAAATACTGACCTTCCACCCCAAAGCTTTCATCTGCCTGGCCATTGGAAGAGATTTCCATCTCTGAGAAAAATCCCTTGAACTCAAAAGGATGCTGGGAAGAAGCATGTGAAGACTTCTCAGTTTCAGAAATATTTTTTCATAAGGGTAGCTGAGAACTTGGCAAGATTTAACCCCATTCCTCAAAGAAAACCCAAAAAGCAGCACCAAACCCCCAAGTTTTGTTAAATATGAAAGATAATTATTTTAAGGACTTGCACATGGTCCAGTTGCCTGAAATATTAGTTTTTGTGTCACAATAATTCGCCGTGGGGCACGATGAAAATTTATAGATGGATTACAGAAAACTTCCTTATTTTTCTTTTTCTATTTCCCCATCTGAGGACAATTTTATCTTTGTTCATATATGCTTATATTAGGGAAGGCTATAATTTAAATGTGTTCATTGCTGTTTTTCTGTGAGTAGTTTGTGATTTAAAGAGGTATTTTGTCACAATGCTTAACACTAGACATGTGAGTAGTTACAATGAATTTAAAGGGATTTAAGCACATACATTAAATTGTAGATGCTCTGCTGAATTGGGATGAGATTATTTGTATATTTGTGGTTAATATGAGCTGCGTTCAACTGGGTTAGTGTAATTTTCCCTCCTGCGTGTTTGAAGGTGCTGTGCCATAGCCTAAACAATTCATATTGTCACAGGTCATCTTACAATGTGTAACAGCTTTACATTTTGTTGATAATTAGAATCTTTAAAGAATAATGCTTTTGTTTATTTTCAGAATTAGTGGGGATAAGAAGCATTCCCTAAGTAAACTTCATTCCTAATCTATCAAAATTAGGGTTGGTTGTTGATTATTTAAAATAAAAAAAATTTTAAAAAAAGCAAAAAAACCCCCAACAACCCAAACAAAAAACCAGGAGCAAAACAAAATTAAAACAAAAACAAACAAAAAAACCCCCACAGCAACAAAAGAAACCCCATACCTAAAACAAACAAAAAACCCCACAAACCTGGAAGTAATTATTAGAGCATTTGGACTTTTGAGTTGGAGATTTTTGAGTTTTGGGCTTAAGTACTCCCTGTTTTTGTGAGCGAGGAATGAGAGGTATTGGCTCAGGTATGTCTGAGGGGCAGGGGGAAGATGTGAAATAAGTGGTTTTGCTACCACTGTTGGAACATGTGTTCACTGAAAATAGTTTCACTTGCAAGAAGCTCAGCAAAACATGACCTCAAACTTTTCTGCCTCTTCCCAAGACACTTGCTGTCTCGAAAATGTTTCTTCAAAGGCATAAATACTGTTTACCATCTCTCTTCTAAATCACCTTAAACATATTGAATAGATAATTCAAACAAAGTTGTGACTGATCTGAATTTACTATAAACTTGGTTCTAAATTAGGGAAATCAAGTTGTGTGTTTCTTGTATTAGGAACTGAAGCAGAAAATCATGCTGACAAATGAAATGAATTGGAAGAGGAGACAGACTTACTCTGCGATTTAATACATTGTCCTAAATATGTTAGATGTATAGCTCTATAGAAATTTTAGCTCTTTACTGCCATAAAGCTGTGACTTAAGTGATAAATCTTCAATACTTCTACAGTATTTTGATTCATAAAAGTTGAGTAGATTGGAAGGAGCTTAAAAATGCATTTTAGTGGCTTTTTGGCAGATGTGATTTAAAAGCTTAGAGAAAGCAATGCACCTGTCACTTTTAATTGCAGAAAGCTTTCCATCTATTAACTTTATTTTGCCAGAGCCTTCTAATGAAAAAGTTCCAGTATCTAATTTAATTTAATTTTCATTGGGTTTGCCAGAAGAGCAATTAATTTTTAGAATTTCCAACTATGAAGTTGTGCTTCAGAAAGCAGTCTCTCTGTCTTACGTGCCATTAACTTTCATTGTAGGCCTCCCATACCTTAGGAACATCTTGATATCCTTGAAGAAATGTGTCAGCGGAATGTTGACATACTGTCTGTAGCACTAGGTAGGGTTTACAAATACAAATGTTCATATGATTGGGTTATTCCTATCCATCATTAGATTGCATCTCTCTGGAGCTATAAGTACATCTGTGCCTGGCAAGCTTATGTTATCACTGATGCATATGGGGACCATGTGTCAGTCTTCCAACAAAGACATATAGCCCTATGTAGGAGCAGGATTGGATATGCTTGTGTTTCAGCCTCTAAATCAATTTCTTGGACCTTTTCTACAGATGTTGGAAGCTGCAGGTCTGTAAAAAGAGCATACTGTAACATGAACTGAAACAGGAGGATAAGCATGAGAAGGGAATTAGCCATATGGCAACAGATAGCGAGTGCAGCAGAGCCTATGAAGAAGCAAATTCTCACACCTCCTCAGCTATCTGTGTAAATATCATTTAAATTCAATCACCTCAGAGATCAGAGCCAGTCCTGTTCTAAGAGGAGATCTGTTCATACTCAGCTAAAAGAATGAGTACAGATGCTCCTGCTGTTATAAGAGGCATGTCCTAGGATTTTTGAGCTGGTAGAAGTCTTTCTGAATTCCCTAGAAGTACAAATGGCTTCCCACTGAATGCTTTAGCAAAAAGCCTAGGTGTACAGTGCTGAGATGTTGATCTGTTTAGTGACTATTATTGATACAGGTACAATGCCATGTGTTCTTATATTTCACCTTATTTCTTAAATACTTTTTTATCATATATATTCCAAAGAAAATGAAGTCTCAGTATTTAAACATTTTATAGTATGTTTCTGAATTAGTCTTTATCAATAAGGTAGTTTATGCATTGTTTGCTGGGTTTTTTTAAAGTAAATTTAATAGTATTTTTTCCCATTACCATAACTATTCTCAGTATGTACATGGTCACCAGGACCTCTCTTTTCTGAAATTGCCCATTTACTCACTGCAGGAGTGTGCAGTGTCTTGTGAATGGAGACATCAGTGTCACCCTTGCTCATCCTGAGTGTGCTGTGCTCTCATTTGATTGCAGTTGCTTTAACACACATCCATCCCATCCCACTGCCTTTGTGTACCACATGTAGTGAAACACAACACCCTTCCTCCTGAGTGAAAAAAACCCTCAAACAACAACAAAAAATCACCACATCCCATGCACAATCACTCTTTACCCTAATTATTACAGCTTCTCAGTGGGATTTTCTGAATAGTTACTTGAGGCAAAGCTCCTTCAACTACTTAGGAGAGTCTAGATATTGGTTAAAGGGAAAGAATTTAGCAATTTGGAGAAAAAGGCTTGAAAACACACAGAGGAAAAATATCTGAAAAGAGGGAGGATGGGTTTTTAAAGTGCAATTAAGAGCAGCTACTTTTTGATGGTGTCAGTGGAAAAGTGCAGTCCTGGAACAGAAAATCAGCTTTGTAGACTTTAAGCTTAAAAAAAATGTCTGAAGTCAAATTATTCCTAGTGCAAGCAGTTTAACCTTTTTGCAAGTTCGAGGGGTTAAAAGGGATAAATATGGCAGAAGTAGCCATAAAATTTAAGATTTTCTATAAAAAATACTAAATTCAATTTTGCATGGATTATTTTTTTGTAAAACATTTTAATGTAATTTACATGCTTGTATTGTGGCAACAGCATATAGACAGGGCTATAAGAAGAAAAGGGATTTTTCCCATTATTGAAATGTGGAATGGGGACAGTCTGATTCAGTTTTTTACCTATGTTTGTTTATTTTAGCTTGCTATTGATTAAGAAATTAGTTGTGATAAATTAATTCTGGAATGGCAAATTTTCTTTTTATTGCTTACATATATTTTTACCATTTTTATGAAGATTTTCAATTCTAAATAGCCTCTGAATCCAGCTAGGATGCGCTTCTCTTGTTTTTCAGACCAGTTGTACTGTATCAGCTGTATTCTCAGCCCCTTTTGTAGGAGGAAAGTACCTCTTGAACTTCTGATTCTTTGTAGGGCACTGAAAGGGAAAAAAATGTGGTGGCAGAAGTTTGGGGAAGGAGGCTGGAGCACTCCTAGAAGGCAGGCTCAAGAAGAAAGAAAAACCTGGAGCCCTTGAAAAGAAGAAGCTTGAGGCTTGACACTTCTAGGGTGCGCTGCAGTGTATTAAAGTAATTTAATTCTAGTCAGGGGGAAGTTTACTTCCAGAATACCTAAAAATTTGTATCAATAATTGCCCTGAAGTTTCTCGATAATTTTTTTTAGTGACTCGTATTAACTAGCACATACATAGCACACAAGAAATAGAATAAACAAAAAAATCCAGTCATTCCACTACTCAAATAATTGAACTTGTTATTACTGTTTTATAGTTCATTGTCAGTGAAATATAGTATTAATAGGTTAGTATGAACATACATTTCTTGTTCTTCCATAATTAGTTCTCATAGAAAAGCTTAAAGCCCTAGTTCTTTGGTGCAGAAGTCCAATGGTGCTAGTCACTGTACTTGGCAGTGTTACACAGAATAAGAAAAATACCAACAAACCAGCACCCAGTAAAACAGAAAAGTTTCTGTGAAAGGTATTACAGTCTAAGAAATACACATGGGTATAAGCAGATGGGTGAAGACCAGAAAAGCAGTCATATAAAATTGGTCATCTTGATAAGCAGCAAGGATTGTAACTTAGCTGTTGTCTGTTGGGTTTTTTTTTAAATCATCCGTAGTAATCCTTTTAATCATTCACTTTGGTTTCTTTCACTGTTTTAGCATAGTTTTTGGCACTGACAGGCAACAGCCTTAAAGTTTGACGCTTCAGTGTTTCTTACATATTTTGCACCTACAAATATTGTATAAAGCTAGGACTGTACAATAAATCTGTCTTATCAAGCAATCAGTCCATCTCGAAGACAATGCCCAAATTGCATCATTCAGCTCAAATGAAGGAAGAGTGAGCACAGTGCTATTCAACATTAATGGTCTGCAAGATCTTTTCTAGTTTACTCTCCAAGTTTTTCCCGGTCCCCTGACAAATTGTTTAAGGTTAGTTTTACTGTTTGGAAACACTTGGACTACTCAGGTTATTATTAGTGTAAAAGTTTGGAGCTATACTTCATGAAAAATGTCTGTGTCCAGGGATGCAATTATTACTTGTCTGTATTGGAATTGTAGCTCTGCATAATGTGATTGGATCAGGAGTCTGCTCTGCTCTGTTTTGAAGAAACAGAAATTGCCACAGCTTGCTGAGTGATATTTCAGAAGAGAATATACAGGGTTGTAGGCTGCGTAGTGAAACTAGACAATGTACCAGACAACCTTTCAATCAGTTCCTGAAAGTGCTTGCAGTTTCAATTCCAAAGCAGATGAAACAATATTAAATATTAAAGACATGTTGACAGCTGCAAACTTGTTCTAAAAAAGAAGTTTTGTTACAGGGAAAAGTAGTGATAGATTTTTCAGATACTGTTGAAGAGGTCTTTTGGAAAATTAAATATGCCATCTCATCTATTCTTAATGTGAGCAGATCCCCAGCTAAGCCAAATGGATGTTTCAGCCATGCATATGCTGAGTGTCTAACGTACCAGAAGAAGTGAAAGTTACCTGGCAGAATCTTGTTTTATTCTTTTAAAGTTCTTAACTTACAGTGCATTTTAAAGTCTGTCAAGTGTAATAGTTGATTAAAAATTAATCACCAAATCACCTATCAGAGACCAGTGAAATGAAAATAGCAGAATCTTTACCCTTTCCCTACAAAGAAACAATCTTTTGTGACCTTGAAGGAAAAAATGACGCATGAAGATTTAAGTTATTTTCTCTTTTTCCTTCAATTCCAAACTGGTTAAAGAAAAAGGAGAGGAAAATCGATGAATGAAATCCATATCCATATCTGCTGGCACAGTTTGGCTCCTCTTGTCCTGTCACTTGTTACACAGGAGAAGAGACTGGTCCTCACCTGTCCACACCTCCTTTCAGACACTCATAGAGAGCAGTAAGGTTTTCCCTGAGCCTTTTTCACTGGGCTAAGCATCCCCAGCTCCCTCAGCTGCTCCTCATCAGACTTGTGCTGCAGACCCTTCAGGAGCTCCATTGCCCTTTGGACATGCTCCAGCCCCTTAATGTCCTTCTTGTGGTGCAGGGCCTAGAACTGGACACACCTTGAGGTATGGCCTCACTGTGTGGATGTGCATCCATAGGGGTAAAAGTCATTTCCCACTCTGCAAACTCCAGATAGGGCTGTAGGTCAATACCCTCACACATCACAGCTGAGCTGCTGGCTTGAGCCCTGTTAGGGAAAGAAGGTACTATTAGGGATGCAGGATAAGCAGCAGTCAGTAAAATATCACTCAGTGTCTTCCTTCAGCTGGACCAGTTTGAGACTGTGGAGGATAAAGAATTGTCAGTTTTTTTCTTTGTGGGGATGAGGAGTGTTCCTAAGAGCTTCAAATTTTTCAATGAAAAGGATTACGGTGAAGCCAAATTTGAAGTAGCTGCAATTCTCTCTGAAACTGTGGGTGGTCCTTTCCTCTTTAGGAGCTACACCATGTAATTTCCTTTCCTGTTTTGTTTTGGGTTTTTGTAGTCTAAACAAAAGAGAATTATGTATTAATTTAGTGGAACAGACTATTAAAGAATGCTTTCTTTTTCAAAAATAATTTCTAAGACTCCAATAAAATACATGTGTGGTCCTAATACTCCTATTTTATTGCACAATTAGCATGTGCCCTCCTAGGCCACTCTAGAACAAATGGTGAATACTCCTTATTTTCAGTATTATCAGAGAATACAAATTGATTTAAGTACACTTTTGGAGACATTGTAGAATGGAATTGTTTTTGCAGCCCATGGATTAACGTTTCTTCCAAGACTGAAATTGGAGGTTTTGGCTTAGTCAGTACCCAAAATGTATTCCTATTAAAAAGTAAAAGGCCTTGTACTTCTACTCTATTTAGATTCTGCAGAAATCATCAATTACTAATACTAAAAGTTATAAATAATGTATTGTATTGCATGGGTATGAAGATTTAGGCTGTTTCTCAAACAACAACAAGAACAACAAAAAAGATTAGCACTAATTATCAGAATTTAAATTTTGGAATTTAAGCCTTCTAAATGTTAAGGTTGAAAGTACTGATAAACTCTGGAGATTACCAGGCCAGCAGTACTGCTTTTGTGTAGTGTGTTATGTTTTCACTTTTGCAGTATGTGTTCTGTACTTATGCATAAATGATCTCTCTTCTTTAATAAATAAAAAGATAAAGTGGATTAAAAGATCTGCTGCTTAAATAATACAGATAATAGTATGCCAAAAGCTATAATAAGAAGTACATTTTGATTCCATAACAGATTTATAAATGGATGACATTTAAAAAACCTCAGGCATTAAGAATGAAAGAAGCATGAACGATATCATCAAAAGTGCCATCATTAAAAAATGAGAGATGAAAGTGGGCAGGGAAATTCAGTCTGAATATTCTTAGGGGGAAAAAAAAAACCCCACATTCCTTACCATGGGAATTGCTGTGCCTGTGATAATTCAGTTCATGTTGCAGTGATGATTGCCCTGTGTTGTGAAATGTGAAATATTCACTTGGGCAATGTAGCAGACCATGGCCCAGGGAGTGATCCTGCTTTAGCGTGAGAATAGGTTATGTGCCTACGACGTGCAGCATCCGAATCTCTAGGGAGTCAACAGAGCAAATGGAAATTAGTGATGCAGAGAGAACCTGAAATTCTGTCATCTAAATCTTTCTCACCAGTTTGGTGCTCCTCAGCATGGTACTGATACATGCTACTGCTGATACGTACTGCTTGGTTTCCCCATCTGTAAAAGGAGGTTAATAGTAGCTTTCTCATACATTAAATTTTAATCCTCCTATGGGAAGCAGCAGCAATAATGATTTACAGAGCTAATGTTTGAAATTATAATTTATAGTTTTTATCTTCATAAGGGGATATATATGTACCTTAGAGACATATTAGCTGCTGCTAGTGGTATTGGACACCTTTTCTATCTTCAATATGAAGAGAAATATCTGCAATGATTGTATTACTAAAGAACAGAAAAGAAACATTGAAATTAATAGGAAGCTAACTAGTTTATTTCACAGTCGAAGAATAATGGTACAGCAGAGTTGTTGGTTGTTTGATCTTGTTTCTTTGTTTGTTTTGCCTTTTCAGGACAAGAATTTAGACTGAATTTTTAAATATATATTTTTAAAACATTTCCTTTTTCCATCATAATTGATCTGTAGATCTGCCAGAAAGAGGCTGCCTACTAAAAGGACATGACAAGCCATTTAGGTATAAGATTATCTTCATGAATAAGTGATGCCACACTGTAACTTGTTATACAGTAATTGTATAACGTTAAAGCCAAGCATATGTCAGTATTCTAACATTTATTCAAGGAGGGTAAGCCTCCTAGACTGATGGGAAATGTGCTTAGTTGTTTGTATATATTAATGTATTTGCTGAACATGGGATAAATGTGTTATAAATTAAAACATTTGTGATTGTTTAGTCAGCTTGTGTTACAATATGATATATCTCTGCCCTGATGGAATTCCAATAGGCCTCTGTAGCTTTATTTCACCTGAGCTACTGATTTTAAAGGAAAATTTCTCCAGGATGCTCGCCCTGCATTAACACCACAATGTTCAGTAGCATCTGTGTTCTTGATGACTTTGTGCTTTGCTTTGATTCTCATTACCTAGTTTTGAAAGTAATTTTTGTACTTAAGTACTTTTTCATAATACAGTAAAACTTGTGGATGTCAAAGCATGCCTCTCCAGCATTCAGAAAAGGTCTTAGATTAATTTCCTAGTCATGCTGGAACTTTGCAATTTAGGAGTATGGTTGTATAGTGATAAATGAAGTTTCATGAGCAGAAAAAAAAAATCTGATCCGAACTTTTTCATGTTAACCCAAGACACTTAATACAGAGTAGAAAAACATATTTATTTAAATTTTGAAAGTAGAAAACTGGAATTTTAGGAGTGAAATCCAAATCGGAGATCCATTGAAATGTGAAAAATCTTTGGTGTTTCATTCTCTCCTCTTTGCATTGGAAAGCCCATGGCTATGGCAGCTTTTGCAAACAGAGGCAGCTGCCAGTGTTCCTGATAACATGAAATAACCATACTTCTCTGGAGACATTTGACACACTTGAAACTTGCGGCTGTGGCTCCCTTGTCTTACATTGTCATGTTGCAGCATGCTCTCGCCTTCCGTATCTCAGATTTTACTGCTGCTGTCTTCAGTGCCTCCAGTGAGGCAGGGTACTTTGTTTCCCCTAAGATCAAAGCCAGGGGAGTATATAATAACTCTTAGGTCTTGCTCTGGAATAGCTTTGAGGTTTTAGATGATTTGCCTCATTAATGTGGTTGTGACTGGAGAAGCATCTCAGACCATGCAAGACTTCCCAGATATCTTAATGAAGTCCAGGATCCAGTGAGTAGCCGATGCCAGAGCATGTTTCATGGGCTTTTTCTGCAAGGAGCTCCTTGGTGAGGAGGTAGTGCATGTCTTCTCCCTGCCACCTGTATTTTATAAGGCGTCTGCAGTTACGGAAATATTGAAGGAACACTGACCAGTACTGAAGAAAAAGCCAATCATAATAAAAATGGACAGGACTGTTTGATTTTCATAAATTAATTATTTGGTTAGTTTTACTATTTTAGGATCAATGTCTGATTGATACTTAATGTTCCTAAAAGATTGTTACTTGTTCCATCAAAGTCATCTGATTGGCCTAGGGGATAATTGTAGGTCCCTTTCAACTGAACTATCCTATTCTAAAATATGTTGTTCTTTTTTTCACCATCTTTGTGTTCAAGTGAAACCCCCCATGTCCAAAGTCACATATTTGCTTTTAGCCAAATAATTTAAATAATTCTCACTCTTTTTATTTCTTTGAATGCCCAGTAGTCCCATTATTTATGAGACTTTGCTACCTTGTACAAGCACTGAGGATTTAATGCAGAATATTGTTAGCTAATTTTAAAACTGTTGCTTTCCAGCAAGAGAGGAGTACTTAGCAAGGCTTACTTCATTCATGTCACAAACTTGTAAACATTCATCAGGATGTCATCATGGAAAAGCCACTTTCTGAGATGTTTTTATAAACTGGCATAAATAAACGGGTAAGCAGTCAGTACTTAATTGGGCTGAATATTTCTGCCTTTTTCTTTAAAAATCAGGATATGTTACTCATTCCCAGTACTCAGTATTTTGCAAAGTACAGAATGGCAGTATAGATTTATGATATCACTGGTCAGACACAGAGGGAGGTTAAACTGTAGAGAAAAATAAAATTACAAGTAATTAAATTTACAAGCTGGTTTGCCATCTTCAAAAGATTTAATGTTTCAGAATGAACAATGATTTAGCCACACTACAAAACTGTGATACAGCCTTAGCAGTTTATGATATAGATATTTTATGTGATGTTTCAATTTATATAATTAAAAATTGAGCACTCCTTTTTAAGGGTATATATGATGTTCAGCTGAGAACCATACATGGTAAGTAACTGCAATGCAGTACTGTTTGCATTTTTAAGAGCTGAAACATTCTACCAGGATCTCTAATTTCAGTTTATCTCAGGACTTTATCTGCAGATAAGAAAGAAATGCTGTACAGAAGTCTTCAAGTTTTTTTCCTGAGAATAGGGTAGTATCTTCTGTTGATATGAATTTCAAATGTTCACAGGACTCTAAGCTGTGAGGTTTTTTTTCCTGATACATGTCTATCTACTAACCAGTAAATATGATAAATATGACTGTACTATTTCCATCCTGTTCTTAGGAAGGATTCATTAGTAACAAGGTTTTTGGCACGGTCTTCCTGCTATTTCCACAAGCATTACTGCATTATCATTATCGATATACTCCTGGGGAAAAAAAGTCTGCATCCTCAAAATGAAGCTGTTGAGGGAGGGAGGGCGGGGCAGAGGTGTTTGGGCTTTTTTTTATGTTGTTTTTGTTACTGACTTTTTTCTAGTTCATTGATTTGTGAAATACAGAAATCTACATTCTTTTAGGCATAATTTCAAATTAGACAAGTTTAGTTGTCGAATTAAATCTTTACTATTTGGAAATTGGTTTAAAAGCTGAGGCATATGTGCTTATCAGAATCCATTGCATGTAAATTGCCTTTATCCAGTTTGTTTTAAAAATAAATTTTATTTTACAAAAGCACAGTAATTGCAGAACTTACTTGATCACAGATCTCTAGTATTTCTGTTTTTATTGATGAGTTTGAATACTTAGACTATGTTAATAATGAAAAGTAATTAGATGCAGCATATTTGGTCTTCGATTTTGAAACACACACCTGACCTTCTAAGAGAGAAAAAATTAGTATGCAAGTTTTTCAAAATATTGCTGTAGTTGGGCAGAAATTCAGAAATCTCTGTGCATTCTCCGTTGTGTATCTTCATTTCTAGTTGGATTCAGCTTTGTTTGCTCTATGGATTTGGTTTTCTGTTTTTACACTTGAGAGAATGGGGTTGCGGACAGAATATTACCACTCAAAAGAATGACATAAACATCTTAAACTTAACTGAAACAAATCTGCTGTACCCAGGCTGGTTTGTGCATCTAGAGCAGCAACATTTGTGCCTCCACTAAAAAGTCTCTTTTCACTGCTGCCAGTCTAACTCACCCAGGGGGCTTTTGGTGCAAATCTTCTGTTTAACTCCTGTACTACCTTGTGTCCTTGTACCTGTATCTTGGCTTAAATATTATTGAAATGCTTAGCCATTTCTTTCATTTTAGTGGTTTAAATTGCTATCATAGCCTGTTCTGTTCTGTTCTATTCAAAGCCTGGCTGTTTTTGAAATGGAAGATGACATCCACACAGTTATTAGTGCAGCAATACAATGACCATCAGGCTGAAAAGGAGTTTTGCACCTTTCTTCGTTACAAAGTATAAGTTGCAAAGTCAAATCAATGTAATGTAATGGTGTGCAAAATTGTCTGGTTTTATCTAAAAAATAGATTTTTGCCCCATTTCCCTTGAAAGTCACAATGCACCTTGTGCTGCTTTGTGGCCTTTTTTTGTGAGCAGTCTAAGAATTGCGGTGGAATGGGTTCAAAGATCAATAAAGAGGACCACACGCAGATTCTGAGTTGTAAAATTAAGATGTAATTTATGCAAGAAGAAAAAGCTGAATGTTTGTTTAAGCCCCTCAAGATTTTTATAAGGTAGCTTTTTAACACTGAGCAGATGAAAATTTGAAACAATCAATAAATAATTGCTAAAATTCTTCCTGCTATAAGGAAAATCATGTTTTTTATGAGAAAAAAATGAGTGTAGAAATGAACTTACACTTTTGCTACAGAAATAGTTCCAAGAAAGTTTCCTAAACCAGCTGATGCATTGCAAAAAAATTATTTTTGGAAAACAACCTTTGCCAGCCTTACTTAGCTCTCCATGTTTAAATGTATGCTTTAAACAATGCCTTGCTCAGCAAGGTTGGGAACCTTTGCAATCAAGTAGTTTACATTTGAAATGAGCTAAAATTACCAGGGAACACTTCAGTCTACTTGAGCTTGTGCTACACAGAAATGGTGTTGACTGTGCAGACCCAGCAGTAAATCTAGCATGCAGTTAGGTAGTCTGCTGTCTCTTGCATTTGCATATTCACAGATATACCTGTGCACATAGACAGCCTCAGTATATTGCCTATTGAGGAACCTGGCACAGTAGCTGTCACCTGTAAGGCCTTGTGTATACGCCAGAATTTCCCACAGAAACAAAGATTTTGACCATTGAAATTTTCTGTTAGATTTTTAAAAATAATTTACATTTGGCCTCAATACTGCTCATCTTTCACTTCTTTTTAATTGCATGAAATGGTGAATGATGATACTCTATCAAATGCCATGAAAAGCTTAATGCACCGTTACCCATTATCTCCTGTAGTATATATTTATGAGTATGGCAGTGGCTTACATAGGTATATACATATATCTATGTTATAAACTAATCACTGGTCATGATACAAATCACTACTGCTAGCTTAGGCACTTCACACACAACCGAAAATATATTAGTCAATTAAACAGAAGTGTAAATATAGATATTTGCGTTTTATGCTTATAAAGGATTTTTTCAAGGAAGAAGGCTGTTAAATCATGTTAGTGTAGCAAATGCTGAAAGCTGCTTTTTCATTCATTGCCACTGAATTTATTGTCAGAGCCGTGCAGTCATATCCCATTTCAAGATTACTTAGGTGGCTTGAAAATTAAATCACAGCTCACAAATTCTCTTTTTTCACGCACAATTAATAATACTAAAATTGGGTCTAGTTTTAAATATACTTTGCAAGATACTGCAGTACAATTATATGCATGAACTATGAAAGATTTAGTAAATAGAAGGTGATTTTCCATAAATTAAAAATTAATTGGATAAAAAAGAAATTGCTTTAAACGTATGTGGATTTTCAAATAATTATGTTGATATAAATTTTGTAAAAGTTGGGTAGCATGGGGTTTTATAAAGTCCTCAAATTATTTTTTGCAAGTTCATAAATCTGAAAGGGATCTTCAGGAGTGATTGCTGAGAACTGGAAATGTGAGCTCATGCTAGATTACATTTTAGAGAAAGAATATATCAAAAGCGTGATATTTTTATGTATAATCACCTAAATTATTCTTGCTCGTTCACTTACTCTGAGCTAGATCACTTATTTCTTTGCTTAGTTTTGCAATGTTTCTCTAAAAATTCTCTCTGGAGAGTTTAGCAGTCCTCTAAAGATGTCTCTAAAGCTCATGATGGAGAAACTTTACTTCTATTAGGAGCTGGATTGTATTTGGTGTGTTTGGAGTGAAGATCCTGGATTGTTTTTAGCAAAATGAAATCAAGTTAACCACAAGAAAACTGCTGTGCAAACAGACTTAAAATCCCTCTGTAGAAACACCTGTACACATCTGATTTGTTTGTGCATTTTTATTCAGATGCTGAAGAAAGCTTCTTCATGTAATTGTCTTCCCCATATTGTGTAGAGACAGGTGCATCTTGGAAGGCTTCCAAAAGAAGGTCTGATTTCATAATTTTAATACAGCAAGGTAGATGTGCCCCCTTGAAAGACTTCAAATATTTGTGTACCATGTGTGATAGGTGTATTTGGTCCAGGGTAGCAAACTGTTGTCTGAGGTGAAGCAGCCAAACTGCATGTGGCATAGATACAGCAATGGTCATCTATTGCACTGCGTCATTGTTAATAGTGCATAGCAAAAATGGAAAGTTCTGGATCCTAGTTTGCTTTTGTTTATTTCTTTTTTATTTTCTCTATCTCCTCTGCTACTGTCTTCAGTTCTCTATATTTTATTTCCAATATTGACCTGTGAAGGACAAAAGCGTGTCTGGATTTAAGAAAAAAAAAGGCTGTTTATTCATACTGATAAAAAAAAAAAAACAACCCACTACTGAATAATAATTTTATGAGCATTTTAATAGTATTTCTCTTTTGTAAAAGGTAATAGTTTCAGATGGTGTGGTACAGCTGATCATCAGGGATCTTTGGGGAGGAATAATAGATATCTGCTGCAGAATGTATTTGAATTCCTTCTTTTAAAATATATGGTGCTTGACACTCTGCAGCAAAAGTTGGAAACATATTGATCTCAGATGCTGCACATCTTCATCATTGTTTCTGGATAGCTCCCCATTTTTTCTTTTTTCTGGATTTCAGTCTTCTTTACATAAAGCTGAACATACTATCAGACATGGATTTTGAATGGTTGTAAAGTGAAAACACTTCTGCGGGTTTTTTGGAGTGTTTTATTTTGTTTTGGTTTGGGTTTTTTTGCATATATATTGCTATTTTCTAAAGGTACTACTTAGTGCAACACAGATTTGACTGTTACTGCTACTTCTTTTCCTCAATTACAAACCAGTTATGAACATAACAGCTGAAATTTTTTTGTTAAACGCAAAACTAAATATATTTATATAGCATATTTACATTTAATTTATTTTTTTTCTTAGTGATCTAAGTGAAAATCAGATTCAAGCAATACCAAGGAAGGCATTCCGAGGAGCAGTAGACATAAAAAATCTGTAAGTGTTTTCTTTCTTCCCTATATTCTGATGATAATTCTTTGTTGATACAGTGCTCTTCCATTGTATCAGGTATTTTTTTTCTAAGAACTGTTAAAACTGCTTAATGAATATCTGCATAAAACTGATAAAAGTGATCATCTGCTTTGGCAAAATACTTAACATATCTTAAACATCCTAAAATTGCTTTGTGGAAATGTAAAAGATTGAAATAGAGTTGAAGACAATATGGAAGTATAATTATTGGTTTATGAAACCTGAGTTGAGTATTTGAATGTCAGGCAATTTGAAACATTTTATGATTTTGTATGGAAAAAATCATTTTGCCTTGGTTTTAAAAGTTTGCCTTTTGTTTGTTTGCATAAAAGAAAGAAAAGTCATGCTTTTATCTAGTTTTGTCTAGCATATGTTTTTATACTTGTGTGACTATTTTTCTTGCTCTGTTTTCTTCAGTTGTCTTTTCTGAATGAAAGATACTTTCCTGGAGATAGTGACTTTGAAGTTCATAGGCAGATTTTGCATTCTTATGGTTTGTAAATGTGGAAATATGTGAGTTTCAGGCCAAAGCAAAGCAGTGACTTTTTGAAGTGGTAGGTCAGTTTAGTGGATTGAACAAGCTGAATAACCTGAAGACTGTGATGAACTTATGTAGTAGGAAAGAAAAGGTCATGCTCTCTAAAGATATAACCCCTGCTGTAAGCTAAGGACTCATCACTTACAAACAACAACACAGACAGAGGTCATAAAATAGTGGGTTTCAGAAAGTCTGTGGAATTTCCCCCATGATACAACTGTGAGAAAATATGAATGCTATCTTATGTAGCATCAGTAAATACAGGAAAATATTAAATCTGTATAGAAGGCTTTCATGTAATTCCTGCTGAAATAATTTTTATTATTTGAAGTTGCCAGTGTTAAAAAAAAAAAAAGATAAACTTTCTAGTTGTACTGCTTCGAAAACAAGAATGCTCTGTGATTGTGAAGGGAGGGTTGTGATGTATCCTCAGTAGGAGAGGATGGAACAGGATGCCCTTTGCTTTTCTGTCTTCTGTGATGGACTCCACTTCATTCTGCTGCCTCCAGCACTGCACTGGTAAGGAAAACGTCTTTTTGAAGATTTAGCAGGATGCCCAAGAATTTGGCCTACTACAGTTGTTTCCTGCAGGGAAATTCTATTGCACCTCAGTGGAAAAAATCCTTGTTCTACTCTGTTATGTTCTAAAACATGCAAGTGCTTGTGCTTCTCAAAATAGCTTTGTTACTTTGTTTAATTGACAGTTTATGAGTTTTTATTCAGAACTAGTCCCATCACTATGCATGGTCAAAAAGATATATGGCTACAAGAAGCCTACATTTTGCGTGATCTTTTATATTTGAAAATTTATATAGCTACAGAAAGGAACTTTGGTAGTTAAAATAGCAGCATCATTGAAAATATTCTAGTGGCAAAGAATAGTTTGGAATATCAGTGTATTTATATATTGTAAGACAATTCCAATCAGAAACTGCTTTAGGAGGCTAATCTTTATCTGAGATACTATTTTTATCTTAGTGTGTGTTTTTAAGGTAAGAATCTTGAATTATGTCTGAAACTTGCATAAAGCAGTAGGTCTGGCCTTTAAAGTGTTTCTCTTTACAGGAAATTATTTCTAAAATATCATAAATGCCATAGCATTGCCACGAATTCTAAATCATATCTGTGGCATGTTTTTTATTGTGATAGGATAAATACTTCAGATATCTCCTTATTAGTTGCCCCAGGAGAAAAAAAAAAAGAAAAAAAAAAAAGGAAAAAAGCCATTAAACGCCTAATCTGAAAACTTTATGATCTCTCTACAATTGCTCTGCAGAATGACCAATGAGTACATGAGGTGAGTTGGATTCTAGCACAGCATTTATGTAACAAGGTCAGACATTTGTGCCTTTCCAGAATCTTTGGTGAGGAGAAACAAACCCCAGCCTTCCGTCTAGCCTTGGATATTACTTAGAGAAGAAAGGTATGGCAGGAATATTAAAAGTTGTATTTCATTATTCAAGAAAATTATGGAGACAATTGATTAATGGTAGGTATAGAAGGCATCACTATTCAAACAAGAATTGGACTAGAAGACATAGGCAGGTGGGTGTCAGTCTCTTTCCCTAGTAACAAGGGAGAGAATAAGACTAAATGGCCTAGAGGGGCACCAGAGGAAGTTTAAACTGAATATGAGGAAAAATTTCTTCACCAAAAATTTTTGTCAGCTGTGGAACTGGTGGCTGGGGGAAGAGATTGAGTCATCATAAACTGGAGGTATTCAGAAAAAAGTGTAGATGTGGCACTAAGAGACGTGACTGAGCAGTGGACTTCGCAGCATCAGGTTTACAATTGAACTCCATGATCTTAGAGATCTTTTCCAGTCTAAATGATTCTATGAGTCTGTGAGGATGATTTTATTCCTAAGGTCTAGGAATCAAATACCTGTATATCCTTACTAAGAATTGTCATAAACAGAATCTGTATTTGATCTAGTTTTGGACGTTTGTTCTCGCAACAGCCCAGTAGCTGAGCATAATGTTAAAGATGTATCTCTTCCAAATTAATCTATGAGATAGGTGAAGGTACAAAAAGAAAAGAAACCTATACTAGAGCATATTGTAATATATATATATATATATATATTTGTATGTATAAATAAAATTGTGTAACAACAGTAATTACTTCCATTTCAGTTTAAATTCCTGATCCTTGGTTTTTGTTTTTCATTAACATGGAATGAAGATTGATAATGATCCAGAGCAGGTTCATTAAGCTCTTTTAAAAGTGGTTAACAAATCTCACAGAATTTGACCTGATAAAGTATTTTATGTTCCTGAATGAAGAATCACCATTCTCTGATTTCCACCAAATACCTTCCTTCTGAATCAGGAGTTGGAATATCTGAGTGTATACTTCTAGCCTTTCTGAGCAAATGGAATGAGGTGTTAACTCAGATAATCTGAAGGTAACGACTTCCTTTAAGGTTGATAATACCACTATAACCTCCTGCATTGTGGTAGCTCCTCTTGATGTTTCTCAGAAGCTGTCCAGTTTCCATAAAATGCATCCATGGTGTTTTCTTTCTGGACATCTTAATAACACTCACAGCATAGATTCTGTAGGAGATAAAAGCAAAATACGCAAGGCATTGCGAGAATTGCCAACACGGGCAATCCCCTCATGGTATAATGAAGAGCAAACCTTGAGAAACCTTCAGACCTCACAGATGTAATTTACATCTAATTGGGACTACTCAGCTTCCAGTTTGTTACACTTTCATCTTATAAATGAGAAGAGTCTGGATCTGTTCTTTCACTTGAGGCATTTGTAGGCAGCAATAAGATGCCCCCTTTCCCCTCTCTCTCAAGGCCCAGCAAATGCAGTTCTTGCAGACCATCCTCGAATGTCACCTGCTTCAACCCTCTTGTCTTGGTGGCCCTCTTTGGACTCCGTCTTCTACTGGGGAGGCCAACGCCAGGTGCCATCTCACAAACTCAGAAGTCATCTCACAAATGCCAAACAGAGTGTCCCTGGCTTCACCCTCACCAATGCAGCCCAGCTGTTTGTAAAGTATTAAGTTCTTCAGTAAAAGTGACAAAAAATGAGGGAAGCTTATATTGTAGTAGTTCTCCAGACAAGAAACCCAGTACCCATTACTTTGGTAGTTTAAATGTAGAAAAACAAAATAGCAGCAGTGTGTCAAAATCTCAATTTTTCTATTCAAGGAATTGTTCTTGGATGACTTAAAAAGCAATACACAGTAAGTATAGCTACTGATCTGGGGCTTGAGAGAAATTAGGGCGAAATTCTGGAAATATAGTTCTGAAACTTACCCCTAGCTTGATAACTTTTCAAGGAGAAAAGTATTCACCAAGACATTTGATTCTTCAGAGAATACACTGGCACCCATTAAAAAAAAATAAACAGAAATAATCCTTTAAATGGGAAACTAAGCACAGAGGGTTTTTTTAATATACATGTTAATAAACATTTCATAACCTTCCCTGGTGATATGATACTCACACTGGATGTGAAAGGTTCTTCAAATTTTCCCAGCCTCAGGAATTTTTTTTCCATTTAAGATGGTAAGAAAATGCTTTAGGTGCCCAGATTGAAAGCTTGGATTGGGTTGTTTTTGAAGCTGGTTGAATTAGGAAGAAAAATAACTGAGCAACTGTAAGGCACCACTGAAAGAACAATAGTGCTATGCTCTCTCTTTGAGTAGATTTTGGCCTTATGACTTTTCAATTTCAAGTGTGTAAGTTTTTATAAGATTCCAATTTTCTCTTTCATTGTGTAATCAATACTTGGCAGAGGATGGAAAGGAATATAGCAATAGCATGGTATAATTGTGATGCTAAATACATGCAATCTCAAATGTTACCAAAAACTGCAGGGCATATTTTCATCATCTCTCCTGCAAGGATCTTGTGCCCTGTTTTTCTTGTCATGCTCTAGGCCCTTCTTTTGACTGCTCTCTTCTTTGTGTTCCTTTGGTTCCTTTTTTCCCAGCAAGCTGACGAGACTGTAGCTGCCATGCCGGGGATAAAGGCTGCAGGGCAATGTAGTAGCTTCAAACATTAAATTGCCTGGAGAAATAAAGAATTAGGGAAGAGGGAGACAGTAACCAGCATTCATTCGAAGTCCTTCCCGTTATACTAAGCTGTGTCCAAAAATTTGATATTACTTGTTGTTACCCTAACTCCTCTTTTTTGCTGATTGTGAAACATTTAAAACTGCTACTAAAGACATAAATGAATTTTGTATTAATTTTTTGGGGGGAATGACTGGTGTTTTTTAAAATTTCAATTATTAGCAGTTGAAAGAGAGACCCCTGCTGAAGATGTACTAATTACTTATTTCTTCTCAGATCACACATAAAATTCCATTGCAACTGAAAGTGTAATTGTCTATTCATCTGTAAAAATGCTGTTCCTAATGCATTGTTTGTCTAAATAAATACTAGGATTCAGTATTTCTCATGCTTGGTCTTATTGGGAATCTCATTTGGACTGCTAGTCTGTTCAGCCACCTGCATTTCAAGTTTACATCAAGAAGGATTTTCATGGGTGTAGTGAACTATATTCTATGTATGCTTAAGATTTTTATTACAATAAAAAATAACTCTTGAGTCCTGAAGGAAAGAATAGGTTCACTTTACTAGTGTCTCCTAAACCTCTGGTTGCCAAGC
Organism: Petroica traversi; assembly: GCA_025920805.1. Classification (NCBI taxonomy): domain Eukaryota; kingdom Metazoa; phylum Chordata; class Aves; order Passeriformes; family Petroicidae; genus Petroica; species Petroica traversi. The sequence goes on along the minus strand of JAHLSL010000015.1, from coordinate 18,019,325 downwards.
AGGCTGTTGACCCTGTGGCATTTGGGAAAAAGAAACAACTTGCTCTTACTGATGGTTAAAATACATAGCATTTCAATACTATTTTAAAGTTTTTTTTTTCTTTTAAAAAGTTATTTCTTACTAACGTGATAATATTTTTGAGTCACATAACTTATGGATTTTTAATTTTGTGAACATCCTCCTTTTGATGACATTCTTCCGTTTGATTTTTACTATTTTTTTATATTATTTTCCTTCTATAAGATAATTCTGGGATTAACCAAGTAGAGTGCTAGACAATTTTTAGGGGATTGAGCAGCTGAAGTATAAATCTTCTAGTTTCTAAAACTTCTAGTTTATTCAGCAAGTATGAATTACTTAGATGTAAATTGGAATAGTCATGGGAAAGAAGCAGTTCTTTGAAGTTAGATAAAAAAGGAATAAATTCTGGTATTATTTTGTTTACATGGTTTTTAACTAATTCCTCTGAAATTATTTATTTGTTTTGAAATTGAAACTGGGAAGTAACAAATAGGGAACATAATTCAGTTCTGTTGACAAAAGTAGCTCTCTAGCACAGGACCACAAGGTGTCTTCAAGCTGTGAAGAACAGGAGAGTAAAGCAGATAATTGTTTGAATTGTTGCAACTATTAACTTTCTAGGAATGACTAAAGGGGATTTTCTCTGTCAAGAGTCAGATGACAGATATTTCCTGCATGAGGGTAGTAGTTTTTAAATGTATGCAACATCTTCTGTTAGTCATTAAATGTTCTTCTGTGGTATAACAAAGTTTATTTTAAGATATTTATTTACCATTATCTGGTAGACAACATATACTAGAAGGGAAGAAAATATAAGTTAGGAACATGTTCCCACAGCATAGGATGTATCCACAAGAGCAATAAATAAAAAACCATTTTTAAAATAGGCATATTATTATTTGAATGCTTATTGTTCTTATTAGTTCTTATTGCTGAAACTACATAAACATTGAAATTTTAAGTAGCAGTAGATTAGTGAGTATATGCAATACCCAGGTAATGCTCCAGAACCAGGTGAAAAATCCAGTTAATTCTCTGGGATGATGGAAGGATTTTGAATGTGACAACTGTTCGGTATCTTATGAGCTTCACAGGAATAACACTGCTGAAGCTTTGTGAATGTTGGAGCAGAAAGGAACAGCAACTTTACAAAAGTATGGAGAGATCCCTCATAGAAAAGAGCCAAATGGAGATGGAACAGGCAGGAAGATTATAAAGACAAACCAGGGAGAGGGGAAGGATGAGAATGGGCCAGAATTGCTGGTCCATGTCTGGTCACCTTCAGTTCTCAGAGTGTTATGATAATTTGAAAAGAAAAGTAGCTCTTGGGGGGAAAAAGGCTTTCTAAGATGGAATCAGAGTTATTGGTGTACTCACTAGCTTAGTAGTGAGAAAGGTTTCATTATGGTATTTGAGACTTTTATGTGTAGTTTTGAAAGTAATACTTTAACTGTAAAACATAACTTAAAATTAGATAAATATGTAGTTTTTAATTTCTAGTATTCTTGCTTGTGTCTTAAGACATAGCTTAATACATACCTGCTATTGAGAACCAGTTTTATCAAAAAATGCAATCAGACTGCTTGTGTATATCTGTTAGACGAACATCATAAGTTAATGTTGTACTGGTTGTGGAATATTGTTTAACTTTCTGTTAAACTTTCTGGGGCATATTTGCAGTGTGGGTGTCCCTACCCTTAACCTTTACTTTTACCATAAATTGCTATTCAAGCAAGTCACGCAGTCTTCAAAGTCATGTCCCTTTCATAGCTTAAAAAAATTTATTTATTTATATATATATATATATATAACGCCAATTGTTCTTCATAGTGTGTGTCTAGTAATTTTTATATCATGGTTGTAACTGATGGAAGATAATGATAAAACATAAAGATGGTAGCATCTTTCAAAGACAGTAATTTTTAAAACTAGGGAGTATTTTTCCCCTCCAAACTGCAAACTTTCCTTCCTCAAACTGAAAACAATTCACTAGTTCAGTTCAAACAGAGTAATGGAAACAACTTACCCTTCACTAAGATAGTGAGGATGGTGACTCATTAAAGGAAGAAGTCCAAAAGTTTTCGGGATCACCACAACTGCTGCCAGTATGGTGGAAGAAATCTGCCTTTCAGTTTGTGTAGGAAAAGATTTGCTCAAGTGCTTTCTCCTCTGTAAAACATTTTCCTTTGTGTATAATATGGATGATTTAGAAGAAGCTGTGTCAGCACTGATTTATACATTGGCAGCTAAGGATAATAAGATATGGGCAAACATACAGCTCACCCTTTTACAGATTAACCTGCAGCCTGCATTAGGCAAATTTGATGGCATGAAAAGATTTTTCCAATTTGTCTGGAAACAATTTCTCTTTTGTATTTTGTCAAGGGTAACATTTCATGCCATTGTACTAATTTAAATAGCTTTGATAAATTGTTTGAGAGGTTAGAGAATTGTACTGTGTATATATTTTACCTCTTTAAAATAAAAAGCCTATTAACTTAATTGTTAAATGAAATTCATTAGTAAAAATTGAGGAAGCCTTAGAAGTAGACCTAAATATTCCAACGCTGCAGCACTGGTGTTATAACATTGCACCAGAATGATTAAAGATCATATTCAGCAACTGATAGTTTGCATTTAACTTTCAATACACAGAAACACAAGCACTGTTACTATTATGACAATATTTTATTCCCTTGTAGTAGTAATTCAGCTGAAACTAGAAGAACTTTATAGAAGTTGGTACATTACTTTCAGCAGTGAGTGTGATGATTTATTAATAAAGTAAAATGTTATCATAGATGCAGAAGAATCACAGAAAATGCTTTAGTAAAAGTGTCATTAGCCCTGCTAGCTAATATATAATTGAAGACAGAAGGGCAGAGTTCATTTGTATTTTGTTCATTTTCTTAGTATTGTTCACACACATGCACTCATATATATTATTTGATACTGACAAGCGACCAGCTTGGAGGAGTTTTTAAAGTGAGGTTTTTTTATCGTGTTTGTTCTGCAAGTCATGCCCTGAAATGCATAAGACATTTCAGTATTTATACAGAAATCTTTTATCAGTAGAGAAAGTGTGATTTTATATTTGCATGCTTGTTAATTCAAGCAGACATTTTTAATTGGGGTATACATTCTGTATCAATGTTTTGAATTGAAAAGGTAATAATCTTCTCAGAGAAAGGAATCTAAATTTTTCATAACTTAATACTTAAGGATTAATAATGTATGGGCTGGATTGCTGAGTTTTATATCTAGAGTTCAAGTGCTCCATTACAACATACTATCTGCATATCATTGCAAACAGCACAAAATCTGTAGAAAACCAGATTCTGAAGGTTACAGCAGAAACACTACTTTCATTTGGAGCAGAATTTAAAGAGATAAGTAAACAGGTCTGCAAATGCCTGGGACACTGTCATTTCTACATGTAGACATATTCCAGGAGGTAATTACTCTAAATCCCCCGCATACCCGAGGGGAACACCTCCCACCTGCTCCAGGCATGCACACACACAGGGAGACCCCTAAAAGTGGTATGTGTCCCTGTTCCCTGCCGCGGCGGGTGGAATTAACATGCAGCTGGGCTGCTCTGATAAATGGATTCTGTTAGGTCACCGAGGGGATGCGTGTGACATTAAGTGATTTACCGTCCTTTACCTTAATGAAATTGTTTCAGCGAGATGATGCTGAGAGCTTTTAATGGATAGCTTTTCTTGATGTAATGAAATTGCATTCCTTTGGCATTTAATATAAGGTGCAGTTATTATTTACTGGAGCTTTCCCAGCGCCGCTGCTGTGCGCAGACAGTTGAGAACAAAAAGGGATTTCTGTGCAGCGTGCAGGCCAGCGCCGTGCGACAGCCTCCAGCCTCTGCCACCCCTCCGGGAGGCTGCCCTTGCACCTCGCCTTGCCAGCCTGCTTCTCCCTTACAAATGCCTTCCTAATCTGTTTAACAGGCAACTGGATTACAACCAGATCAGCTGCATTGAAGATGGGGCATTTAGGGCTCTGCGTGACCTGGAAGTGCTGTAAGTATTCCTTGTATCTCTTACTTGTAGCGAGAGCTCAGTATCTGGGGAGTACTAATGTAGAAGCTTATCTGCAAGCTGCAGCCTGGTGTCAGGATGGTCTAGTGAAAAGATGTCTTAAAATAATCCCCTGCGATGTGCTATAAAATGGTAAGAAGATATGGAGAGGCATAGATACTCCTTTACTCTCCAAGACAGCCATTAAACATCATCATCATCATAATAAAAGCCATTGGCAAATACTGTAAGAAAATAGTATCTTTCATTTTAAAAAGGGGGAGGGCAGCAGTATTAATGAACCAAATTAATTTTGTAAATTATCCATTACTGTTGGTGTGCTGTACGTTTTCAGGATAGCTTTTGTTGTATACTCAACATCAATTTGATCTTTCAGACTCAGTGTAAGGAGCAATATGCTATATCTATTTGACAATCTGGATGTTTTCAAAGAGGCACTTTATAGGAAACACTACTGCTGTATGTTAAGATACTTAGCATTTCCACGTTAATAGCTTCTTTTTAAAACATTTAAAGTTTTATGTGCAAAAATACATTTGTATGTGTAGGAAAATACTTTTTTGTGTGTCACAGATTATTATTACAACACTTCTTTGCATACTTTTTTCACTTTCTTCACGTGGCTATCAGTGAGGTTAAAGGTAATAAAATTATCTTCTGAGAATAGCTACTGTAATGAGCAAAGTGCCTTAATTCTCAAAGAATCTGAGGCACAGGACACATTCCTGAAATATTTGCTCTGTCAGTCAAAATGACACATTTTGTCTGGATTTTCTTCATTAAGAGAAGTGAAAGAATTTGTGTATCAGTGAGTCACTTCATGCTAATTTGAATCACACCTGATAAATCACAACTTGAGGAGGATGAGAAAATGGGTTTTGGGGTCTTTTAAAATATTCTGAGAAACAGAAGCTTCTCTGGCAATAGATAATGTCTACATATCTAAATAACCAAAGAGTACATGAGTAGCTGATGGTAAAAGTTTTTTTATTGGTTGGTTTTACTTATGAATGAATGAAACTGGCAGTCAAATTTTATATTATTTTTTTACTTTGGAATCATAGAATAAAAAGCCCATTCTTAACTCTCTGGTATAAAGCCATGTAAAATACAGTGTAGGTGCAATACTACATCTAATTGTTAACTTGATGATTAGTTGTCTGTCAGTAAATTTGATGTTCTCTGAGATTTTTATATTTGGAATTCTTATATGTGACAGATATTTTTCCAGTGATGGCTTAATCTGCTTATTATTCTATGGTTTTGGGGGTTTTTTTTGCTAATATGAGCCTTTCTCTACAAGTAAAAGTATTAAATGTTTATTAAAAAAAAAAAAAAGGCAAATGTTTTCTGCATTTTTAATGCTTGCAATTTTAGTGTTCTTAAAAGGTCATCCTTGCAGCTGAGGTCAGGGGTACAATTTTTATATTGATTTCAATGAGTGGAAAAAGAGGAAAGAAATCTCTAAAATAATAGGTAGGTAGGTAGGTAGTTAGAATTTTTGTGAATGAATAGACGTAGTCTATTAGCATTTTTTAAATACTCAAATGTTTGGTATCTTGAATTATGTTATGTGATAAAAATTATGTAAAGATTCATGGCTTTTTAAGAAATTGAGATAGATTTCAAGCTGTACTGAAGATTTTGTATCTAATTAAGCTTCCTTTACAATATGGCTTGAAGAATGAAAGCTGTGTAGATCAGACCATACTGTATGTGCACTGAGTAGCAAATAAGACTATGCATATTGTTTTCATTTGGAGTCAATTATTCTAACTAAGCAGAGAAAGTGGATATTACTTCAAACTTCAAGTTTGAGTAAAGCTTTTAAATAGATTGTAATCCTGTTTAGTGACAGTTTGAAATGCTTACCAAAGTAACTAGTCTTACATCTTGATTAAATAATTGTGGCATTTTAGAGGCTGATATTGTTAAAGATAGAAAATAGCTTGAATATTCCTCCCCATGAATTTCTATGAAATTTTAGTTTTCTTTTGTCTTCCCCCCCCCCTTTTTTTTTTTTTTTTGTGGGAAATCTGCTGTATTTGGGAAACAGGCTATGGAAATATATAATGCTGACGTCAAAAAAAAAGGAAACTGTCTATGAAATGGAAAAAAAGTCAGTCATCACTGTCTTTGCTATAGTATGCAGCACGTAGGTAAAAGTATTGAGCCAACTTTTTTTAATTGCATCTCTATAATGAAATCAAATATTTTTATGATTACAGAGAAATAGCTATAAGAAGCATTCAGTTCTATATGTATCCCTTACATCTATTCCTATATCTAATTTTCTTTACCCTGAAAAAATAAATTAGTAGCTCATATATACAAAATAGCAACGCAAACATCAAACAGCTGAAACTAGAAATAAAAACATTTGTAGATTCACCTTCTCTTAATAAATATGGAAATATGGACTGATTTCCCTTCCCTTCATTGAAAAGATTTTAAAATCTTGTAAGTTATGCAGAAAGAGCTGTGGGAGCCGTCATTTACCATGAGAACATTGTAAGAAAAATTTGCCACAATTTATTGACATTTATTCTTTAAGACACCTTTTGTGGATGTACCCAGTACATTGGACATTTTTTGTTGTTTCATTTTTTTTATGTTTGGAAAAGGGGCACGATTCCTCTCTTTACTTTTTTTGGATGCTTTTTATTGGTTGGTTGGTTTTTTGGGAGTTTTTTGAGGTTTTTTTTTTTTTTTCTATTCTTCTCTCTGTTCATGTATCTCTAATAACACTCAAGGGAGATCCCTTATGCACAGCGAAGGAAAGATTTAGTGCATGAATTGAGTAAGCACACAAAGGTAAAATGCTGCACACTGCACCAGTAATTAATTGCTTGGTTAATGTGAAGACATATAGCCTGATCCTGGTCAGAGTGCTGTGAATTTACCTTTCTGTGTTTCAAGATCTGACAGTACTTAAAAATTTGTTCAAAATAGGTACTAATTAGAGTTTGTGCTTAAAAAAAAAAAAAAAAAGAAGGAAAAAGGAAAATATTTTCAAAACAGAGAAAAGCTTTTTCCAGAGTGAGGTATTGTTTAGTACTGTTTTAGTTACATACAGCTCATTATCCATTCTGCTCAAATGAGTAATCTCTAAGTCAAATCTGTAAATTCTCCTGTTTTTTTTGAGTCAAGCTTGTTTGCATTTTATTTGCATCCTAAAGACAATATTTAATTGCAAGTTAATTCATAAAGTTTCTGAATCTTTACAGACTACATGTACTGAATATAATGGGCCTGTGTAGCCAAGAATTGGCTAAGATTTGTTTCTAATTCCTACCTCAATTTCCCAACTGAGGAAAATTTAAATTTAAATTACTAGTTTGCTAAAGTATTATAATTCCTGACTCCTATCATATTGGAAACTCCCCTATTGTTTATGCAGCTCTGGATCATCTATAGTAACTCATTCCATATAAAACCCAAGTGCAGCCCAGAGTTAATATTTTCCTAAAATTCTTGGGGAAAAACATTCAAGTCATCTATCAAAAATCAGACTCTTAGAAACTAGAAAGAGAAATCATTATCCTAGAAACAATGACACTCTTTTTTACGTCAGGATGTCAACTTTGACTTGAATGTCATAGATGTTGTCAATATTGGTGAAAGTTCCTTTTGAATGAATTATAGGCTACTGTGACCACTTACTTAGGATTGGTAATGGTAAAACCATGGTATTTTGTTAGGGATTCAGCAGAAAGGAAAAATATAACTAAAAGCATTGACTTTTTTCCTGATACCAATCCCTATCAAATGTACACCATGACTTTCATTAACTGTGCCTTTTTTAAATGTGACAAAACTCTTAAAAGTTAATATGCTTCTTCTTGGTTTTGCAGCACTCTCAACAACAACAACATCACTCGACTGTCCGTGGCAAGTTTCAACCATATGCCCAAACTCAGAACATTGTGAGTAGTCCCACTGAAACTGGCTCCCATTTTTATCAGTCCAATATTTTATTTTTACTCTATTAAGTTTTGTCAGGGACCCATAAATACGTACACAGGCAAAGCAAGCATAAGCTCAAATAAAAAATATTGTTTTCTCATGAGGTTGACAAGTGTGAAGTCTGTGTGTGCTTCTATGGAAGCTAATTCTGAAAGTTAAACCTAACAAGTGACCCCAAAGCTATGCTTGGGGCTCATAAGATGAAGAAGAAGTTTTATCCTTTTCCATCAACTTTTTTTAGGATATGAGATAAGTAAGTCCATAAAAATGGTTTCATGGCTTCTTCCCAAATGGGATTTCCATAGTGCTGTATTTAGCCATAGAAAAGCTTCACCTTCTAACCAAAAAAAGATGAGGGTAGGGGAAATTCTTCTTACATGTTACAGCTATATAGAGAAATAAATTGATGTTTTTTGAAAGTCAAAAATTTGTTTTACTTTGAGCTATTGAATGGGTCACATTTCATTTAGGAGCTTTGGAGATTCTTTGATTGACTGTCAGATGTTATAAATGGGAAATCTTTATGCTTTTATTACTGTACTGCTAGCAGACCTAATTAAACTAAACTGGCTTGCCAACATTCTTTGTAACATAAAATTATAGCATCATCCGGAGGTGCTATTATAATTAAAGTTGTGTCAGCATTTACAATAAGGTCCCCATTTTTAGAGGTTATGACTTTCACAGAGGAACACTTCAGGCCTTTAAAACAAAGCACTGTGAAATGACTGTATGCAAGGCATACAGGCTGGAATTACGTTTTGGTATATTTATACTGACTACAAATAAACCTAGATTATGTTGACTGGCAAAACCAGGTTTGGTCCAGAGACTGAGTTTCAAACAGATTTTCCAATGAGGTGGGAATGAAAAAATGAATGGGATGTTTCTATCAGAGCTCAAGAGTAGCTGTTAATGTTAAAGAATTTCTTTTACAAAAACCCTGTCTAGTTTCTTTTACCCATGTTGGGTTGCACAACTGTTATGAAATCAGTAGGGCTATTCACCTGGGTTAACATATGGCTTCTAACTGAAGAGACTTCACACAAGTGAGTAGTTCTGTTGATTTCATAACAGAATTGCAACTATTCTTGCTTGGACAAATGAAAGTACTTAAATAGTGCTGACCATGGGCTTTTGGTGACCTCAGCTAGATTTTGATAATAGAATGTCATTCTGTTCTTTCGGCTATGAAAATGTGCATTCTGTACTTTTCTCAAATTTTCAAATACAGTTTCTGTTTTGAACCATGAAATAAGAGTCAATCAAATTAGCAATATTTACATTTCCTTGGTTAGGATATTTCATCTTCTGAAAATATATTTTAGAAACAAAATAAACTGGACACACAGAGTCCTGTATTATAGCTGTAACATCCCATTTGCAGTCAGAAGATGCTTGTATAACTGTATTGATTTCCGTGGCATTAGCTCTGATTTGCTATGGTGTTCTTGCCTACAGCTGGCCACAGATTGCACTGAATGAGTGTGCTGTATTGTGAGCTGTATTTGCAAAGCATCCACCCAATAATTAGAACAGGAAAATATATTGCCTTTAATTTCTAGTCATTTATGGGGGAAAAAAGCTAATATTTCAGTTTATGTTGGTTGCGCATTTCATGTTGCTTTGCAGATTTATTTTCTGATGGATTAGTTAGATTCTTTGTCTAAATTTTTAATTTTCTGCACTTCCTTTCCAGTTATGTAGTTAGGAGTGAGCACATCAGTTAAAAAGGACCAAAATGGCATGTTCCTGTTATGGATGGTTGAGAGTAGCGATTTGATTTGTAGCTGTGGGCATCCTTTTCGGTAGTTTAAGAAACTGTAAGAGCCAGAGAAGAGTAACTTACCTAATTTATTGAATACCTTTGATATTTTATCAACGGCAAAGTGATTTTTGCCATGTGGCAAGGAGCCACAGTGTTGTGTCAGGCCACACCAGCTAAGAAACAACTTTCTTAATTCCATCACTTGCTTCTATTTGGTCTTTTAATTTCAGGCATTGCTTAAAATTTAGATCCCTAGCAGCCAAAAGCAGCTGATCCCACTTTCTCCTGTTAAACAACTGGAGAAGAAATCAGAAAAGAGATGTGAAAGAAGATGCTTTATATTGAGTTATTACCCTATCTTGTTCAGCAGAAAATGAGTATGACCTGTTAAAGGGATCTTTCAGGCTGTTTCTATAGAGACTAATAATGGCCAGACTTACAGATACATCTAATTGGAAACCAAATCTTTTATTAACCCTTTTTTTCTGACATTGTATTACCACTCTAGGGCACTTTTCTGAAAGCATTTTTGCCTTATTCACATTTATGCATATCTGGACTGAAGAGTCCCGTGTCAGCTTTCAAGCTTTTGTATATTTACTTCTTTCATTTAGGCAAGAAACAGGAAACTACAGAAAAGCTAATTTATTAGGAAGCCTTCTTTTTTTTCTCGCAGTTAATTAGACCACAAATAAAAAGTGATTTTGCTGCTTGTATAGTTTTATTTATTAACCTGTAACTCCCAGACTTTCAACAAAAGGTGTAAAAAGTTCCTCACGGACAGTTTCATTAATGAGTGGGCAGAGTTGCTTGCTGGAGGGAGGGGGCTGCTGTGTTTGCTGCTCCTGAAGGTGTTGCCGTGTTTCGTTCGTGCAGCCGCCTCCACTCCAACAACCTGTACTGCGACTGCCACCTGGCCTGGCTGTCGGACTGGCTGCGGCAGCGGCCGCGCGTGGGGCTCTACACGCAGTGCATGGGCCCGTCCCACCTGCGCGGGCACAACGTGGCCGAGGTGCAGAAGCGCGAGTTTGTCTGCAGCGGTAAGAGAAAGGGCTGGCCCTGAGCCCTCCCCAGCCACACCTGCCGGCCCCTCAGTGGCTTCTGGCAGTGGTCACGCAGTCCAAGCGTGAATGCTCATTGAGGAAAATTGAATCGATTTATTGGTGCTCATGGGGGTGCTCCTGTCCTTGCAAATTTTGTATAAATATTGCATTCGCATAGATTTTATAGCCTTCTAAAAGTATCATTGTGGGGGAGAGGTGCAGGAAATGAAATAAAAGGTGTACTGATTGAGAGCATAAAGCCATTAGTAATAAAGAATCGCTTTTTTTAAATTTCACAGGTATATAATTGTTGTTATTTTCTGACTTTTAAATACTATTCTGAATCCCGAAGTAATTTTCTGAATTTTATTGTTATGCTTTAATCAGGTTATTTTTTGATGTGAAATAATGATATGACTAACAATTCATTGCTAATCACATTTTCTCTATTCAATTTTTTCCTTTATTTGTGTCTTCTAGATGAGGATGAAGGCAAGTTTATCTTTCTTATTTAAATATTTTTATACTCAGATTGAGAATTTGCTGTAAATTTCATCTACTGTTTCATATTTTACCAAGAACATTAAAAACCAGCTGCAATATTGCTGTCTTTTCAGTGGTTCAGCAGGGTTTCTCCTACTGGTTGATTTTCAGGAAACCGCCAGAAGCCTTTTGCAAAATACTCCAAAATTTGCACAGATCTATATTTTTGAAAGAGTTTTCTGGAGAGCACAATGTTCTGTACTTATTAAATAGCCTCTGACATCAAAGTGTAAGGCACTGCCACCTTCATACAGCAAATGCTAACAGTATTCTTGCCACTAATTCTGCCTTTATGTGCATTTAAAAGGGCTCCTAACAAGATCATTTCATATAGCTTACATGTAAATGTTATGACTGCAGAGCCTGGGTATGAAGCACAGTTTTATAACTTGATTATTATAATGCTGATTATTAGGAAGGAGAATAACCATGTTTACTCCCTGAATCACTGTATTTTTGTTCAATAAAGGTAGGTGAAACATTTCATTCCTGATAGAATAAAAAGAGTAGTGTGTGTTATTAGATTTGGCAGTTGTTTGTACTTTCGTAACACAAATATAAATGTGAAATCAAATTATGATATTGTATAATTGTGTCTCATAAAATCATAGAATGGTTTGTCTTAGAAGGGACTTAAAGATCATCTGCTTGCAATTCCCCTGCCATGGGCAGGGACACCTTCCACCAGACTAAATTTCTCAAAGCCCCATCCAACCTGGCCTCAAAATCTTTTCACAATTTAGAACTTGGACAGTTGTTATATGAAGTTTTAAGTGGGAACAGCACTGGTGGGAAGTTACATTATCAGTGGACCCTTCCCATATTAATATATGACATGAAATATTTTGAGAGATATCTTAAGTTAGATTGTGTTTTCACAGTCAAGAAGTTGTTTCTTTTTTTTTTCTTTGAGAATTTCAAAACAGTCTCTAAATTTTTCTAACATAATGAAAAAAGAAATAAAACAGCATCATGCCTTTCTCATCCCTTTATGTCTTTCTGTGTCATTAAAAAACAACTGTTCTGTATCATTAAATTGATATAAGAATGAGTGCATTAATGTGTTATAAAACGTGCAATCTATGCGCAGAAAAATACAATGAGGTTTTTTAATTTCTAAAGCATACCTAAGTATGAAATTATTAAGTTTAAATGCGATTAAAATTTTTGAATTTAACATATATCACTAAGAAATCAGAGGGGAGCTCATGTAAATTAGCCACCTTAGTTAGTAAGAATGGTAGATTGCGGAAGGAAGAAGCCTGCTGGGCTAAAGCAGAGTGAGAGATGTGAAGTCAAAACTATGTATTTTTGTGTGACTGAATGAAAACTTCATGAACTGAAAGAAAACTCAAAAATTGTCTATAAGGGATACATAACTGAAGGACCATATTCAAATAAATATTTGCAGAACAGAACAAAACTGGTGGGTCACATTTAGTGCTTGTAGCAAAGTTTATTCCTTTCTCTTGACATGCATTTTTTAATACTCTACCACATTTTGAAAACTAAATAAATCAGTAATTAGTTTTTAATAAAATGCAGTAAAATATATCTGAAAAATTAATCACAGCCTTCTTAAATGAGATTATTTTGAATGGCTGTTGCTAAGACGTTGAAAACTTGTGTAGTGCTGGCGCAATAGTTGAGCATTTGCCTTTCACCTCTCTGGGTTGTATCGACATGTTACTGTTAACTGTGTGGTCAAATAAATGCAGTTTGAAAGTACTGATAGGCTACAATGTGTATTTTAGAAGTTCTTCCTGAAATTCTTCAAGTGTAAAGTGTTGTGCTTTCCTTTGCAGGTCACCAGTCATTTATGGCTCCATCCTGCAGTGTCTTGCACTGCCCTACTGCATGCACCTGCAGTAACAACATTGTGGACTGTCGTGGGAAAGGCCTTACTGAGATCCCAACAAACCTTCCAGAAACCATTACTGAAATGTGCGTAATCTGATTTTTTTTTTTTCATTAACGTATTTCTCCTACGTATTTTTTTTATTTGTATAAATTCATGCATTATACTGGCTAGGAATTTTGGTATAAACCTTCAAACTCTGATATAAAAACAAAAATGCAGGTGTATGAAAGCATTTAAGACCTATTTATGCTATCTTATGAGCTATTTTTATATGTGCTACTCATATTTCATGAGTAAACTGCATTCTGCATTGGTTTAAAGAGTTTGGGAATCCCTGCTCTTATACAAATGAATGACTTTTCACCACGGTCTCTAAAGCCTGTTGCCTTCAGGGTTGCTTTCTGTGCTGGTTTTGGCTCAGGTGGGGTTAGTTTTCTTCATAGTAGCTGGTATGAGGCCATGTTTTGGATTTGAAAATAGTGTTGATCAAACAGAGATGTTTTGCTACTGCTGAGTGGTGCTTACACAGAACGAAGGCCTTTCCTGCTCCTCACCCAGTCCCACCAGAGGAGGCTGGAGTGCAAAATGAGTTGGGAGGGGACACCTGGGACAGCTGACCCCAACTGATCCAGGGGATATTCTGAGCTGTGTGGCATCGTGCTCAGCATATACAACTGGGGAAAGAAGCAGGAGGTTCAGAGTGATGATGTTTGTCTTCCAAAGTCACTATTACATGTGACAGAGCCCTGCTCTCCTGGAATGGCTGAACACCTGCCTGCCCTCGGAAAGTGGCAAATGAATTCTGGGCTTTGCTTTGCTCTTTTTGCACGCAGCTTTTGCTTTACCTGTTAAACTGTCTTTGTCTTAGCCCACAAGTTTTCACAGTTATAACGTTCTGATTGTGGGGAGAGTGAGCAAGGAACTTCGTGATGCTTAGTTGCCAATTGGGGCTAAACTGTGCCACTCACCTTCAGTCCTTTTATAAATCAGACTTCCTACCAGAGAGGTGTATCTTTGCATGAAAGATCAGCAATCCATACACTAATAATAAGGGTTCTGCTTAAAGCAGTGTCCTCAGAGGGTAATCTGAGAAGAGTAAAATGTAGTCATTGTGTCAATACCACGTATCTGTGTACAGAAGAGCATGAACACTGCCAGTGTCCCGTGACATGTCATAGGCAAAAAGTACTGCCATGTCCTGCCTGCGGAGCACAGGCATAGCAAGGGTGCTGTAGTCCTCCAAAAGTCTCCAAAATCAATGTGGCTGAGAGGTTGTGAGGGCACAGTAGGAAAGTTACTGCTGCACTGTCTGTGCAGGTGAGCAGTAAAAACAAAAGGTGAATTTACTGACAAGATGGGCAGGGCACAGCAACATGAACATCTTTTATTTCAGGGATTGGCAGGGGCAGTATTTTGGGAGGGAAGCTGGGAGTTCCCTTCAGGGAAGTAGAGGGAAGGTAACTGTGGCAAAAACTTGGTAAGTGGGGTCTGGCTAGAAGTAAATTAGTTGGAAAAAAAATTTCAGAATAAAAAGCTTCTGAGTATTTTGATGATACAAGATGATCTTGAATGTTTAAAACTATGTCTTCACAATTAGATTTCAATTGGCTTGTTGTTATCTGGCCTGTGATTTTGAACATTACGGGGTTGGAACTACTGTGATTTCTTCTTAGGATGTGAATACTAATCACATCTGTCAGTTCATTATTACTGCTCTTAATATTGACCTGGCTAACCCTATATGATCCTATAGAGTCGTTCAGCTGTATAATACAAACATTTTTACCCTTCACCACTTTAACAAGAATCCCTCTGCTTGCAAATAAAGTGACTAAAATCCATTGACAGTGGCCAGGAAGGCTGCACAGAACTGCTGTCTTTATTTAATGAGCTGCATATCAACGTTTTTACTTGCTTAAGTGAATCTGTGTGCACAGAGGAATAAAAATATTGCAAGAAAGAAGCAGGGAGTGCGTGTCAAATATTTCTCACTGTATTTCTGGTGCTAGCCATTGGATTATGGACACTGAAGACTGACCTTTTTTCCACTACACTTTTCTTAGATATGTAGGAAATGTAGATAAGCATGGAATGGTATGTTGTTCAGCAGTCCTGGAGTGTAAAAGTAACTATGTAACAACAGTTTCAGTGTTTGGCTAAGCATTTAACAGATTGCAAACTTATGCTCAATGTTTCCTGCTAGGCTCAGCATCATTCAGTTTCCAGAGTGAGCTTTTTTCACATTCTGAGATCCATAATCCATTAAAATATAGAGACATATGTGTGCTTATATACATATGTACAGTGTATACATTTCATACTGATACAGTGTAAACTGTTATCTCTCTGTATTGTATCTAGTTTGTAGGTTCTGGCTAAATAAAACGCAGATTGGAAAGTTAGTGGTTTGTGGAGTGAAAAGGATTTTACCAATAATGAAATGAAGAAGTCTGAAACTAGATCAAACCAACATTCCACCGTGGCCAGTGGCTCACATCACTTGTCCCTAAGTAATATTTTGGAAACAGAAATGTACAACTTCAGAAATAAAATACCAGTAGCACAAATATTTTCTTTTCCCCCAATATTTGTTGGAGTTGGTATGCAAACTTGAATATTTGCATAACTTTTGGGGGAAAAGGGGGTTTTCTTTTAAATATTAAATCTGCTTTAAACCCTACTATGTTTAAATGTTCATGTTAAGATAAAAAATTTTGGAGAAGGGAGATGTGCTCAAACTCTTCCAGCTTAAAACGCAGTCTTTTAGAGTTTCTTTAATGTTTCTTTGTTTTTGTAGAGGGAAAGGAAATGCAGTCACATACATTATTTTACCTGTCACCTTCTATTTTACATGCCATCTTCATTCATCTCTTCTCTGAACTAATACTCCAATTCCACTCATTCTTTTTGAATGCCAAAACCTTCCATGTCTTAATCTCCTCCTATTTCTCTGAATTTCTTGTTTTGTAATTTTTATCTTCAATGACCAGAGTTGAATACAATATTGCAGCTGATACTGAGTCATCAGATTTTTATTAATAGAATTTTAGTTTTCCTTCATTTGTCTTTTGCAACCTGATACTCACATTATTTAACTGCCGGTACATGTTACACCATGTTTTAACTTGAACTATCCCTGAAGAGTCCTAGGCTTTTTCTTTTAGGTGTTATGATTTTTTCAGGAACCAGAAATTGGTAAATGTAATCCTATTATCCCATCCACAGACATTTCTAACATTGTATCAGGTTGTATATCACATTTTAAAGCTGCTCTATGAAAGAATTCAGTCCTTTCTGCTTTTAACTTTAATTTAACTTACAGGAAGATTGTGACATTCCAGTATTGTCATCATACAATAAGTGTTTAAAAGCTTCATTTTTAAAGAAGTCCTTTGCAACTGTTGCTTATAGCAACCCCATGAGATTAGACTGAAAAGAATGATTGTATCCCACAAAATAATCTGCTTTTTCACTTACTTCTTAGGCGATAATGTTGTCAGCATGCCAGGATGGTAGCTGACAGTAAACACTTGAAGAGATGAGCCCATGCTGTCACGGCAGCGTTAGGAGCACTGGGAGCTGCTGAGCACGAGGCAGAAGGGTGCAGTGAGCACTGCATTTCCACCACCACTACGCAGTTCCCACACACATGGCTTTATTACCTTAATCACCATTTTAAGCACATGCTTTGGCAGGAGCTCCCCAGTTCTCAGCAAGAGGGGGAAAGAGAAATGTGCTGGCTCCCTGTTGTTTTCTGAAGGATGTACAGGCTTTATCAGCCAAATTATAATTTATTCGTTCATCTTTATAATACTACCAGATTCCTGTGCACACTGCTAGAAAATTAGCTTTATACTTCTAATTTACCTGCACCAAATACTGTACAATTTTTTCAGTACTCTTCCTTTTTTGCCAATCTATTTCTGCAATTTAATCTGAACATTTCAAACTTTATTGATACATTAGACATTAGAAAATTTCACAATACTTTCAAATTCCCTTTCTCTGAAAAAGTTTCTCTGCCCTCTCTCCCGTTTATGGGTTGCATTTGAGGAATCCAGTGCTGAGTACCGCCAGCTTGTTATATTGTGCTTCAGCCAACTTCAAGGTACACAGCACCTGCGGTGCTTACATCTTCCCATCCTTTTGTCTTTTCTTTATTGTTTCTCATATAGGTGATAGTTTCCTGTGAAGCTGACATTAAACAACCCTTTACTGATGTGTTTAAAATCTGACAACTTATTTTTGTGAAATTTGGTTTTTCTATCCATTTCTGCCTCTTACTTATTTTTTCTTACATGGAGAGCAGGTTATTTTTGATAAGACTATAATCCATATTTACTTTTAAAAGACCTAGAATTCCATTATTTTTTTCTTGAGGTTCTTTTGAAGTTGGTCTTCAAAACATGCTCATGGTTTTGTGGTATTTTGCCAAGTTTTCCGTCCATTTCTGCTGTTCTTTCTCTCAGTGGAAACCCCAACCTCAGTCAGTTCCTCAGTACCCTATGAAACATCAATTTTTACCTTTGTTTGAAAAAAGTGTTGTCTGATCTGTTTCTGCATAAGAATACTTTGAATTAATTACATTTTAAGTCTGCTTGGGACAAAGTTGTATAAAACCAAACGGTATTAATAAGTTGCTATTCTCTATCCATTTGATAAAATAATGAAATTAAAGGTTTAGAGTGTATATTCCATGCTGACAATTGTATGCCTTTTTTTCCCCTAGGAGGTTGATAAATTAACTTTTATCTAGATAGTGTGTTAAAAAAGAACCCTTTAAATGGAATATTGAATTTCTTAAGTATTATACATTGGCAGTTTCAACTGAGTAAAATTCTGCATGTGAAGCTCTGAGTTAGCTCTCTGTGGAAAAGTACAAGAAAAGGCATTCTGCTTAGTCTAATACTTATGTTGTGACTTTACATTGCCTGTATAGCTCTACTGTCTTGGAATGCTGTTCTAAGACATTAGGAACTGTCTTCTCAGGCTGATGGCTACTGCCTCTGTAGAAGAGCTGGCAAGGAGAGCATGTGCTTGCACTGCTCTGCGGCCTCCCTGTCTCTGAGTTCGGTGTGATAGCCTAAACCACTGCAAAAAATGGAAGCTGAAGGGGTTGAGGGACGAGCAGGCGTTCTGTGATGGTGGGAGCAGGAGGAGGCAGAGCCAGTTGCCAGAATGCTGTTTGATTCCAGTGTAGTCAGATTTACTGGTGACTGTCAGGGTGTTGCTGAGCTGATTTTGTCGTACTCTCTGTCTGACTTCTCAATTGGTACAAAGTCAGTTGGCTGAGAGCAGCAGCCCCGCTGCGTGAAAGAAGTCAGCAGGCAGCACGGCTCTGCCAAGTGCCTCTTGGGAAGATGCCTTCAGAAACAGGACTTCTTATCTCCAACTAGCTGCCAGTGAAAATGGAAGGAGAATAAAACCAGTGGTGTCCTCTATTTTTCCCTTCTGTTTGATAGAGCTTGGAGCAAAATTAAGTATTTAGCATCTCAATAAATGCAGTTCTTAATCTGTATTGACTTAGCACAATTGTATCTGTACCAGTTACACCCTTTCTCCAGAACGAATCCCCACTTTATTATCTAAATAAACTTACACACAGCCAAATAAGAATACCTAAACTTTTCTTTTGAGGATTTATCCAATCAATATGATAATACTTGAGAAAGAAATAGTTCATATTCCATGTGGGTTTAAAAAAAATAAAATTTGGTTGAGCACGAAGATTCCTCATGTTTTAGTGCACCTGTGAATTCTACAATAATTACAAAAATTAAAAGGGTGCACAGATATACCTTTGCCTCTAGTTCAAATGAATAGATTTCATATCATTGATGCTGGAATGATTTTTGTCTTTTCTTTTATATACCTTTTACACAGTTCTCTGTATCCACAAATATTAGCAGTATGCATGCTTGCAACCTTTTATTTAGTTTAGTGCTTAGTGTTTTGTAAGTGTTCTGCAGGCCCTGAGACTAAACACCCCAGAACTGCAGAGCAGGGAGACCAAACATTCCTACTATCTCAGGAACCCAAGGTCTCCTAGCAGGACAGATTCTGTAAACTAGAGCTTAGCCCACCCCAGCCTATTATTGGGCTCCCTTGTTAGATATGCTAATGTGTAAAGTCTATAACTGGTGTGTGTGATTGATGCGAGGTGTGCATTTTGCCACGCTATCATCTGAGTGAAGTGGATGCATCAAATGGGATCCTGATTAAAATACTGAGGTAAAGACCCCAACCCCATTAACCATGTCTAGTTTCATTTTCCTAACACCAGGAAAAAGGCATCACCATGAATAACCTGCAGGAAACATTTTGGGAACTTAAAAAAACTTCCCATAGACCTGTTATTTTAATGTCTGTAACATTGTAACATTGTGAGGCAAAATACAGTGCCCATATGAATATGAATAATCTTCCAACTTTTGTTATTTAGTATGCCTTACTTCAGTCTTTTTCATGTATTTAAGGAAAGTGCAATACATTATTCATTAATTCATCTCAAACATAGTAATTTGAGTTGGTGTAGATTTTTTGTTTAAACCTCTCTCCTTTTACAGAATTTTTTTTGGGGATGCCCTTTCATTGGCATGTTCAGTCTGTTACATTTAACCAACTTAAGTGGCCTAATGCACCTAGTGCTTTCTTCCTTTGTCATGCAGTTCATGTACTAAAGGCATTAAATGTCGTTAAGGTTCAAAACTATTACTTTAATTGGTGTAGAAATTATAGCCTTTCTAATGGCAATAGCATTTATCAGCCTCTATTCCAGCATTCCTTCCACATTTTAGTTTTTCATCTACTGTTAATCTCTTTTCACTTGGTTTAATTTCAGAATTCACCTTCTGAAAATTCTTTGTATGATCGGCAGAAATAATTCTGGTTCCCTTCGAGCAGAGAGTTTTTTTTGGCACGTGTTCAAACAGACTATGAGAAACCCTACAAATAGCAACCCAGCAGCAATTCTGTTAATTGTACTGGTATCTCATCCCAGAATGGTGTGACAGGCCCTTATTTCAAGAGAGGCCAAAAAGCCATTAGTGAGCTGGATCTACCTTAATGAAAATGCTGCTCTTATATTCTTCTGATTTTCTTTTCTCTTCCATAGCTTGAACCTGTCAAAGTGGTTCTAAAACTACTTTCCTTACTGTAATATTATGCATAAATGAAAATAAATAGAACTGCAATAAATGTTTCTAAGAGTTGGGGGAAGGGGAAGGGAGGGAAGGAGTAGCTGTGCTGATGACCATAAATTTATACAAATGATGATTATTTAAGTAAAAAGAGCATGGAATTAAATTGATTGTTCCTTCACTTTTTTATATTAAAAAAATCATTAGTCAAAGAAGGATTTAATTAAATTCTTTTTCTTATTCAGAAGGATAGCAGTCACTACAATGGTGTTTTGGGCAGGAGGAAGGTTTAGTGGAGGGAAGGGTGGCTGAAGGGTTGCCACTGTTAAGTCAGGAACAGTTGTATAGATAATTCTAGTCTTTGTGACGGGCAGAAAAGACCCTAAACCACATAATATGTGAAATGGAAAAAAACAAAAACATTCAGGAGTCAGGAATTTTAACAGTTCACCCTCACAATCCAGGTTACTGAAAACCCCCTGACTTCTTATTACTGTGGCCTTCAGATTAAAGTTTTTCTTTCACGGGAATGGAGCTTTTTAATGTTCAAATGCCAAAAATAGAAACTGTACAGTTATTTCATGACAACATTGTTTACATTTTCCATGAGTTTTCTAATTTTTTCTCTCAGTCTTGTCTTATCTTACCATCCTGATTTCTGGCTATTTTTTTCATGTTTTCATCTTCCCATTTCATTCTTCCTTATACTTTGTTTTCATAAGTCTGTTGATTAATGATTGTGTGTTATGCCAAGCACTTAACTACATCTTTGTGAGCTGTGTTTGAAATTAAACAGGATTAAAAACTCCTGAGATTGCTTCTCCCAGTAACACTCAGATTATATTAAAGGAGAAGGGGGAAAAAAGGAAGTGAAAGGAGAGAAAGAAGAAAAAGAAGAGGAAATGCGAGGAAAGGAAATGAGATCTGACAGAACTGATTTTGACAGATGAACTTAACCAAGATAAAGTGATCTGATCACACTGCAGACACTGGGGAAGTGCTTTGCATACATGAGGAATTTTATTTGAGTACTGGGAGCTCTGTGCCTGTGTCTTTCCCAGTGATGCTTGGCATGTGTACAGTTTCACCATTTCTGCTGTCTTTTAATATTAATCCTTTGATAAAAGTCCAAAGTACTGCCTTAAATAAGTAGCAGTTGAACAGAGAGACTCTGCAAAGATACTTGTAAGGATGACCCTTTACAGAGAAAAGTCACCTGGAGAGGGTTTAGGTGCATTTATTGAAGACAGTTTAAAGACTCTCATAGCAGGAAAGCTCTGAAATGTCAGTGATAAGGCAGCTTTCTCTATTTTCAGCAGCTGAAAGCATGATTTGGCAGGACAGAAACGAGAGCAAGCCCTGCATCTTTGCAGCTTGAAAGGAATGAGGATGCAGTAAGTTACAAGGCATTAAACCAATGACTGGTTTTCTGAGTTAGGTTTGTGTTTGCTTTTTAGTTTAAATCAAAACATCAGTCTTCTTAGGGCTTAGAATGTCAGTTCATACATGTGATTTATCTCTTAAACACTTAAGCAATCAGCCAGAATCTTGCACATCCAGTGAGGTTCTGGAAGGGTTTTTCCAAGTTTTTTCTATATATGTATGTATTTATATAGCCACTGGTCTTTACAATGTATTACTTTTTAGGATTTTGCAAGAATTCTCTATTACTGTGTCTCCTGTTTTTGAGAAAATATATGTTAACCATCTGATGTTACCTGAAGTAGATAAATATCTTTGCTATCACTGTAAAATGCTTCAAAATAATTTAATCTTATGGTACTTCCTGAAACTTTTCTGTTTTATCAAGATCTTTTCTTAATTACTCTTATAACAAATGCTGACAGCTGTGCCACACTCCAAAGGTGTTGTTAATCTTAGATTTTATTTTCACACATGGCTCTTCACTTGCAGGTGTCAAGTGAAAAGATGATGTCTACTTATGGATGAAAAATTAAATTAATTGTTATAGCATTCATTTGCGTATGAATACATATGATACATACTTTGATCAGTAGGAATCCAGAAAACTGTCGAGTTTTGAATTTTCAGAAATTGTTGGATTAAAAGACACATAAGTAACTAAATGCTCCCTAATAAATTCATGAGGTCTGGCTAATATTTTGTCAGCTATTATTCCAACACTCCAAACTTTTGAGCAACTTCATATAGTTGTCCTGATATTAAAATAACTTTTCTTATATATGTTTCTCCTCAACTGTACTTCATGTGTCCTTTTCTTATCTTCTTCCCTTCCCAAAGGTTTCTAAGATCAATATTTTCAAGATCAGTCCTGGCTAATCATTGGATTGGATATTTAAATTTGCAGCAGTGGACTATGGAGGCATAGTGAATTTTCAGTGAAATCTAGAGATTTTTCTCTAGTGTCCAAAAGCTTGTATGAAATAGTAGTACATAATCTTCAGATGCAGTATTATTAGTTATAATGTATTTCTTACATGCTTATTCATGAGAATTCATGAGTACGGCTTTATATATGGAGGAGGAGCAAAAAGGTTCTTACTGAAACCGAAATATCTGCTGCAAAATTGGTGACATGAAAATAAAATTTTAGTATCAATATACACTGTTACTGAAGTTTGCCACGTTCTGCAGCACCTAATTTAAAAAATGTCCATGGTCCTGTTTAGTTGGCTAAATATCGTAAATAAGGCCATAAATATTGAAAATCTTTACATGAAAATCAACATAATACTATATTATAATTTTACTAGAAAGGTTTTATCATTTGCCACTTACTGACTTCAATTTAGACTTTCATCTCTGTGTCAATGATACAGTTCTTTTGCCGTGCTTTTCTGTGGTCTTGGAAGGGTCATTACTTCTTAGTAAAAGCAGTGTTTATGCCCACTACAATATAAAACAACTGGTGTTGGGGAAGATGAAATAGGAAAGCCTTATAGATATGATTACCTTGTAAAAGATGCTGAAAATATGGAAAGTATAATCGAAATTGAGATGAAGACAAGGTTTGAGTTGAAGAGTAACTAAGAAACAATGGTATAGTTGACTGAAGGTAATCCTCCTTCCTGATAGAACAATACCCTCTGCCTAGGCAGGTCCAAAGGTCAGAACAAACCATGCCTACCTGGTAGAAGATTCCTAAAAGCAGTTTATTAAGGTTTAAAATATAACCCTGTATGGTAATGCAATGATTCTTATAGGTTGCACGTAAATGTTGTAGAGTTTGTAGCTTGTTTCAGATTAGTTTAAGAGAATTAGAATATTCAACAGAGAAGATGTTTTATTGTATTGTACACGGCAAATCGCTCTCTTTTTTACTCTCTCTTTTTCGCCTCTTTCTCTCTCTCTGGTCTGCTTTGAGCTGCGTCTTGCAGCTCAGCAGGCCTCTCATACCCAAGTTCTTTCACAATAAATTCCCATGTTCTAAGCCCATCTTTAGAGATCTCTCGTTTCTATTTTACCCTCATAACCAAATCCCACAGAGTTAAATCCTACAAACTGGCTTGTGTGCTTAATCAAAAATTTAGAAATTTGCTAAAATCTAAACATCTTTTGTATGATATATGCATATAAACACAGAATAACTACATGTAAATAATGAGAAATGCATTATCCGTAAGGCAGTTTATTGAATAAACATGAAACAAATTAAAATGAGGTAAAGACATCTCTTGAGGTATTAACTTCTTTACCAATGTACTGAATTACCTGTAACTTTTGTTTGGCATTTCTACCTTAACTTAAATCATATTCCATTTGACTGCTTCAAAAATAGATGATTTTGCTACTTGGATAGCTAATCCTGCCTGCTTAACACACACAAGAGAAATGATTTGTCATGCTCTTACTCAGATATCTTCCTAATCTGAAAATTACTGTAAATCATGTGGCTTTATGCTTTTTTAAAAAGCTTTTTTATTTGAGGTGTCAGATGATTTTGTACATATAACATCTAATCTGTTCTTTATTGGCATGTGTTCTGTGCTGCCATTGTTCAGGTATTTGGCTTTCTTCATACCCTTGTGTTCTATCTTGAAAACTAATTAAATTTAGACAACAGGATAATTTCAGGAGTCAAGAGAACACTGAGACACAGAACAAAACAACCGGACAAAAAATGTATGGAACCCGTGCTGGTTTCCAGACACCAGCAGTAGGTACTGGCCAGCATGAATACCATTCCACCTCTTGGGGTTCTCTGCAATTTTCTTGTGTGTGTTAAGTAGAAGAGGCACTTTGATAGACCTCTCTGAGGTCTCCCTTGCTGCCAAGGGAAAGAAAATAACTCAAGCATGGAATAAATGAATATTTTATGCAGTATGAAGGGAAGCTGGAGAAGGCCCATGTCACTTCTCCAGAAAAACCCTCGTAGATCTCTGACAGCTGTGCCACACTCCAAAGGTGTTGTTAATCTTAGATTTTATTTTCACACATGGCTTTTCCCTGCTGATTACTTTTCCTCAGCAGTTATGTGAGTGAGGTAATTTAAAAAGAAAATGTGGACACTGATTTTTCAGTATTTTGTGTTTTGCCATCATTCAAATGTTTCTTCAAAAATTACATTTTTAAATACATTGTAATGTAAGCAACCACATATTCTCAGTTTAAAAACCTTCCTAATTTTTTGGAAAATTCGTAGTGTAAGACCACGTATTATTTAGCAGGGAGTGTGGACTCCTGTCACATTGTTGGTCTCACACAATGGGGAGATTTTCAAGGTGGTGTTTCTGCTCTTTTAGAACAGGTGGACAAGTCTTTGCTTGTGATGAGCCAAGAGTATAGAAGGATTATGTCTATTTTTTTAATGAATTTAACACACTTATCTGAACAGCTTGACTAGGTTTGGTAGTGTAAGAACTCCCATCAGAAATGGGCTCATTAGAGAGACTAACTTGACTCTGGGTGACTCAGGCTAATTGAACTGGAGCCACACTGACAGAAGCCAAAGTACTAAGCAAATAATTCCTTAACAAGTGGTGTATTTTGCTACAACCTGAACCTGTAACAATGGGGAAATGTCAAGCCCATCATCATTAGTGATGCTCTAGAGTTCAGAGCATGAGATGGCCCTTTCTGTAATGAAATGCAGGTTTGACACTTTCTTCTGAATAAATGGGATGAATTGTTTAATAGCTTTAGAATTGCAATTCCTGTTACTTTCTTGATGTAATGCAGACTAAGGAGTCGTCTGTCATGTAAAATCAATCCCCTGAGGAAATACTTGATTGAACAATTAGACTGGATGTTAACAGTTTGGCAAGCTTTAGGGCAACATTGACTGTTATTCTTATATACAAATATTTAGGAAACTGTCAAACAGATTTATTAATACACAGAGTTAGAGCCTGAAAGTAAGAAATGCAAGTAATGTAGTCATTCAAAATACATCTTTTGTTTTGGTAGATGTGACTGATATCACAGATTTCAAAAGAATTCTTCTGCTGCAAAGGCTAGAAGTGACATTTAGTGGATTTAACACTCTGGAGGTGCAGTTATAGAGAGAGAAAAAAGACACTTTGTTTACTAGCCTCAAGGATTCCTCTCGCAAAGGAGATCATTACTGTTTCCTTATTTTAAAAACAAACAAAAACATCCCCAAAATCATGTAGATGTTGCATGAGATGAGAGATGTGTTGGCTGTGTATTGCAGTTCTTCAGATTCAGGAGCTGTACTCAATCCCATCACTGAAATCTATTTTTTGGTTTTTTGACAGCTGTTTTTGCCATTTACTTTAAAAGCAGATGGGGTAAATGCAAAGAAGAGCTGTCAGTTTTATTACTATGTCAGCATCTGTGCAATACATCAGACTCATTCCACAGCTTACACTTTCTCTCTGTAGTAAAATTCTTCTGGGATTTCTTGACAACTTCCTTGAAAGATTTTTCTAAATTAGCAGATACTGGAATTAAAAGTATAGATTAATTAACTGCTAAAGCCGCTATTCTGTCATCTAAATTTACTTAATCAAATTGTTATGTTCTGATTATTTAATTTTAAAATATATGTCCAGTTTCCTTCTCCATATTCAAATTCATGTTTTCATAAGCAAGATGTTTTATTTTATTTTAGTATTACAAAATGATTTTTAGACATTTCTTATCCCTTTTGCATGCATTTAGCTGCAGCTCATCTCTGTGTATATTTTTTTACCATTCTCTACTGAGAGGACTTAGTATCTTGTACCACATCTGCATGATTTAAAGTGAAAATGATTCTGTAGAGAACAGAGTGTTCTCCATTCTCAGTCTGCCCTCTTTCCTGGTGCAGCAGTTGTTCAAAGAAATGACTTTTTGTAGTGGGAAAATAAGCTGGTTTAAAGTGTCAGTATAAATAAGCATGTTGTCTGTCTCTGTAAGTGCGGAAGTGGTAATCAGTAATGGTGTGCTGCAGGCTTATGGCGCAGAACAGCATCCTCCTGGAAAGTGTCAAGTGATTTACATGTCACAGGGCTCTCTGGGGACCGTGTGGGAAGAATCTGTCTACTGGCTGGGGACCTACTTTGATTTGATTTGATTAGGTTGGAAGTCACAACTGCAGAAGCACCTTTGTTTCTTAGAATAGTAAGTGGTTATACATTACAGTGTCTGCAGTGATAAGCAGAGGGGAAAGATTTCCAAAGAGAAATGTTCACAGTACATTTCCTAGATAGGAGAGATTAGGGAATAGTCTTCAAAAAAGGTTTCAACCAGTTTGGCAGCATTAAAAGACAGTAAAACACTTATGTATCGATGCAGGATTTCTTTGAAGTGGAACACTAAAAGGAAATGGAGACTTTAATATTAAAAGCATTAATTAGTGTTTGTGTGGTGATGGGCAGAGTACTTTCTTTACATGGGGCAATGAAAGCTTTGATGAAGAATGTACTTAACTGTCTTCTTCCATTATCTTAGCTTATTAAATATGCTACTAAAATTGACTGTGACTTTTGAAAAAGAAACCACCAAGGCTCTGTTCTGATACATAGATGTTCATTTATAAGAAAGAATGACTTCTGGAACGACTTTGAAAGGAGTTGCTGTGGACAAAATTTAATACAAATTTTGTGGAAAAATACTGACTCAAGGGTTTTTTTGTTCTTTGGTGATATAATGCTACTTCTGGTCAAGTCTTTTGCAAGCACTTAATGGCTTACTTTTTCAGTAATAAATAACTACAACCCATCTGATTCAAGAATTTAAAATATTTTGTTTAATATAGAGCATTATATAAAGGGGTTTTTAATTACTATGGGTTTTATCAGTAGAATGCAAATTTCCTTTAGATATTAGTCTATCTGTACTTTGTGACTCGGGAATACATCTAATTAGATTTTCTCTGTAATATTGGATGCAAATTTGCACTCTGTGAAATTCAGCAGATTCTATGAAGATAAAGCAGAAAATTAGAGGATAACAAAGCTTGAAAATGTGGATTTTATTTACTTTCTTTACAGACAAAGTGGGAGTATAAAAGATTTTTCTTCTGTATTTACATAATCTTACTCTTCCTTTTTTATGTTAATCTCATTTTCTAAAATGTGATTTGTTTCCGTGCCTACACTTTGGCGTAAGTTGAGGAAACACATACTTACATGATCCTACTATAGCAAATCCTTTATCCAGAAGAGCTTGTAAATATATCCCAGCACTGCACATTCTGTCTACTAGAATATAAATGTCTCACTAAAAGAAAATTTTAGGTAAAGTTGACATTAAGTTCATTTTCATATCCACCAGTGAATTGGTGCTAGAACTGATGGAAAATTAGCTCTCAGAAATGTGCTGCAGCAAGACTTCTTTGGGTTTTGGACCCAAGTAATTTGTCGTAGTAAATGAAATTTACTGTGGATGAAATTGGACAGTAGTAAATGAAATCTGCTATTCCATCTTCTCATTAAAAAAGGCGTATATGGATCCTGTAAGGTTTACAGAATTAATATGTATTTTTAATTAAGAGAACAAATTGGAAAATGCATTGTGTCCTAATTTATTGCTAGACGTTAAGTTACATGCCTATTCCTACCTAGTTAAGATCATTTTATGTTTAAAGATATGTGAATGTATACTGGAGCCCCTCCAGCACTAGGTTACAAATCTCTACATCATGGGCTAATAAGCAGGGGGCTTGTGATAGCCTCATGTGGGAGCAGTGCTACTGCAATATCTCTGTTTCATATACCCAGAAGCATTTTCTCCCCAGTATCTCTCTCTGGCAAACCAAGACCTCCTCTATATTATGGCCTAATCCTTCCCTGTCCTTTTTACTGCCCCTCTCCTTTCCAGTCCTCTGCATATGCTTTATGTGTTTCCCTGTGCAAGATATTCTTTGGCTGGTTTTCAGAGCTCCACATGTGATTCATGTCAGGTTTGGCTGTCCCTGATGGTTAGACAGTTGGTTGCTGCCAAATAGAGTGTGTAACAGGAATGGATGGATGGCAACCATGCTCTTCATGGCTAGGTTAATTTGGTTTCTCAACTCCTTCCAGTTACTAAAATGAGGAAGTTTTATTGTCTGGAGGGTTTACCTCTATCTTATTTAGCCACCTGAGTAGAAAACTGCCTTGGGTGATAAGCATGCCTAATCTTTATTTTCTGGCAAAACTTAGCTAAAATTTTAATGTAAGGGAGAAAATACTTGGGTGTGGCCTAACTTGCATTAACCTTTAACTTCAGCAAGTTTTTGCTTATTCAAGGGTTTGCCTTCTTCATCTGGCCAAATGTATAGGAGAGAAGTGACCTTGTCGCTTTGTATCCTGATCAGCACTCCCAGCCTGATGCAAAATGTGTTTCATGGGTCCAAAAGATTCAGCCAAGGCAAAGAGCATGAACGAGCATAATGTTTATTGAAAATGTTTTCAGTCTTATGACATGGGATGCCCTTCAATGTTTAAAATATACCTGAAATCGACAGCAAGGTGACAACATTGTCCTAAAAAGGACTAAAACATTTGTGATGAAGTGAAATTTTCTCTGTCTGGAAGATTTTTCTGGATTTTTTTCTGGATGTTTTTCTGGATTTATTGGGTTTTTTCCTTGGGTTCATCATAAGCCATTCAACAACAAAACCTGCTAAGCATGATCAGTCTAAAGAGATTTTAAGTATTAAATATATAAATATCTTTATCTGAATGAGACTTCATGAAGGCAAAAAAAAGGCATCAGTTCAGCTATATCATGTCTTTTGAGAAACTACAAAAAAAACAATTAATGTTAGAATATTTTCTTGGAAAAACTTGCTCAAAATATATGAGTTTATTAGTTACACTGCGCACATACAGAGGCTCATATGTCTCAATCAGAACAAAAGCGAAACAGAAGACAGTTAACAAGACAAGAGTAAAAGGAAAAAAAATAGGCCAACATTTCTGCATCTAGATTTAAAAAGGCTCTTTCACCTTAAATTCTGAGGCAATGTCCTTTTAAGTTAGAATAATGCAATAAACTTTCGGATTTTTGATTAATATTTTAGGTAGATTTTAGCACTGTCTTTGTGCACATAAATCATAGAGTTGATACCTGGCACCAAAGAGGGAAATAGAAAGCTTATTAGATAAGCATGGTATGTAGTTTGAATAATCCTGCCTTTTCCTGTACTTTTTGCTGTAATAGTTTCTTACCTTATGTCCATATGGCAGGAATCAGCACTGCCATAACCATGATATGCTGGGGTGTGGGAGGAAGCAGCTTCTATTTGAAGTGCACTCATTGCTGACTCTGTTTTGACTTGCTGACACCTGGGCCATAGGTCTATATCTGCATTGACTTCCCATGTGCAAACCTCTACAAGTTCAAAAACTTCTTGGAAAATGCTTACCATCAGTAAATTCACACTTTACAGTATGGGAATTATCAATTACAGTCACTATACATACAAAGCAAGAGTGGCCAGTAACATTAGCTACAAAATGAAATTAAAATACTTGTTTTAAGAAGTTAGAAGTGTGGCTGTGCAAATCTAGTACTATATCTTAAAGAAAATATTTTGTGTACAGTATCTAAAGAAATCGTGTGTATCTTTAAAAATATGGCAGTTGCCTCATTGCAGGTAGCAACATATGTTATTTGGTCTGTTGGAACACTCCCCTCCCCATTCCCATGGTTTGATTATTTCAGTTATCTCATGGAAATCTTAAGGCATTTCTAAGTAAAAATTATTGTGCAAATTGCTATATATGAATAATACATTAGGAGTAGATTAAGGCTAATTCAAGATTAAAAATTTGAAAAACAACTCTATCTTAAATTTTAGAAAAATCTTGAATGCACTGAAGATAAGTTTAAATATAAAATCAAGATTGGGTTTTAATTTATTATATTACTCTCTGCAGGTTAAAAGGTTTGGTTGTTTCGTAGGGGTTTTTTTTGTTTCGTTTTTATTTGTTTTGTGTCTTTTTTGTTTTGGTTTGTTTTTTGGTAATGAAAGAAATAAAGTTATACTGAAAAAGAAAGAAAAAGTTGTCTTGTATGTTGAAGTCTATCCCTTCTAGTTTCTTATGGCTTTAGATTTTTGTTTAGCTTGAGGGTTACGTTTTTATGTTGTTATTTTTTTGCAGACGGTTAGAACAAAACTCAATCAAGGTCATACCTCCTGGAGCTTTCTCCCCCTATAAAAAGCTTCGAAGAATGTACGTACCAAACGACTTACATTTATTTTCATATATATATGTATATGCAACAAGAAAAAGCTGGTCAAGATGGTACAGAGGAACTGCAGTTAATGAGCATTTAAGAAAGTTTGACTGCTAGAAGGTAAACTGTTATGGCAACCTGATTATTGAGACCATATAGCATCTTTGTCATATAAATAATAATTGGGGTTTTACCAAATGTTGAAATTATTTAATGTGGTTCTGCATAGAAGCCATATGTTTATGTTGCAAAAATTCAAGTAAAAAAAAAGAGAATGAGGATAATTCAGATTATTTTTGAGGCTGTGTAGCTCTGTGGTCGTAGCAAGCAGAGGATTCTTTAAAAAATGTACTTAAGTAATTAGGAAAAGCAAATATTTTGTCTTTTTTTTCCCAAGCATTTTGAAAGGTTTAACTATGCATTTTGTTTCAGTGTACTGGCAATTTTAGTGGTTTTGTATTAAAATTCTTTGGCAGTGTCTCATGTAAATATTTTAATTCCTCTCTCCCATCCATGCGTAATCCTAATTATATATTATCTTAAATCTCATTAATTTGAAAATAGGTTTAATTAATTGAACAAATTTTATTTGTTTCAGTGACCTGAGCAATAACCAGATCTCTGAAGCAGCTCCAGATGCTTTCCAGGGCTTACGTTCACTCAATTCACTGTAGGTATCTATTTGACCTGTAAACAGAAGCAAATACCTCATATTCTTATAGTGAAATGATTTTGGCCTTTTGGCTCTGGGAAATTCAATCAATTCTGAAAGCTGTAATAATAATTTCAGAATTATAGTGGTAATTGAGTATTCTTTCACAGTTGGACACTAATAAAGTGTGGGGTTTTTTATAAATATGTTCATGGCAAAGGGTTGAACAAAACCAAACATGTATTTTATTCCCCAGTTAGTTGTTCTTACAGACAGCAAATCCACTTAGCAGGGTCCCTTGGTAAGCCTGTAATCAGTGAGGTGCTGATTCTGCAGAGGTTTCTTTGGGTTACACACCTTTTGGGAAAACGTGTGATCCTGCTGCCTCGCGGCACCACAAGGATATTGCAAGTATCAAGTGGTTGTTATTAAATTCCTTTCAGGAAAAGGGGAATTTCTGTATTTTTGAAGTCAAAATCCCATAGCATATGCCTTTCATAATGGTAGCTGTGTTTGCTTTGTTTCCTTTTACAGAGTCCTCTATGGCAATAAAATCACAGAACTTCCAAAGGGCCTATTTGAAGGACTCTTTTCTCTGCAACTGCTGTGAGTATTTTTTTATTTATTCTATTTTGAGATCATTCAAAAGGGTAAACATGATGAGAGATTTATGGCAGAGAAGAACTGGCAGGAAATCCCATATGTAAGATCAAAGTACAGTAAAGCCAAATTATGCTAAAACCAAAAGAGTCAAGACTGTTGTAGGCCAGCTTGCCATTCATCCACAAATGTGATCATATCAGTTAATGTTGCAGCCTAAAATTATTAAAATTAAGTTATTCTCCTGTCTGGAACTTCTAAGGATAAAACACATATAGATATGATACACTGTAAATGGCAAATAGGATGTGTAAAGTTGTGTGGGAACCATAGAACCATATTTTCATGTTTTATAAAGAGAAAATATACAGCAGAGATGCTATGTGATTGCATTTCTAGTTGTACCTATGAAGGAACAGTATTGCTCCACAGTTTCATTGATGACTTTTAATGTTTTCTGACACCTGATGTGATTCTTTCAATCTGTCAACTTGAGCTGCTACTTCATTTAACACTTTGGTAATTTCCATATGTAACCTTTTAAACCATTGCTCTTCAGATTTTATACTGGAATAAAGAATTCCATGGTGATAATTTTATCAAATATTGTCAATATTTATCAGAAAAGGCTGTGCAGTAGGTGTACCATGTAAAGAAATAAGTGAAATAGGCTATACAACAACAGTGGTGGTTTTGAAAGAACTTGTCCCAGAATAATTGACTTGTTGAGTTGGAGTCTTCTTAAAGAACTTAAAACATCTTCACACATGTTTGGAATTATCTGATGTCCAGCCTTCACATGAAGTGGTTGGCAAAATGTCTATTACTATCAACTAATTGAAGATGGCAAAACGGTAAATATATACAAAGAAAATGCAAGTTCTAGCACCACCTAGAGGTTTGCATTTTGATTTACTTTAGTCACAAAAATAGTGTGGTAGTGGGCAAGCTACTCTTTCCTGTTTTCCTTTAAAGATGTTTTAATTCTGAAATATAATTCAGATACGGTTAAAAAAAAAATATATATATATAAGACCTTTCTGAACTCTTAATTCTTTATTTTAAAAAACTGTCCATGTCTTAATATGTATTGTATAGATAGGACATTTAGGTCTAAGTAAATTTCTACCTGTGTAGCAGAACTTTTTATCAGAGCATTAGGTTTCAAATCCACCATTTCATTCCATTTCTGGGTCAAAAAGGAAAGAAATAAAAACTATTTGGTTATAAAAATGCATTTGATGGGATGACTTCTCTTCAAAAGGAGTTGGTTTAGATTGGCTTTTTTGTTTTAACGCTAAAAGTCTGGGAGATACAAGGAAGAAAAGGTTCCCTTTGAAGATGGAGAGGAAAAAGAATCCAAGACAGATTTGGATATATTCCATGGCACCAGTTTTTACTACAACTCTGTTAATGTGGCAGCATGCTGATTAGTAACATTTAATTAAAAGTGCCACTACACATCTCTTCCAGCTAATGAACACATTGTTCAGTTCCTTTTTTGTTTGTTTATTTATTTGGCAAAAAATCCTAGTTTTCCTTGAATATAGTAGGTTTTTTAGACTTGTTTCTTTGCACAGTACACAAATACCACACAGACATTCTACCAGCACATACAGGAAATGTGATTTTAGCTAAATAAATGTAAACATTTCAACTCCAGGGTTCAAATATGTAGAAATACATATAACCTAAATAATACTTCAATTCCCTGAAATTCCTTATATCACTGTAAATTATTATTTGTTACTACATCTCTTGTTCTGGTTGCAAAGGTGGGCAAAGAATTGTCTGTGAAAATGCTGAAGCTATGACATGGAGCGATTTCTTTCAATTCTATAATTATCTTCCATTAAACAGATTATTGAATGCCAACAAGATCAATTGTCTGCGAGTTGATGCATTTCAAGATCTGCACAACTTGAATCTCCTCTCTTTGTACGACAACAAGCTTCAGACAATTGCAAAAGGCACTTTCTCACCCCTACGTGCGATTCAGACCCTGTACGTATGTTCTTGCTTATGGTTTTCTCAAGTATGACTTCATATTCCACGAGGCAGTAAAAGCACAGGGTACCGCTGAGACTAAAGGGGAATAATGTGTGATATTACTGGTTTTTTTCTTCATGAAAGGCATTTGGCTCAGAACCCGTTTATCTGTGACTGCCATCTGAAGTGGCTGGCGGATTACCTTCACTCCAACCCCATAGAGACCAGCGGTGCCCGCTGCACCAGCCCCCGGCGGCTGGCTAACAAAAGGATCGGCCAGATCAAAAGCAAGAAATTCCGCTGCTCAGGTAATTCTCTTAGCTCAGCTGCTGTTTTTAGTTTGTTGGGAAAAAAAAAATAGTGGTTATAGAAGTTCTAATGCAAGCAGCTGTCTCTCTACAGAAATATTAAACATCACAGAATTGTTTTTTTAGTTCTTTGACTGAATAGAGGGAGATCTGGGAAGTCACAGACTATTGGATCACGGAACATTACTGTAGTTAACGCATTTGGCACTATTTCTGAGTAGCATTAAATCTGTAAAATAAATGTAATATATAAAACTTCAGAATGAAATGCTAAAGTTATTCACCACAAGTATCGCCACCATAAATCATTTTTTAAAATTTCCACAGGACTCTGGAATATGTGAAAGATCTAAAAATTTCTAATCTAAATATGGAAAAATGACATATTCCTTTCATACAGGGAGCTTGCCTCATACTGAAATTTACTGTTTTCTTTTTCTAATCTTATTCCATTTCCTACTTACATTTCTTCAAATCCTAACTTTTGTCATATGGTATCCAGCTGTTCCAGGTGCATTTCACATTCTACATTTTATTCGGTCTCAAGTGCAAAAACCAGATGAAAACTGTTTTGTTATCCATGTTCCGGATACATTTATGACTATTCACACTTTGTTGTTTATCAGCTCTCGTTGTGAATACACATTTTTTTCACTAAATTATCTGTAGTTAACTGCAGTCCATACTTAATCTAATAAAACTCATTCTTTGCTTGCTGACATTCAGGTGCATCTTCTATTTTTTTTTTTCTCTTTATTTAGCTAAAGAACAGTATTTCATTCCAGGTAGGTTTGGCTCTGCAGTAAGATTGACTAACTGCAGCTATTCTCTCCCTTTCACCCCAAAAGCAAAGTTTGTCATAGCTTTTAGGAAACTGATGCATGTATATTAACATTAATCAATACCTGTAGCTATACATAGTTTTCCTTTGTAGAATACTAATAATTCTGTTTTCTGAATATAAGAGCTTAGCATGCAGCTCCGTTTACCTTTCTCTGTCTCACAGATTTGCACACAACCTAGCAAAATTATACCTATACTTAAATTATTTAGAAGTTTGCACCTGCTAGTTCATATTTTAACTGACACTTTTACTTACCCTGTACCTTGCCTTTCTGCTGCTTCTGTTTTTAAAACGTAGCTCCTGAGCTGCTTTTAAACACAGGAAACCATGCTGCCATCAAAGAGCTAGCACAACTTTAAAAACTAAACATTCTACAAAAGAACATTTTCTTACCTTGCTTTCATGCTCTGTGCTGGCTGCATCTAATGCTTGCTCACCCTCCTCTTGTTTAGGAAATCACAGTGGAATGCTTGGAAAAGAAAGCTGATATTCTTAATTAGAGGCGTTCTGTGGTCACACACATACAGTGAATCAAAAATGCTTTCCATAAAAGAAAATATGTCGGGGTGAAATAGCAATTTGCACACTGCTTTAAGCTACAATAAGTCTATGTTGTTTTTACAAAAGATTTACCGATGTTGGCCCTAGCTCTTTGAAATATGGATCTTTCTTTCTTTTACCTTGCTTGTCAGTGTGTGCACTGTTTTCTTAATTTAAAAAAATTATTCACTCATGTTATATTTGTAACAGATTACAATTAAAAAAATAAACAAGGGAATAATGCATCTATAGATGAATTGCAGTATGTGATTTGCAATCAGGATTTTCTTCCATGGTTTAATATCTAGAAAAATGCCTACAATAATTGATTAGGACACCAGTGCACTTCTTTCAAGTACTACAGGTGTATCATCATTCTACAGTCATCTTTGTTGTCCCTTTAGCTGATATGTTTAACAGCTCTTCTCCAGATGCTGTGTGATGTAACACTTAAGTTTGCAGCAGTCATGTTGTTTTGAATATGAAGAAAAGACAAAATTAAATACAAAATAAGGCAGCAATTTGTCAGCACTGCCATCCACAAAAGTGTACTTTAAAGAACATAAAACAGGGCAATTCAATTTCACAAACCTTTAGTACCACTCAATTCTTTAATGTGTAGAACAGCTGTATTCCTGCCTCAGTGTGACTTCTACTCAACTTTGCCAGCACAACTTCTGCTTGTGAGTTAGAAGTGGTTTCTTGCCAGCAAATGTCTTCACAGCCTGGTGATAATATGGCCCCACATGCAGTTTAGGGTTGTTTATGTACCCTTTAAAAAATGCTATTCCTGGGGAGGGTGGGGTGGGGAGGAAAAAGAAGA
Organism: Petroica traversi; assembly: GCA_025920805.1. Taxonomy (NCBI): domain Eukaryota; kingdom Metazoa; phylum Chordata; class Aves; order Passeriformes; family Petroicidae; genus Petroica; species Petroica traversi. The sequence continues at coordinate 17,982,580 of JAHLSL010000015.1, read as the reverse complement.
AGAAAAAATTAAATTTTTAAAAATGGGCTGTATACATGCTTCATGAAATTCAGCTTCTTTTGCTTTCTAGTTTTATCAGTTTATCAGGGAGATGCTACCTGAAAGTGTTTTAATTGCTGAAGGCATTGTCCCTGCATATTTAATATTTAAACTGCTAGCAGTGATGGGCTCTGGATGCCAGAGGGAAAAAAAACTGTATTTGTAGACTTATTTATTGGGTATTTAAAAGTGCTAAAACCACTTATTTATACTTAAGTGGATACTATAAAATAATTTTTGCATTTCTTTAAACACTTGAATATTTTTAATATTTGTTTTAAATATTTAATTTGGAGATGTTGCTCTGCAGACACTATGAAGTCTTAGTAAAATTTCATCATAGTAATTTGGAAGACTAAAGGTGTTAAAATATTAAATAATTTACTTGAAAAATATAATTTATCTGCTACCTCATAGAAGTAATCTATAGCAGTTTCATCATATGAGTTACTAAAACATTCACAAGTGATAGATAACACAGTGTGATGACTGTTAAGGTTTTTTCTGTTCTACTGAGCGATCTGTTTCTCCTATATTTGTTTGGTTTTTAAGGATTGAAGTAGCACAGCATGTATATTGGATTCGGTGATCCTAGTGAGTCTTTCCCAACTCAGAATATTCTGTAACTCCTACATATGTTCAGGAAGTAGCTTTTAAAGAACACAACCAAAATAGTGAAGAATAATTCATGGGAGGCAAGATCATCCTATTTTAAATCTGTAATAAACCCCAATTTTCTCATAATTTTTAAATGCCACTCAAATGAATTGTTCTTTCTTTCTGTTGAAGACCACGGCCCTAGCACCATCTTCTAATGAAACAAAAGTTAAGTAGAGAACATGAGAGCTTAGTTCATGTTTTTGTCTTAATTGGCATTACTCTGTCTTTCTTTCCTTCTTGGCTATCTTTACTTTTTCAGGAGTTCACCATTTTGGCTGTAAGTAAAGTTCAGTGTCTGAACTAAATCACAGTGTACCTCCCAGCCCTGATGCACCTTCTACTAGTCTCAGTCTTTTCACCTTTGTCCAAGAAGAACCCGCAGGTCCTTTCGGCTTCTCTTTGTTTTCTTTGTCACCCACCCTCAGTTCCTTACTGGATGTTTTTTCCTGATATGTTTAGGATGTTTTCTTTGACTGACTCTGGGAAATGGTGGAGGAAACTTTCAATGTAGTTCCTTTTTTCCCCTCTTTTTTTAATATATTGTATTTTTATTTAGTCTGTGACAGTGATACTGTTACAGTGGCACTGGACATTCGGTAATAAGAATGCCATGTCATGTAAGCAAGTATTAAACTTTGAATGCTTCTGTAATTTATACCTACTCCTTCCTCTTTTCCCTTGCTCTTATCCTTGGCCTAATGGATGCAGTTTTGATAATGTAGCGAGATTTTCTGTTGTGCTTGATCTAACCATGTGGTTGTGAGGTATGAGTAAAACATGGTTCTGTCAAGCACCATGGAACGTCACGCAGCTTTCTACAGCATGGCAAGCTGCTGAGGCTTAAGTCAGGATCACACATTTTTAAAATAAGAGCTGAAAACAGGGCTTTCAATCTTACATATTGAGATGATGTGGAGTATCGGGACTATAAAAAAATATCACAGAGGTTAATGAAGTCCAGTCAACAATACAAATTTGTAACCAGAGAAAGAGAAAAGGTGGCATTCAGGATCTATTTACTCTTGATACAGAGAAAGAAAACAAATTCTAAAACAAACAGTGGCATTTGTGTGATTAGCTATAAACAAGGCTAGATTGGCTAACAACATAATCAGCAGAAAGTACAGCTGTGAAAAGCTCAAGCTAATGTTATCCTGCTATGTGAAGTTGGTCTCAGTTTCTTTTTCCAGCATATCTTAAGTCCCTATATTTAACCCTCTCTTGAAGCCCTTGTGTCTGTTCAGTATCACAAAGTTTATCACGTATTTCCCAAGTTGCCCACCCATTATCTGCATTGCAGACATCTTTTCAACCCTCTCACAAGAAGGAAATCTTATACTTTATTGACTTAGTATCTGTGTTTTGGCTTGAATCTTCTACAGGCACTGAAGATTACAGATCCAAATTAAGTGGAGACTGCTTTGCAGATTTGGCTTGCCCTGAGAAATGTCGCTGTGAAGGGACCACAGTGGACTGCTCCAATCAGAAACTCAACAAAATTCCTGATCACATTCCCCAGTACACAGCAGAGTTGTAAGTTGAACCCATAATAAAGGATTATTTATGGAGAAACTAACTAAAATTGTCAAATATAAAATCACAGCTTTACTTTTTTTGAACAGCAAAAATTAAAAGTAATCTCTGTGGTGCACTTCAAAGGACTAAATATTCATAAAAATTATTTATGCATTATTTCATTCCATGTAGCCTTAAAAACCCATGATAAGAAAATAAGATAACTATTCTGTGTTTCTAGTTCTTCAGGACCTAAGCAACCCACTTGCATTTTTTGAAAGGTAGCGGGGTTTATTTTGCTTTTAACTGCAGGAGAAAATAGGGCATTCAGTAATAAGAGAGGTCTGTCTTAAAAAGTACTACCTGGACACTTAAACAGACAGACTATTCTTTTTATGCAAAGCACACATTACATCTCCTCCTACACATCAGGCAGGAGACCAGATGATGATAAAGCAGACAAACAGGACACAGTTAAGAAGAGGAGATAATAATATAATGAATAGAGATGGGCAGAGAAGGACTCGGAGATTACTACTTGCTTAATAAGTGCCATATGGGAATGACTTATAGGCATTTCAACTCATCTAGTCTTCAAGGAGGGAGTGAAAGATAAAATTAAGACAGCTTTACAAGGTTTCTCCATGTGGAAAGAATAGTACAAAAAGGGAATGCAGAGATGGTTGAAGGATTGGCAGAAAAGTGGATGAAAGTGGCTGTCATTGCAGAGCGAAGGTGGAAGGAAATAGCTGGTTTTCCTAGGAGATTCAGTGTAAAGAACAAGGTAAAATGCTGAGGGACTAAAAGAAAGGGACTTTTATTTGAAATAATAAAGTAGTATAGAGATGTGGAGATGAGAGTATTGTGATCAAGTTGTCACCCACAGGGGTGAGATGAGCAACAGGATGGCACACCTCTTACAAGAGCAGGCCACAGATTGCTTCAAAGCAACAATATGGCTATGAGATATGAAATAATGATGCTATTATTAAGTATTTGAATATCTGGACAGGAAAAGGGATTTAAAACTGAAATATTTTTAAAACACAGATGTAGACTTCTATCTGTCTCTATCCTGGGAGAAGGAGTTGAACTTAGTAATTTTCTGTGCTAGTTTTGGCTGGGGTAGAGTTAATTTCCTTCACAGTGGATAGTATGGGCTTATGATTTGGAATTGTGATGAACAGGGGTTTGATAATGTAGAGATGTTTTTGTTCTTGATGAGCAGGGCTTACATAGAGCGAAGGCCTTTTCTGCTTTTTGTACTGCCATGCTGGTGAGGAAGTTGGGTGTTGATGGGAAGCTGAGAGGAGACAGCCAGGACAGGTGACCCCAACTGACCCAAGGGACATTCCAGACCATGAGACATTGTGCTCAGTATATAAAGAGGAGGAAGAAGGAGGAAGGGTGGGGCGTATGGAGTGATAGTGTTTGTCTTCTCCAGACACTGTTACGCTTGGAGTCCTGCTCTCCTGGGGAGGGCTGAACATCTGCCTGCCCGTGGAGAGCAGTGAATTAATTTCTTGGGTTTTTTGCTTGTATGCATGGCTTTTTCTTTTCCTGTTAAACTGTCTTTATCTCTGCACATGAGTTTTCCAACTTTTACCCTTCTGGTTCTCTCTGGAGGAGAGAGTGAGTGGCTGTGTTGAACATGGTGTCTTGCTGGGTTTAAACCACAACATGTTCCTATTACAAATCTGAAAATTGCAATCAGAGAAAAAATTGATACAGTCTTGGATGAAGGGAGATATATTTCAGTGCAGAAATACATATAACAATATGTTATCTGATATTTTGGGATAAAATTGCTTTAATTTAAGAATAAAAGTGATGGAATAGGTAACAGGTTAAAGTAGTGATTGTATAAATTATATTTACTGAACCAAGAGAAGTGAAATGAAGTTGTTGAAATGTTGAAAATTATTAAGCATACATTGCTTTGAGTTTTAGGAGGAATCATGTTTAATTGTCTCTTCTCTGAAGAAATAATAATCATAATTTAGCATTTTAATTGCTTTTGAAAATTAATCTATTTTCATAAGGAGGATAAACTGTCAGGTGTGTTCTTTCTATAATTATGGTTCCTACCTGTTTCAGAAGGAACAATTAAATAATCAAGCCTCATCTACTCTATATCCTAAATACTCAAATTTCAGTCAACAATTTTTTTTTTACTAAATATCTGGTTACAGCACTTCTTTCAGAAAATATCCAGTCTTGTTTGAAGATGTTAGTGGATTAAAAAAATGCACAATTCCCCTGAGACTGTTACAGAAATTATTTCCTTTCAATTCTGTTAAATTTTTTTAATGGGAACTTTTAGTTTGAGATTGACTCTACCTCTCTTCAGTTTCCATCATAGCTTTCTTTATATTTTTTCCCATTAAAGAGCCCTTTTCTTTCCAGCACTCTATCCAAGATGGTGCTAAACTGTAACAAAGTCATTATTCAACCTTCTACTTGAGAGGCTGTACAGATTATTCAAGTCATTTGATGTAATAAAAATTTCAACAGTCTTGCACATATTCTAGAGAGGATAGAGAAATTACATCTTCATTTTTTTTACTTCTGCTAAAATTCTAGCCAAATACATTCTTTTGGTATTTGCCTCACTGATACAAAACTTACAGCTCTTTCTCATTTCCTCCTGTTATTCCTGGTCTTTGATGCACTGTCTTTGTTGTTCATCTTGGAACTTCCCAGTCTAGCTCTAGGACCATTCTTTGATTTTCATGTCACAATATTTACTGGCATGTATGAGAATAGCAGCTAGTTAGCCCTCCTTTTTCCTTTTTTAATCCACAAAATGTGATATAAAAACACTTGCTGAAGTAAAATTACACTGATGCTTCTTTGGGTGATGAGGAGCTAGACTAATTTCTGTCAGGGTAATGTTTGGAGTTGAATCTCAGCTTGGAAATGAGGATCAAAAATAAGGAAAAACATTGTCCGAAGGTAGACAACAAAGATGGTGAAGGGCCTTGAGGGAACGGCGTATGAGGAGCAGCTTGGTCTCTTCACTCTGGAGAAGAGGAGATTGAAGGGAGACCTCACTGCAGTTACACCTTCCTCGTGAGGGCAAGAGGAGGGGCAGGCACTGATCTCTTCTCTGTGGTGGCCACTGACAGGGCCAGGAGCTGGACCCAACGGTCGTTGTGGGTCTCTTCCAACTCAGCATATGCTGTGATTTTCTTAAAAAAGTGTCTATTGTGCAAATTGCAACAACAATAATATCACAGGAAAACAAAACAAAACAAACCTATTTCCTCAAAGTAGTTTTTTTTTTAAAAAAAACCTGAATATATTAATGGAGTTCAAGACAGATACTCTAACTGTAAAAGTTAAAAAAGTTAAAAAGTAAAAAACCAACTGCTGTTCCAACTTCACATTTTGTCACTTGCTCACCATCTTTCAGAGAAATATTGAATAATCTGTCTAATCTGACAGTAAAGTATTTGATATAATGTACAAGTCTGTAATTGCACTCAGAAATAAAATATTTTTCAGGTAGCTTCCTAATATATAGGAAAATGCAGGGAGCATTTTGGAAATCACTCAAAACGAAGTCCCTAGAAGAAATGCTAAATGGAAAATAATTTCAGTCTTATATGTTGAATTTTTGTAATGATTTTACAATAGATGATCACCTAACAAGGTAGTTTTGGAAAGCATGAATATCACTGCAGTATGAAGGCTTCCAGGAAGATTCAGCTATTCAAAAACATGCAATATCTTAGCCATTGTGTTACTTAAACAGGAAGAAGCATCAAAGGATCCAGACAAAGAGAATGTGTAGACATCATGATCTGTTTCTGTTTAATTTTTGTTTTGAGAATGGTATTTCAGTACTTTTCTGTGAATGAAACAGATAGAAGTAATTTTAAGATTATTTTCTTGATCTAGTGATTGACAGGTAATAACTAGAGTTACTGTCTTTATCAGTGAAGAGCACAGGGCTCAAAAAATAATTTTAAGATCCAGAATGGAGATCTTATCACATCTGTAAACTTTCCAGTCATCTGTAATAATTTTGATTCCATTGTGTGTGGATTAATTTAAATAAAATAAATGCAATTCAAGTAAAATAAAAAATAAAATTCTACATATGAAATTAGATAGAACTATTAAGCACCGGAAATACAATATTGAGGGATAAACAGCCAATAGATCAAGATAAAAGGATGTGGTTGTCATACATATTAAGGATGAAGGAGTGCTATTGGGCACTAATGCAAATTTCATTTCAGAATATATGCATAGGAATGTAAAATGTAAATTATAGGAAATAATTATTGTACTGTCTGTAGCAATAGTAAAGGATCATCTGTAATACTGTGTTAAAGACTTCACTTTTCAAGATGGATATATTTGCTCCGAAAAAAATTAAAGGAGAACAAGAATCGTTGGAAAGAAGACTGTAAAGGTTGAAGGCATTCGTGTGAAAGAAACTTGAGGGAGAGACAAAGTAAATTATTTTAAATCGGTTAAAGATTGTTACAAAGAATAAAGGATCACATTGTTTGCCTTTTTCAATGGGGTTAGAAATGTTTGCAGTAGAGCAAGTAAGATTAAAGTCAGTTAATGTTTTCATTATCAAGTTATTCTAGATGGTATAACACTTGAAAAGTATTTGAAAATATCAGCATTTAGAGAATGGTCAGTGCTTTCTCTGTTTGTTTAAAAGGCTGTTTAGAGTGAAGAAGTAACTTTGTTAAGTGACAATGTGCAAGAATGTTTTATATGGTCCTAGTAAAAATCACATTAAATCATTCAGCTGATTTTTAGAGGTGGGAGCATCTTCTGATTCTGACAAGAAATTCACATTCATTGTAGTTTAGTGCAGCATAAAATGTTTTGTGTGTATACAAAAAACTTCAGTCTTTTTTCAATTTGGTTCCATGTTGAAACTGTTGTACAACCATACCTTCAGATTTACAACCTTAATTTCCCTTCTGGCTATCAATGAGAATGAACGGGAGGGACGGATGAACAAGCAGCTTTCTTTAATTTTCTAGGTTGTTTGTTTTTATTTTTAAACGTGTCTCGCAATAAGGCAATTCTGAAAAGTGTTTTGGGTCTAGATTTGTGCTGAATTTCATTTCACAGTGATCTTGTTAGTCATATCTTCTCCTTTCTATTTGATTTCTAAAGGAATGCTAGACAGAATCCCTTCATAATAGGGCTCCATTAGAGCATATAAAGGATTTAATACTCGTAACTTCCATTTTCTTTCCAAGAGAGGAAATAAGGAGTACTGGGTCAATGCAGATATTTTATTGAAATATAGATGGTCCCCTAACCTAACTGCTGTTAAAGGTATACTGTACTGTAAACCTTGTTACTTGTTCAAGAAAGAGAAGTGCCCAGCTGGTATTTGTTGCTCATTGCATACCTTCTTACAGTGTTACAAGTTAGCATTTATTGCTGCCTTAAGCAATATATGTGTGCCAGTTGTAGTAGTATGAAGATAAATCATGATGAGGGAAGTGTTTTTAAATTCATAGGAAGACCTATGCAGTGGGTTTCATTCCTTGTTTAAGAGAAGAGTAATTATTACATTCTTGTAAACAGTGTTCTGTGAGTACCTCCAGATGTCTGGCAGACTCCACTTGATATCCTTTAAAGAACAGAAGACTAATCTTCAGTGGTTTATATGTCATTCTTAAAGACTTTTATTTATAAGTTGCCATGGTATCCTTCCTTAGTTACATTTTTATTTGAAAAATTAAAAACATCATCTTATATTCCTTTTCAGTTTTGGTTGTATAAAATTTTGTGATCAGGTTTTGAAAATGTCTTACGTACACCTAAATTTAACTAATGAGAATGTTCATTCACAGGAATGAGAATGTTCATCCAAAGACATTATCAAAATTAGAAATGTCACAATTTGATGAATTGTTCAGCTACCAGTTAAATAATAGATATTCAGGGAAACCAGACTTAAAAGTTCACTTAATGTGGAACATGCTGACCAATGCCTCAATAATTTTTTACCGAAATTGATGTAATTTCTTTTAGGCGACTAAACAACAATGAATTTTCAGTCTTGGAAGCTACTGGAATCTTTAAGAAACTTCCTCAGCTGCGTAAAATGTAAGTGATACTTCAATGACTTTGTCTATTCAGGTAGCATATTAACTCCTTACTGTGTCTCTCCACCTTTCTTAGTTCTAATCTACAAAAGATTCAGTTTATTCCAATCAAAAATCAAGAATGGGTTGAAATTAATCCCCGAGGCAGGTCAGAGTTCGCAGCTCTTCTCTCTGGGGCTTCCCACTGCCAGCAGCCCCTTCTCATGGTATGTAGCTCCAGCACCTTGGCGGCAGGGTCCAGCCAGCTGGTCTGTTATGCAGCCACAGCAGGGAGCTCACAGTATAAGCTGCTTAGAAAGGATTCCAGTAATCTTTTGTAACTTCCTGCATTACCCTCTAACCAGACAATTTTGCCTCTTTCAGTACATTAAGGACATGCTGTTGATTCTGTGCTTCATTAAACAGTTGTTAGGTGAGGGGAATATCAAAATCAAAATGACTGAGAAAAAGTGGTTTGATAGGTCATCCATGTAAATCCATGTTGACAGTAGCTTATAATCTTACCAATTGCAATTGTTACTAAAAATGAGACTATAAAAAGCTTTTCTTTAGCTTATGTAAAAGACATATTTGAGGGTAGATCGTTTAGTTAGACTTCATGACTCTGTGCTCAATTTTCAGGATTAAATCCAAACATAAATAGTAAGTGAAGAAAAAATGTAAGTAAAAGTAGACTAGTAGTCACCAAGTGACATTTGTTAGAGATCAGTCTATATTATTAGTGATCCTAAGAGAGAAGTAGTATTGCTTCAACTATTGTTAGCCTTAACCAGATCCTTGCTGATGTGGTCACAATTAGTTAAATATTTATTACTGATTTTTAAAATTAAAATGTTTTTAAAATCCCAACAATGTAAAATTAACTTGATTTTGACCTCTCTGCTTGAGTACATCTTGCCACTTCCAATTAGGCTGCGATACTTGGAAAAAAGAGTGTAGAAATGTCTAGCACAACAGTGCTCTGGTACTATACGGTAGATACCCTGTCTTCTTCAATCTTCAAAAATCTCAGATTAGCACTTTTTAGTTACAGTGTATGTTGGAAATATCAAGTGTTAATATGAAGCATCAGGGAAGGGAAGTGCTATAGATGTCAATTATCAGGACTTCTGTAAAGTCTTTGACATGAGCTGCCCCAACATTCTTATCTCTAAATTGGGGAGAGATAGATTTGATGGGTGGACTTGGATAAGAAATTGTTTGGACAGCAGCATTCAGAGGGCTCTGAGTCCCAAAGACATCAATGAAAAATGGTGTCCCTTTAGGATCTGTATTTAATGTCTTCATCAATGACATGGAAAAGGGATCGAGTGCACCTTCAGCAAATTTACAGATTATGCCAGGCTGAGTGGTGCTGTTGCTACTCCTGAATCATGGGATGCCATGGACCTGGACAAAGTCAAGAAGTGAGTCCCAGGAATCTCATGTTATGCCACGTGCTGCACCTCAGTCCTGGAAACCCAAACTATCAGTATGGGCTCAGGAATAAACAGATTGGTGACAAGAAACTCAACATGACCAGGAAGGTGTTCTTGCAGTCCAGAAAGTCAGATGTGCCCTGGGCTGCATCCAAAGCAGTGTGGCCAGCAGTTCAAGGCAGGGGGATTCTAGCCCTCTTCTTCACTCTGGTGAGCTCTGGGTGCATCACATCAACCTGTTGGGGAGAGTCCAGAGGAGACTGGATAAGAGGAATGGAGAGCACATCTCCTACAAGGAAAGGCTGAAAGAATTGGGATTGTTCAGCCTGGAAAAGAGAGAGGTTCAGAGTGACCTAATTGTGGCCATCCAGTACCTAAAGGGAGCCTACAAGAAAGATGGGAAGAGACTTTATGCAAGGGCATGACAGGACAGGAGGAATGGGTTTAAACTAAAAGAGAGTAGGTTTTGATTAGATATCTGAAATAAATTCTTTACTGTGTGGGTGACGAGACACTGGAAAAAGCTGCACAGAGAAATTGTGGGTGCCTCATCCCTGGAAGTGTTCAGTGTTGGTTGGATCTCTGAGCAGCCTGGTATAGTGAAAGTTGTCCCTGCCTATAGCAGGGGGATTTGAGCTAGATAATATTTAAGGTCTTTTCCAACCCATGACGTTCTATGATTGCAGAATTCTGTGAAATAAATAAAATGCTTGATGTGTCATTCATGCACATGCATACACACACATATATCAGATATTTTTATTTAACGATATTTCTTTAAAGTTGAGGAGGTGTTCAAGACAAAAGGAAAAAAAGGGATGAATCAGTCTCAGTGTAGCTGTCTGTTTAAACTCCCAAAGGCTTTAAAATCTGGTTAATTGGAAAAGGAAAAAAAAAATTTAAAAAGATAAATGAAGGTTTAACTATTTTAATAATTCTGCTCCATGACTTCCTAATATAGATATCAGCTGTTAAAACATTCTTCCATTGAGAGAATAGTACAGTGACTGCTTAAGCATCACGGGAAAGCAGTGAAGTACTGACGTTGCAAAGACACCAATGAGTGAATTCTGTATTTTTGTGAAGCTCATATTTCTTCTGGAGGTTCAAAACAGGTGCAAAGATCTTTCTGCACAGATGACATTGAAAAATTGAGACTAAATGTTTCATTGATTTGATGCTCCATCAGTAATAAAGCATGTGTATGCACTGCAACATTGATTAGCTATGCAACATTAATCTTTAAAATATCTATGTGAAGTGGATGAAATAATATCCATGTTACAACAAGAACAAAAAAGATTTTAAGAAACTGAGGGCTTGACATATACAAGCCATCTGAGATTAGAAATAATTGGATTCTTGCTTCCAGTCTTCTGCAGCACCTTGCAGATTGAACAGCTCCACTGTGAAACTAAATGAAAACAATGACTGTGGATGTTGTCTACTTAGACTTTAGTTAAGCCTTTGACACCATTTCCCCCAGCATTCTCCCAGATAATGTTCACGGCTGTTCATGTCTTCGACATATACTTCACTGGGTAAAAGAATGACTGGATGGTTGAGCCCAGAGGGTGGTGAATGAAGTTAAATCCAGTCAGCAGATAGTCACGAGTGGTGTTCCCTAGGGCTCAGTATCAGTTGTGTTCAATATGTGTATTGATGATCTGGATGAGAGGATTAAATTCACTCTCCCCAAATGTGCAAATAACACCATATTGGGTGGGAGTGTTGATCTGCTGGAGGGGAGGAAGGCCCTGCAGAGGGATCTGGACTGTATGCATAGATGGGCCAAGGCCAAAGGTGTGAGATTCAGCAAGTCCAAGTGCCAGGTCCTGCACTGTCACAACATCCCCATGCAGCACTCAGACTTGGGGAAGAATGGCTGGAAATCTGCCCAGCAGAGAAGAGCCTGGGGGTGCTGGTCAACAGTCAGGTAAACATGAACCAGTGTGTGCTCAGGTAGCCAAGAAGACAAATGGCCTCTATCAGCAATAGTGTGGCCAAGGGACCAGGGAAGTGACTGTCCCTCAGTACTTGTCACTGGTGAGGCCACATTTTGAGTACTTCGTTCAGTTTTGGATTCCTCTCTAGCAAAAAGAAATTGAGATGCTGGAAAGAGTCCAGAGAAGGGTAACAAAGCTGCTGGAGGGTATGAAGCTCAAGTGTGATGAGGAGCAGCTGAGGAAATAGGTTATTTAACCTGGGGAAATGGAAGTTCAGTGAGGACGTTATTGCTCTTTACACCTATCTAAGAGGAGGTTGTAGTGAGGTGGGGGTTGTCCTTTTCTCCCAGGTGACAAGTGACGAGAGGAGATTATATCAAATTGCAGCAGAGGAGGTTTAGTTTGGTTTCTCTGTGGAAGGGCTGTAAAGCAGTGGAACAGGATACCAGGGAAGTGGTGGTGTTGCCATCCCTTGAGAAATCTAAAAGACTTAGGGCTGTGTTTTTGTAATGGACTTGGCAGTACTGGATTAAATGCTTGGACTTGATGATATTAAAGGTCCTATCCAATCTGATTGTGTGACTGTATCCTTCATCACAGATAAGGTGTAGGCTAGAGAGAGTAGTCAGAACTAAAGATTAAGCCACAGCTTCTTGGATTTTTTTCAACAAATAGTGTCTTTCTTGTTTTCAATGATTCAATGATTCACTGTTCTAGAAACTGCATCAAATAATGTTTGATTTTCTTCCCAACACTATTAATTTGATCAAGTATCTTTAGCTTTACTTCCATTCACTTTGTCACTGAGACTTTTTAATATCTTTTTAAAAACCACTAGTGTATTATAACACTGTTTAATATGTAGCTACATGTGTACTTCTATAATATCTGTAAATAATTATATTAAACATACACAAAAAAGGAGACTAATGTGAAGAATACTTAAGAAAATGTGTGCTTTTGTGTATATATTTAGTACTAATACTACCCATTTGGGTTGTAATTTACATATTTCAACTACAACCGTAAACATTAAGTGTTTTGGCAGTATTTTAGGTCATTTTCCCCACATTCTGATCCACTTTGCAGGCAAATTGCAGATACATCTTACTTATAAACCCTCCTTTCTAACTAATGTCATAAATTATTAACACTTCATGTACTGTTTATATTCACACATTTCCTCTACATATGTTTCTGTTTATACTGTTTTCTTATATTTGTCTATCAAGATAAAATTAATGAGAGGTTAGTTGAGCTGTACTCATACAGTATACTTTTGTTATTAATTCATCTAAAAATGCTACAAAGGCTAGAGACCTGAAAAAATATAGTTACTGGTAAGATTAAAAATTAGGAAAATATGTTCTTGTGTGAAAGCAGCATGGATTGGGTGATTGCCATGCTTTTAAAACATATTTCAAAGATTACTTTTAAAATCTTTGCTTCTTTAATTAGACGGGTATTGAATTTTTTTTACTCATTTGAAGTTGAATTATATATTTATATTTTGTGCTTTTACACAATATCTTGGCTATTGCATCAAGATTGCATTTGATTTTATTGGAGGTTTTTCCAACCTTAGTGGAAAACAGGTTCTGTCTTGAAATTTATGCAGTCTGCAGCATTTAAGAGTTAATTTAGGATATTTATAAAAGAAAATCCCCTTGGTTCTTCTCTGTTTCTGTTAATGTGTAATAGAAACCTGAGCAATAACAAGATTACAGATATAGAAGAAGGAGCATTTGACGGAGCCTCGGGTGTGAATGAACTGTTGCTCACAAGCAATCGCTTGGAAAGTGTTCAACACAAAATGTTCAAAGGACTAGAAAGTCTCAAAACATTGTAAGTATATTTATTTGGGTGGTTTTATTCTTCTTTTCTCACAGGCATTTTTTAGAATAATATTGTATCTGTCATAAAAATTATTTTGGTGAATTTGCTATGGATTATTCAAGCAATTTTTAGGTTTTGTTCCTATTTTGCAAGAAGCTATACATTATATTAATTCATTAATTATGTGTATAATGAGTCCTGGAAAGAAATGAAGCAGTTGAGAATGGGTAAACATCCAGCTTCAGAAATAGAAATGGGAATAATCATCAAAGTTGCAGAATTTTCCATGAGAATTACATGTTTTACGTAATGGTGTCTGATGTATTTCAGCTCAACCATTACTGAGAATTTTGCTGGAGGAAGAAATTGTTCTGGTGTGTAAATGAAATGTGGGAAATTATTCTCTCCTAAGTAATTTTTTTTGTTATTTCAACAGTGAAGACAAGATTAAAAGCACTATAGCTTGAACTCATTTCATTCTTTCCATGAAGCAGTTCAGTTCTTTCCACTCAAAAAAGAGGTTTATACAATCTACAGCATCTTGGCCTTCTTCAGAAAGCCTGTCCTTCTGATCTGCAGACTTGAGCCAAGATTAAATGGTCTTTGGGGCTTCAGCTGTCTATAGACATTAGACATTATTTTAACTAAATCAAGTCTACAATTTCTAATCTTGCAGTTAAAGCTGCTAAAGTTGTTTAAAGCAGCTAGTCAGAGACAAGAACAGGGGGTAGAATTACCATCATTTGGTGGACAGAGAGGACAACGACAGACTTCAAAGCTCAAAAGTTTCATAGAAATTTGAGAGATTCTAGAATAGCTTAGTATTCTGAAATTTTTGTTGTCTTAGAGTCATGCTGAGGAGCAGTCAGGGTAGCCTGATTTCATTTGAATGAAATGCTTCCAAATGCAGTAGAAGTGGTTTCAGGAATTTGTCCTAAGAAAAATGAAATAAAAGGGGCTTCAAGAGGATGTAAGCTGGTGCAATCCTCTGCTCTAGATAAACAGCAATTCTGAGTCATAAGCCTTGGAAACATGAAGAGAGGGCTGCAGTGTTTCTCTGATTTGGGGAATTTCAATCAGTTTCGTTTCTCATCAATTAAAAATTTGTAATTACTGCTTCTGGTATTGAAAGGAAAAAAACCCCAAACTCGTAGGGGAAACTGGAACAGGTTGCCCAAAGAGGTTGTTGGGTCTTGTCTAGAGATACTCAGCATTCACCTGGATGCAATCCTGAGTAACTCTCCAGGGAAAAACTCTAGGGAACCCTGCTTGAGCAGGGTCGGACCAGATGACCTCCAGTGGTGCTTTCCAAACTTACCCATGCTATAATTCTGTGAAACACCCCTTGCCTCTGTGAAATCTACCCACCCACTCATCTTTTTGTTCCAGCCTGTCCCCCATACACTGCACTCAGTGGGGTGACAGGCAGTGAAGGTCATTGCACTGATGGTCCCTTCAGTGGCAGCAAACCCTCTGGAGTGATACCTCTTGGCCCTCACTCCAGCAGCCACTTCAGCCCTGGTCCCTGCCAGTCTAGGCTGAAAAATGCTGATCCTTCTTTCTCAGGATGCTGAGGAGCAACAGGGTGAGCTGTGTGGGGAATGACAGCTTCACAGGGCTGAGCTCTGTCCGCCTGCTCTCGCTGTATGACAACCAGATCACCACCGTGGCACCCGGCTCCTTCGACACGCTGCATTCGCTCTCCACGCTGTGAGTAACATCCATCTTTTATCATAACCATATTTGCATCTCTGACCTTTGGGGGCATTTCCATTAATACTTCCATGTGTAATTTCACAGCTCATAGTAAAGTTCAGGAATAAAGACTTCCTAGAGGCGGTTTTATTTTCTGGACCATCTTAGGCACATGAAGAGTATGTTTCCATGGTGCCCTGTGATACAGTGTTAGACTTGTTTCCAGAAATGTCTGAGAAGGGAGAAAAAACATCCTGCTCACTCCCCTCATGGAGGCCCATTGATCTAAGCCAGGGTAAAATTCCATATTTTGGGCAGGGAATACACAATCACAGCTAGTTAGACTACCATGTTGTCTGTCTGTGCCACCCAATTACTAGCTTAAATTTCCTTGGCCTGCTGAGAATCTTAATTTACTTGTATTTTATAAGGAAGCTTCAGTCTCATTTTCTATAAAAAGAAGCATCCTTTTTTTATTTAATTGTGGTGTAATTTAAGGGAAGTGAGAGGAGTAAGCAAAGCTGCCACTCAGTTTCATGAAGAAGTGCTGGTTGTAGGTAGCATCATTCAGGAAAGTACTTAATACCCTTTTTACATGAAAAGTGACACTTTGCACCCAGTTACTAATTCTGCATATTAAGGATGACATGTTTATACATAATGGAATTGTTGATACATTTGTGCTGAAATATGGAGATGCCAAAAGTATTGAGGCTTTTAGAAGTAAATTCATTTTTGTAACTGGCATGTAATCAACTTAGCTGTCACTTCAGATAGGAAACTTATTCTCTGGAGCAAATAAAAGATGGAAATCTTGAGATGATAAATTAATGGAATAGCTGCTGTCAGGTTAAAGCTAATAATGTAAAGTAATCAATCTGCATCTCTATATGAAATTATTGCATTATTGGTACAGAGTGGCTTGACATGAAGTCAGGTCTTTGACAGTTTTAAATTATTTCTAAACAAATTGTATCAAGATTCACCACTCAGAGCCTAAAGACACCTTTCTCCTATGGTTTACTCACAGAATTGTTTGAAGAAGAGTGTTTAAGGTAGGCTTTTTTGAAAATAGAAATAGAATCCTTAGGATGAAAGAATGGTGTCACTGAGATAAACTTTCCTGTGGTTCTCAGAAACCTCTTGGCCAATCCCTTCAACTGCAACTGCCACCTCGCATGGCTTGGGGACTGGCTCAGAAAGAAACGCATTGTCACAGGGAACCCTCGCTGCCAAAAGCCCTACTTCCTCAAAGAGATTCCTATCCAGGATGTGGCAATTCAGGATTTTACGTGTGATGATGGTAAGGAAATCAATATTTGAACCTTTTATAATTTCAGCTTTCATATAGAAAGCTGCATGATAGATCCCAAATTTTTCCACTTTAAAGGCCTTCATATTTCTATGTCAATTTAAAAATGTTCCACCCATTTTTGGATGATCAGCAAGCACTGGATGTTGTGTATATGCCTTCAAAAGTTTTACTTGCCTATGTTCAGTACTGTAATTAATAATTTAGAAATAGTATAAAAAAATTGATCAAATGTTGTAGTACAGATGAGAATACTTTCAAACACTGATGTTTAAATGAAGCACACTTTCAGGTTACTTGATCAAATAACATGACATGTTTCATAGCTTGTGGCTTCATTAACTCTTAATTAAAAGAAATGCTGCTATCTTGCATCTCTCACACATACTTCCATTTACTGCATTATTGGTTTGTCAATTTTCAAGGCGGTATCTTTTTTGAAAGGGACTGTTTTTAATACCTTGTTAATTTTATTGTCTTTCATTTCAGAATTTATTCTTTCTTTAATGATTTATTCCCCACATAATAGCATTCTTACCTAGCAAAACAGCATTGTACTAAGTAAAGCATCACCTGAAATGTAAATTCTTGGAGTGATGTTTACATAGACGATGTAATTTTTTCCCTACCTTGAGATATTACAATGCAGAAATATGTTGGCTTAAAGAAAATCCAGGTGGGCTATTATTGGTAATACTGAAGAGACATTTATTACCAATCTTAGCATCTGTTTGTTGTCATTAACCAGGAAATGATGACAATAGCTGCTCTCCCCTGGCCCGCTGCCCTGCAGAATGCACTTGTCTGGACACAGTAGTTCGCTGCAGCAACAAAGGTCTAAAAGCTTTGCCTAAAGGCATCCCAAAAGATGTGACTGAACTGTAAGTGGCACATTTTCCCTTTTATGAAAATTAATGTCAGATTTTTGTTGTCAGGGTCAGTTCCTCTCAAGAATGAGGGAAAAAGAAAATGAAGAAATTGAATTTAGTAGATGAGTTGAAATTTAGTAATCTACTGCCTTATAAAGACTTTCACATTATCTTGAGAGACTGGAGGTTAGGTTTGAATTTGCAATGCTTTGTAAGTCCCAAACCACTCTCAAGAACTATCTGTTACTGAAAAGCTTTAAAAATATATGTATATAAAACTGTATTCACCTGAGAATTTATACCCCGGCACTGAACCATAATATAACTGTGTGGATATCATGTTACAATGATTTAAATTAAGGGCAACAGTGAATCTGATTAATCTCTGGTCACTGGTTAGGAAGGAATGAAGTTCAATTACACAAAAAACCAAAAAGAAAACAATAATATGAACATGTTTTCAAAATGAACATGTTTTTTATACCTCTAAATCAATACGTCTAAATCAAGCACCTTAATCGTCTAAATCAATGGCCTTCATCTCTGTCGGGGAGTTAGAAACACCCAGACAATGGCTTTATAGCACTAGGAGAGTGAACTAGGAAAGCTGCTCTCCTGCATTTGTTGCATGTTAATAAGAGACTCTTCTAAGTAAGGTGTCATCTGGTGTCTGTGCTTGGCAACAGTGGTCATGAAACAGTCGAGTTTAAAATCTCTGCTGACAGGAGGAAAAGTACCGGCAGAATTTTAGCTCTGGATATGAGGAGAGCAGACTTCAGGCGGCTCAGGGACCTGGTAACACCTCCATGGGAAATGCTTTGGAAGGTATACTGAGGTGCAACATTGCTGGTCACTTTTGAAGTACCAACAGTTAAGAGCTAAAGAGCAAGCAATTAAAAAATGTCAGAAGTCAAGCAGGTGAGGCAGAAGGCCAGCTTGGCTAAGCAGGGATCTTCTGGAGCTGTCGCAATAAAGAAAAGTGCACATCCAGTGGAAACAGGTTTGGGTGGCATGGGAGGAATATAGAGGTGCTGCTCATCACTGTAAGAAGAAAATTGGCCCAATTAGAGTTTAAGATGGCCACTACTGCTGGGGACAATAGAAAGAGATTTTTAAAATATCTTAATAGCAAAAGGGAGACCAGAAACAACACTGGTCTATTTTTTTATGCATATGGTCACCTCACACACAAGGGATCTAGATAAAGCAGAGAAGTTTAATGCTTTCTTCACTTCATACTTCCATACCAGTGGTCATCTATAAGGGTCCCAATGCCTGAGCTGGAGGACCATGACTGTGAGAATGATTAACTCCCAGCCAAACTTGCACAGGATCTGCTGCTCCTGCTGGCTTTCTCTAAGTCTATGGGGCCTGATGAAATTCATCCAAAAGTACTCAAATAGATGGCTGATGTCACTGCAAGGCCTCTCTCAATGATTCCTGTAGGTATTTGGTAATCAGGAGAGGTCCCAATCAACTGGAAGCTGGAAAATATCCCAAATTTTGAGAAAGGCAAGAGCTTTGACCCTGGTAACTATGAATCAGTCACTTTCCCCTAGTGTGAAGTCAGCAGGCTCGCCAGGGCAGTGGTCACAGCACAAAGCCTAATGGAGTCCAAGAAGTGTTTGGACAATGCTCTCAGGACATGGTGTTACTCTAGGGGCTGTCCTGAGCAGGGCCAGGAGTTGGACTCAGTCCTGGGCTGCATTGGGAAAAGTGTAACCAGCAGGTCAAAGGGGATGATCCTCCTTCCCTGTTCCACCCTGGCCACTTCCAGAGTATTGTGTTCAGTTCTGGTCTCCACAGTTCAAGAAAGACAAGGAGTTACTGGAGAGAGTCCAGTGGAGGCCGAAAAGGTGATTAGGGGCTGAGAATCTCTCCTATGAAGAGGGACTGTGGGAGCTGGCCTGGTTGTTCTGGAGAAGACTGAAAGGGGATGTCATCAATACATACAAATATTTCAAAGGCTGTTGTTAACTGGATAGTGCCAGACTCTTTTCCATGGTGCCCAGAAACAGGACAAGGAATAACGGCCATAAACTGAGCCACGAGAAGCTGCACTTCAACATGAGGAAGAACTTCTTTACACTGAGGGTGGCGGAGCCATGGCAAAGGCTGGCCAGAGAAGTCATGGAGTCTCCCTCTCTGGAGGCATTCAAAACCCACTTGGACGTATTCCTGTGTGATCTTCTCTAGGTGACTCTGCCTTGGCAGGGAGGTTGGACTGGATGATCTCCAGAGGTCCATTCCAACCCTTATGATGCTGTGATTCTGTCACCCTTTCAGCTCAGGACATTCTATAATGCAGAGATTGTGATCGTATTGTGATACTGCAAAAATACTGGTTTTAATAGAATGTCTTCCTTTTCATATTGGCAGTTTTATAAAATCTGGGATATTTTAATAATCTATTGATACATTTGTTCTACAAGAAAAATTGTAAAAATTAAATTTTATGAACGATACTATTTGAATATGCAGGTGGACAGTAACAGATACAAAAAAGAGCTTACTTCCTCATGTATTGTTTGAAGATATTAACTGAATAAGCTACCCATAAGACTATATGAGCAAAATTTATGCATTATGAAAGGGAAAATATCAACCTAAAAATTGAGATATTAATTAGTTTCTATTATTGATCAGATAGGTCATAATATTGAAAGAAATAGAAATTATTTACAAGGAAAAATGTTGGTCTGTGTATTGTATAATATTAATCATGTTTCATAATGCCTGGTTAATGTAGTGCTTTTCCAGAAAAGATCATAACTATGTTTTGTAAGTCACTAACAAAGTTTACTGTTTTACACTTTGGTATTATATAGAACATCTGAGATGTCCACCATTAGTCTGATTCTTAATAGCATCTAAAATTCTTTAGCCATTCATAAACTGAAATTATTAAGAACTCAGATTATCAGGTAGATAAACCTATAACTTCGCTAGGTTTTGAGTTTGGTGGTTTGTTTTTTTTTCCCCTTGAAGAGAAGATCACTTTCTTTAATATAGTCCAGTAGAAATACAATTTGGCAATATAAGGTCATCAATGCAATGTAAAACAAAGCAACTAAAGAGAGATACTTTTGGAATTGCAAATGGAACCCTGTGACTAAAAATTCAGTTGTGTACAATTTTCTATGCTTTAATTAGTGTCTAAGCATGCAATTTAGCATAGTTTTCAAAAGAATAATTGAGGTGGTTCCTGTTAACAGTTGCATACTGATTGATCCTTCTTGCTCATTAGCACACATGGGTCTTCTGAGATGCACTCTTCGTGTGTTTTATAAAATATCTTAATAGTTGCTTCATTTGAACAAGGAGGAATTTTTGTCAGGCAACTAGTAGTACTTCAGTTCTAATGAAGTTTAATAGTATAGGCTAATTTATCTGTTGATTACAGAATTTCCTCAGAATACTTCTTCAAAGATTTAAAAAGTTGGTTTGTTTTTATAAATAACTAATTATATGAGCCTATGCTCTACTCACCACCATTAACATAGTGTAAGTATGAAGCTTGTTGAGCACATTTTGGATTTGGCAAGCAGCCCTAGAAAGGCATCGTCTTAAAAAAAAAAAAGGGAAGAAAGAAAGAAGCTTTTTGATTAGATGCAGATATTTTGTGATGTTTAACTGTGTTTCAGCTCATTCATTTACTCAAGACTAAAGTTTCCAAAGATGCTGCAGCTTAAGTAAAGACATTAAGCTCAAAATAAAACTAAAAATGTCTCTATCACACTGCTCTTAGCTCAAGCATGTTGCAAGTATTTGGATGGCAAAAATATCTTCTTTGTAAAGGGATAATGAGAGTGTAGTTTCCACTTGGGTTCCAGGAAACATAAGTAATACCACCATCAAAAAGTCATTTCCCAGCTGAGGAACTAAAGACCTTTAATCTTCTTGCCACTGTCTGCTTCATTTCAAACCATCAGGTAAATTCAGCACTACTTATGATCTCTAGACTACTTATCCCGGTTACCTCCAGTTGTACTTTGTTATGTCTGGCTGCACACTGGAAGCTGTTGAGGCAAGGCTTGATACCTTCCTCTGCCTGCAGTGCAGGTGCTGGTACAGTCTGATGGCTCTGTACCCGTTAACTCTAAGGATGGAAAGGTCCCTTATTGAGAATTATGAGCGTGGAAGAAGAGTGAGCAGTATAATACAGGGGCTTTGAACCTACTGAGAGGAGAGGGAAAAAGTCTAACTTTTCTAGTGAAGGGTAATTGATTACTATATTCAGTCTCTAAAATACTTCAATCTTACTTCAGTAAGATTGCAGCATGGTATACTGATGTATCATGAAATAAACAGGGATAAATTAAGGAAGGTGAATCACAGGCATGAAAAACTAATTTGCTGTTAGAGCTAAAACTGAACCTTGCTGTCTGTAGTGTAAAGGACTACCTCTACAATGCCAGAGTCTGTTTCTATTTAAGATGGCTGAAAAATATACACTTAATGTGATTTGTGGAAGTCAGATTTACCTTTCCTCTGTAGGTGTGTAGGAAATGGAGATGCTAAAGACCTCATTTTGCAAAGTTGTTATGAAATAATAGAAATTATAATGCAAAAGATGTTTTTTATTATACCACTTCATAATATGCATCATATATGATCCAGTAGCATTTGGATCTTAGGCTGCAAATCTTCAATTGTGTCTCTAAAAACCAAAATTTGTAAGCAAGTTTTCTTATAAGATGGAAATAGTAGGCATCCATTTGCTATTACCTTTACTGTTGGATTCTGAGGTTAGTGGATGAAGATGCTACTATTTTAATGAAATACATAATGCTCTTTATTTTATTTTTCTGTTTTAGTTATTTGGATGGAAATCTGTTTACCCTTGTTCCAAAAGAGCTTTCCAACTACAAGCATTTGACACTCATGTAAGTAGATTTAAAGCAATGTTCTTTACTGGAATTAAAAACAAAACAAAATACTTTACTCAATTATACCTGAGTTTATTTATAAGAAAAAGCCTGAAAATGTATCTTATCTTTCAGCAAATACCCAGCCATATTTTATAACTGAGGATATTTTATTCTACTTATCACATCCTGCATATAATATACTCAGTCACATTTTATGGGCATGGGTATTTTACTCCAGTGATTACATCATAAAATAACTAAGCAAAAATTATAGTTGACCTCAAAAGAGATGTAAGATCTTATAAAGTCAGGGTAATTGTTTCTCTCACAGTATTTGGTTTTCATGACCCAAGGAGAACGCTTGTCTAAAATTCCTTGCTGCCAACTTTATTGCTGACTCACTGTGTGATTTCAGGCAAAACACTAGTTGCTCTAAAATTTATTACCTCTACCTCATGGATGGTTTGAATATGATTTCTATACCTTTTAAGTGTACAATGAGAAAAAAAAGGAAGACTGTAGATGTAAATGGCTGTAATTCTGGCTGTAATTCCATGGTCTTTGTTGGGACTATAAAAATTTATACCAGCTGAGGCTGAACCCTGTAAATTCTGAAGGCAGTTTGTGGTTTCATTATAACCAGAATGAAGAGTGGAGGGGAGTAACAGAATCCCTTAAATTTAATTTTTCATTAGGTTTAGAGCAATTCGAAAACAAGAGCTTGATTTCCTTTACCTCATATAAGACAAAAGAAGTCACAGTCACAAATTTTTTGAAAACCCATACTTTCAAATAATTTGAATTTTTCCAATAATATTATGGGAAGAAAAAAACTTGCAATTTTTTAAAGTCTATCCTGTGTAGAACTTGTAGAAAATCTTTGTGAATAATTTAGGGAAGTTATGAATAGATGAATGGTATATAGAATGGAAATGAGTATTAACAGTCTCCATTTATCAGACCTGCAGGGCACATTATTTTAAACTCTTCTGTATGTTTGTTCATACTGCTGCTACGTAGTTAAGAATGTTCCTCAGTGCTGTGGCTAAACAAAGAATTACATACAAGTCTCCTGAGTTCCAGATTACCAAAGAAATTAATTTAACTTTTTCATTCTCTCTTGAATGTATTTCTCTGTTGTACTTGCCTAATACATTTATTGTGAGTCAGTAATCTTACATGCTT
Source organism: Petroica traversi (assembly GCA_025920805.1). Lineage (NCBI taxonomy): Eukaryota > Metazoa > Chordata > Aves > Passeriformes > Petroicidae > Petroica > Petroica traversi. The sequence goes on along the minus strand of JAHLSL010000015.1, from coordinate 17,959,139 downwards.
TCATGAAAATTTCAAGTGCAGAAATGTGTACGTTGCATACCTATTCAACAGTGCTCTTAATATATAAAGGTTCCCTCAGAAACAAAGACAGTATTTCACCACAAAATACATGAAACAATACTGAAATAGTCAACATAAAATGCAAAGTAAAGCACAACATGAGAATAAATGAGAATAAAGAACAGACAATATTCACATTTAATGCAGCATCTTTGGAGTTACCAGGATACTACAACAGCTTCCATCCTAATTATATTTAAGATTTTATTCATTAGAATTTTGAACAAAAAACAATTTAAGGCTTTTTCTTTAAATCTGAGTTTTTTATAATAATAGCTCTGGGCTTTGATGTCTTCATCAAGGAAGTATTAAGTATAGTATTAAATTATATTTACTTAGGTGTCATTAGGGACATGACTAGAATGACTTCCACTTTAAAATATCACTTTCATTTTTGTGCTTGAGTTCATGAAGGATTGCATTATTAACTTGGTAGCATGATGAACATTGCTATTGTATTAGAATGCATTGGGCTGCTTTTTCATCTGTGTTGAAATGAGAATGCTTTTTATTGATCAAGCTAAACACTTGCTGGGCTTGTAAGTGGCATGTGAAAAAAAAACAGATGCTGCTTTAAGTAGTTATGTCAATGATGATGCTACTTCTACTAATACAAATGTGTCTGTCAGTTTAACTGATAGTGTTTTGGGATTGGGGCAGTCATTTTAAGGTCTGAATTTCTGAATTTATTTTTTAGAGATTTAAGTAACAACAGAATCAGCACTCTTTCTAATCAGAGCTTCAGCAACATGACTCAGCTGCTCACCTTGTAAGTTTAAACATGTAACAGTGATTTTTTGGAAGCATTACAGTGGGGTTTTTTGTCTTGGAAAGAAAGGGCATTTAGTTGCTATTAAAACTTGCTTGGTTTGAAGGCTGTAAAATAACTTGTTTCTTAACTGGCTACGTGTGCAAAGGCTGATTTTGGTCATGCTCTCCATAGTTTACTGAATGACTGATACACTTGGTGACAGCATTTTATATCTTTTCAGAATTCTTAGTTATAACCGCCTAAGATGCATCCCTGCACGGACTTTTGATGGGTTGAAATCTCTTAGGTTGTTGTAAGTATTATTTTTTAAAAATTTCTTTTTTCCATAATTTATATTTGTTAAAAGCATTAAAGTCCAGCAGAAATTCCATATGCACAAATTCTGTCAGTATCTAACAGAGGGGTTTGCAGGTGAACTTCGAATATTTTTATTCCAAAAGTAAATTTCTTTCTGTCTTGTTTCATTTAATGTAGCAGTATTTTCAAAACTATGACATCATGGTTAAGGATTGAAAATCAGTAACTTTACTTTTTGGTTGCAAGAAAACTTTCCATTTTACCACTAGGAAAAACACAGTTGACAGGGCACAAAAATGGACAAAGGAAGATAAAGAACAGTCAGTCTCATTTACAGCTTCAGTTTGTCATTAAGGAAAAAGCCTGCAAAAATTCCTTTTCCAAAGTCCACAATAGAACATGTAATTTTTGCCACCAGGTGGATCATTTATAACCATTTAAATACTTGGTCGGATTAAATACCTGAAGCATGGCATTATTTAAGTGTGTTTTCATAACTTCAGTTATTCAATATAAATTGGATAATTTCAAGAACCATAATTCTATATGTGTTAGATACTCATGTAACTGAATGAATTCTGAGAAAAGGAGAGATACTTTTCACAGAATCACAGAATGAGCTGAGTTGGGAGGAACCCAAAAGGATCATTGAGGCCAACTCTTGGCCCTACACAGCACAATCCCTAGGACTGTGCACCATGTGCCTGAGAGCATTGTTCAAATACTTCTTGAGCTCTGTCAGGCTTGGTACTGTGGCCACTGCCCTGAGGAACCTCTTCCAGTGCCCAACCTCCCTCTGAGTGAAGAATATGTTCCTGATATCCAACCTAAACCTCCCCTAGCTCAGCTTCAGGCCATCTCCTTGGGTCCTCTCATTGATCACCACAGAGAAGAGATCAGTGCCTGCCCCTCCTCTTCCCTTCATGAGGAAGTTGCAATGAGGTGTCCCCTCAGTCTCCTCATCTCCAGGCTGAACAGACCAAGTGACCTCAGCCCCTCCTCATAAGGCTTCCTCTCAAGGCCCTTCACCACCATCATGAGTCTCCTTTGGACACACTCCTTTGGACAATGTTTAATGTCTTTCTTGTTTTGGCTCCCAAAACTGCCCCCAGCACTGGAGGTGAGGCTGCCCCAGCCCAGAGCAGAGCAGGACAATCCCCTCCCTTGCCCACCTGGTGATGCTGTGCCTGATGCCCCAGGACAGGGCTGGCCCTCCTGGCTGCCAGGGCACTGCTGGCTCATGTTCAACTTTCCATCAGCCTCAGCCTCAGTTCCTGGCACTGGTCTCCAGCATCTCATTCCCCAGTCTGAACCTACATCCAGGATTGCCCCATCCCAGGTGCAGAATCCAGCACCTGCCCTTGTTGAACTTCATATATTAGTGAAACCAGCAAGTTTTCTACTAAAGAAATATCACTGTTCCCAACAGTGATACTTAATGAATTCTCATTTTCTACCTCTACTATCAAATTCGGACAAAAATGTTAATACTTACATTAACATTCAATGCCTGTATGTTCTATGAATCCATGAAAGATTAAAAAGAACATATGACCACAATTAATGCAAATTTCAGGAAGCTGCTGAAAAAATCAGAAACTCTTCTCCTATCTGCTATTTCTAAATCCAGTCATTACTTTGCATAACTCTGCCTACTTTTATCAACTTCTATTTTTCAGTTTTAAAATAATCACAGTATTTACATTTCTTATGAAAACCCAGGATGCAAAAAATCAAATGACAAGTAGGCTGCCAGCTAGAGCTTACCACAAAAAAAAATGAAACCACAAGCAGTTGGAAACACTGAGGAGCTGGAAGAAAAAAAAATGTGAAAAGCTGAAAACTGTTGAAAGAAGTTGAAATTTGCCAAATTAACTTGATGATAGTTTTATGCATTGATATTGTGTTTATTTTCTTTTTAAGGTCTTTACATGGCAATGACATTTCTGTTGTTCCTGAAGGAGCCTTTAATGATCTTTCAGCATTATCACACCTGTGAGTATTCAGCTGGTGTACTGTATTTTATTGTCATGCTTAGCAAATATCATATCGTCAAACAAAGACATCATGCAAAGAAGTTCTCTGGAAGAAGCTGGTGCATGTGAAGAGTCTGGGCACTGGCCAGAGAGCAGCAGCAGTAGCTCAGCAGAAAAATCCTGGGCCTGCTGCTGGCTGCAAGCTGAACTTGTCTCCCCTGAGTCCTTATGGCAATGAAGGCTGAAGACACTCTGGGCTAAACTTGAAAGTGATCAGCCAGTGATTGGAGGATGGTGATTACTCCTTTCGCCTCCTAGGGCCACATCTGGAATATGTGTTCAGTTCCTCCAGTACAAAACATGTTTGTGAACAACAGCAAAGCTAGCATAGGGGCAAGCAGGGTTGGGAGGTGGCTGGATTGTATGAGCTGTCAGGAGAAACTCCAGGAACTGGGCTTATCTAGCCTGAAGAAAGGGATGCCAAGGAGAGACCTAAAGGTCTTCAAGCCTCTAAGCATTACAGAAATGACGGAGACTGAGAGGTGTACAGTGAAGGATCAGAGTAAACCGACAAAACCTGCAACAAGGGAAATTTGGTTGAACATAATGAAAAATTCTTCACTCTGAGGATGGCTTAGCCAGGTTGCCCAAAGAAGCAGGAGAATCTCCATCCCTGGAGGTTTTCAGAGCTCAGCTGGAAACAGCCCTGAGCAGCTCTGACTGCCAAGGTAGCCCTGCTTGGTGCAGGAGGTGAGAATAGATGAAAATTATTCTATGGTTCTGTGTCAGTGTCTGATAAGTTGACACTAAACACATCAGATTTCAGAACATAATTTGAGGCAATAATTTTCTGGTTTTTAATTTTCCTTGGGAACCTAAATTAGAATAAGCTATCTTCTGCAAACCTCCTGGTGTTTAGAATAGTTAAGACTTCAAGAAGAATGTTAACTAGAGCCTTTAGATATATCTGGGGGTTGAAGTTTCTGAACAGCAATAGCAATAGTTGTTAAAAATTTAATTATGTGTTTCTCATTCAGTATCGGACATTTACATTTAGCTTGCCATTTCTTAGAAATTTCATAGTGATTAAGCTTTTAGTCATTGATAATTCATTCAAATGCTACTATTTAACTTACCTGCATGAAACAGTAAAACTTGGCTAGATTTGAATGTTGCTGGTATTTTTTTTAATGGATACCATATATCCCTGTTAATATTCTGATTTTTGCAGAACAATTTTGTTAGCTCAGGCTGACATCCACTTTTGCAAATATGGAATGGACAAATTCCAGGTGTTTCTCTTTGCATGGGAAGTTCCCTTGTCACTAATTCTCATTGTTTTACTGCTCTGACTTAAGCCTGACTTTTAAAAATATGTATATTTTCTTAAGTTCAGCTTGAATGTATTAAAAAGTTAATATGAGAGGGCTTTTCGCTCATATGCAGAAAAGAGCATTTCAGCTCTGGTACTTTCTACTGCCTTTGCTTGCCAAAGACTTCGTTGTATCTCTAGAAGACTCACTGATTCAAAGCTGTGGAACAATCTAAAGAAAAGTATTGAAACATCTGGAGAGGACAACGCTCTAATACTGCCATTTGATAGTGTTTGCACATGTTGAGATTATCTGTTAAAAGCTCCGTGATTACCGTATTTCTTAAAAGGAACATGAGTACATCTTTACAGCACAGCACAATGCTTCAATCCTCTGAATTAACTATACAATGTATCATTGTTTTCAGAGTTTTAAGAGTATTTATAGTTTCTAGCAGAGAAAATAAACAATTTAAAAGCTGTTACAGAAATTAATTCTGAAAATCTCTAGCTAAATTATTTTTTAATTAAAAAAATCAGAAGGATCATCATTTAAAGAAACAGATTTGCTTTCATAATGAAGCAATTCTTATGTAACTACCACAAAGCTAGGATAATGTAGTTTTATTTACTTATGCAGCAGAGAACTCTTACAGAATTCTGCACATAGCTGTGAGAGAGCTCCAAAGAGGAAATAATTAAATCAAATTTGGAAGCTTAGAAACAGATGGTTTGTACCAGCCTGGGAGCCATAAACTGAAAAGGAGAAATATCAGGGCAGAACTCTGTGGAATTGTCTTGACTACTTCAGAAGAAATCATTTATTCCTGTTAACTTAATTGTCCAGTATCAGTTTCACTCTGCTGATGCAGCTGATCTTCGCCGTTACAACCCAACAGTGGAATGCAGCTAGTAGGCATTAGCTCACCAAAGTTACACATAGTGCTGTTAAGAATGTCTAGATTTGTGGACCATGTTTCTACTAAAACTATCATATCTTGATCTAGAATCCAAATCCAGACAGTTCTGTAACAGGAATTTTGGTGGTGGGAGAGTAGGTTTGTGTTTCAAATGTTTTTTGCCAACCCATTTTCTGGCTTCTTTTTTAAAAAGCAGCTGTTCAAAACTTGATTCCCTTTTTTATTTGTCTGTTTTCCACAGGGCTATTGGAGCAAATCCTCTTTATTGTGATTGTAACATGCAGTGGCTCTCTGACTGGGTAAAATCAGAATACAAAGAACCTGGTATTGCACGTTGTGCTGGTCCTGGAGAAATGGCAGATAAACTTCTTCTCACAACTCCGTCTAAGAAATTTACTTGCCAAGGTAGTGTTGTTGTTTTTTTCTCTTCAAAACGTCGATGCTAAATTTTTACAAATAGTTGAGCTATGAATTAGGAGTCTTTTGTACTCAAAATACATTTATTATAGCATCTTAACTCAGCCTTGTCATTATTACTCTTACTTAGGGATACAGCCATTGGTTCCATTCAGGAAATGTACTTGTTTTGAAGATTTTAATTCCTATCTCTTTTAAAATAAATAGAGAAAAAAAACCTTTGGATTTGTAATACAGTATTCCTCATGATGTACATAGTACATCATAGTACAGGATGTACTCAGGTACTTTGTACGGTCTCAGTCATGAATAGAGTTTAAACATCCACGCTTCCCTCAGCCTTTTGCCTTCAAGTTGTTCACCATAAAAAATGTAAATACATCCATAGTTCTTGTAGTCTGCAATTAAATGCATGATATGTCTCCTATATTTCAGAAGAAGGTGCAAACCAAACAAAACCAAAAACAACCAACCAAGAAAAATGTAGATAAAGGAATGTGATAACCACTGTAGAGGTCTTTTTCTAAAATGTTGTTAAATGGGCAGGTTCCTCAGGATATTTAGCTCCATGTTCATACCAGGGTTGCTGACATTTATATCACAACTTCTATTATTGTCCGTTAATTTCTAGGTTCTTTTCCTGAACTGAACTATTTTTAGAAAAGTACCCTTTTACTTACATCAAGCAAGAGCTTGGTTCATTTACTGTTTAATCTTTCTATATTCCACTGATTTATCCCTTAAATATTTTGAAAACACAGAAGACTTCTACTGTAGCTTCATTTTTCATGGTCCTGATTTAAAAACATTGAAACTCCAGTGTAAAAAATATTATGTGTTCTTATATTTATAAGCCGTTACTAAGCTCGTTGTGATTTCTGAGGCATCAGATAAATATGATCTTTAGTCTTGTACAAGTAACTTAGTGTCTAGGCTGTTTTGACTTATTCATCTTTTAATGCATCTTCAAAGGTGAGCTTTATCCCTTTGTATTTTTCTCTTAAAAAAGCAAAGCAGTGGGACTTTGTGAGAGTTTTTCTTATCTAAAGTTGTTCTTTACTGTGTATTTAATCTAGTCATTCTTTTCTCTTTAGACTTTCTGTCAAAAACCTTTTTTTTTTTTAAATATAAATACGACTGAAAGCCATCTTACTTTTTGTGATGCCAGTGAATTTTTTTCCCCTCTGAATCCTTGAAATTTTTCAGCAGTACATCTCTGAGGTCATGCCAGGGCTCATTGCATTCAACACTCACCTGTTCCAAAGTGCCTTAGCATCATTTTACATAGGACATTTGCTGGCCAATCTGATAATTTTCTTTACCAGCATTCTCTGAACAGTATTGCAGATATGTTTTTATTGCACACTGTCATAGGGATATGAGTGAAAGAATATTTGCATGGACATGAGGAACATGTTTAGTTATTTTCCATCTCTTGTCAGTTTTACAAACTCTATCACTTCTGCCTACACACGTTGTTATGATTCAGTCAGACAATCCAGAAATTGTCTTACTCCCTCTTGCCCATCAGAAAATATCGTTTATATTATTATATTATTATGCAGGGTAAGAACAGTATATTTGTTTCACTTCCAAGAATGGAGATCTGGTACTATGGATACCTTTGAAAGAAAATAATTTTCCTGCCACAGTCCTCTGAAGATGCTCATAATTACAGATTGCAAATCTGCAAAGCAGATTTTCTATGACATGATTGCCCTGTAAGACATTTTTTGTCTGTTGCTCAAAGATAAGTAATTTAATCTTTTGCTTAAAAATGAACTGCTGAATAATAGAAAATAGGAAGATGCTATGCTCCTATTAGAACCAAAATTTGTGCTTATGAATAAAAGGGCTGTTTTCAGAGTATCTGTTGATGGTCTGCTACTGTATATGTATTTAGGAAAAGAGTAATGTGTAATTCCCTCTTATCACTATCACTATCCATGGAATCAATTAATAGTGAAATGGGTGCTTGAATTTTACCTACATAATGAATAGCTTCCAGTGAAAATGGCATTTTACAATGAAGTCTCATCTCAGTTGTAAAGCTTGACAAAATCACTTTACCTTACTCTAATTTTATGAATTCTTTTACTGCAGGAATCATCCATTAATATTTTCTTCTTATTTTTCTACACTTGTGGGTGGGTTTTTCCTTTTTTTTTTTTTTTTTTTTTAAATGTGGCCTCTAACAGCTTCTCAATCTTTTACTTTTACCTCTTTATCATCCATGCCCTGCTTCTAGAGATTCCAGGGCCTTGTGGTTTTCTGATACCAGGTAAGGTTATAAGTAGATCTGGAATGGGTGATCTGCTTAAGAACAGACCTTCTGACCTTCCTTTTGTGTACCTCAAGCAGACTTCTTTCCTAAGACATGCATGTGTACTGTTCGTGTTCCCCTGTGATGAATTTTCAGAAGATTATTCATGATGTATCATTTAGCATATTGTATGAAGAGTTTTTTTTTTATTTTAAAAGTCTGGGTTTAAAATCTGAAAGTTATCTAACTGAAATTCTTTCTTGCATTGCATTGTACTAAAATTGGTGATTTCATCAGTTGCTTTAGAGGCCACATGCAAGAGAGGAACCATAAAATGTCAGAGCTTAAAGTTTTTCTTGCAACAGGTTTCTTTAGAAGCTGGTTTGAGATGGTTTGTGTCATGGTTTTTCTTAAAACATCTTAGGTACATGTATATAGCTATGTCAGTAATGTCCTGTTATTTTTTTCTCTGTTTACAAAAGACTTTTTTTCTCTCGGGGCTTATTCAAGAACATAGATATCTACAATTTGAAAAATTAAACTAAACAACAGGTTATAAACCAAATTCTTTTTCATATACAAATCTTGTAACAGATACAAGCAGGAAGAGGAAAGAAACAGTACAGTGAAAATGAAAATAGGTTCCAAAACTGCCTTTGTATTTTTTTTATCTTACACCTGAAAAATGATAAATCAAAATATTAATTTATATTGGATACTACATATATATTAGTTTGAAATAAATAAATTACAAAATCAGATAATGTTGCTTACTCTCTTGTTGAGACTTAGGTTCCCATTTTCTGTCTGTGTTTTGGAAGTGAAATTTAGATTGCTAATCCATTTGGGAACAAAACCTTAGTAACTGAATGTTTTTTAGTTTGTGCCAATTGATTAGCATTTATTGCATAAAAAATTGAAAAGAGGATATAGTATTCAGAATAAATAGAGGGAAGGATTGACTCCCAGGCTACAGAACAGTGTTACAAATTTTTATGTATGTGCCTCTTTCACTTAGTTTTCTTTCACAGAACCTCTTAATATACTCAATAATCAGCAATAGTCTAGAACACAGTCAGGACTTTCTCGATGTTGATTCTATGATATTTGTTTCAACTTGTCTACCTCTCCTGTGTGCTGATCTAACAGATCCTTTGACCAGGTATAGATTTCTCTTTCAAAATAATGTAATTCAGAGAAAAAAAAATGGTTCATACAGATTGCAGCTTTGGCAGTGGGTGCCTTATCACATATTACTGTGTCCTGCTTGCAAGCTGTGACACAGAAGGATACCAGCAACTGCAGATTAAAAAAAAAAAAAAAAAAATTAAAAGGTCACCAGCTCTTTGTGTAACACACCCTACTGGATCCTTATAATCACATGGGTTCCATCCTGGCCAGCTCCTTTACAATTTATGTGAGATTAATTTGCAAAGAAAAATAAGAAAGTTAAGCTATCTAAGTTTAAAAATACAGTAAAGCCCCATATCTAAGTAAAGCCCTTTTAGCTTTGAAAACTCTGCAGTTTGGCTCATTTTGTGTAAAACCTATTATAGAGCAATCAGGCATTTGCTCTAGTAGGTCCCAGGAGACTGGGGTTTTTTTTCCATTTAGAAGAAATCCCTGTTAATTCTTCAAAGGTACAGTCCACCTGTGGATAACTGAAGGGGTTTTTTAATAGGAGAAATCTGAAATCTAACTGGAGGCAGTATTGTCAACAGGCCATAGAGCTGGTGATAGAGAATGTGTCTTTATTCTCTAATAGGCATTTGCAAAGTCACCTATTTTCTCTTACACTAATCAAACTTCCCCAAAATTATGAAAATGAATCATTATTTATACACAGGTGTTTTCTAACTTTTAACAAGTAACCAGTAATTTCTTCAGTTTTTTGACCAAAAAAAAAAAAAAAAAAAGGAAAAAAAGGTTTCTAACTTGTAAATTCACCATAAAATGGCTGTAGAACTGGAAAACTACAGAAAAAGAAAAAACAAACCTAAAGAAATCTATATAACAGAGATAAGATTTGTGTCAAAACTCTAAGTCTGGGTTGAGAAACTTAGGGTTTTGTCAATTTTCATTTCTGAATTCCTTCTCTATAATCATTTATAGAAGTTAGACTGGATTGTAGTCTTCATTTGCACATAGGTTTGAGGTACTGTTTACATAATTTTGTGGGGTCAACTAACACAATAATGCACAAACTGTGGCTGACTCATAAGGAAGACACAGTGTAGAGCTATTTACAGTGAGGTAGCTTGGACAATGTAATTTACATTAGTTTGCTGATGTTCAAGAAATTTGCAGGTAATTTTACCATTTAATTTTGCCATCTATGTGATCTTGCAGATAAAAAATAATTTAAAGCAAAAATGCATTTAAAGAAATGTTCTCAGTAACACTATCATGGGAAAGATTGAAAACTGTGATGGCCTATTTTTTCACAGGCAATTCCTACTCCCTAACAAAACAAAAGCTAAGATTGTATTCTTCCCTTTGTTAATTCAAATTCATGGATCAGAACTGTACAGCTTTCAGAGAACAGGAATATGGAAATCCCTTTGGTGTCAGCTTCTTAACAAAAACCAAAAATTGATGCTTAAACCAGAAATCCAGTCCCATATTTATTTGGTTGCATCAAAAGAATGGATCAAAGAAGGACAGTTCAGCATTTCATTAATATAGAAACACCATAAAGTCGAAAATACAGTCTATTTTAAAATTTAAAGATAGATCCTGTCCAATGTAAATTAATAGTTGCTTGTTTCTGACTATCCAATTCGTGTTTTTAAGGGCCTGTGGATGTTAATATTCTTGCAAAGTGTAATCCCTGTTTATCAAATCCATGTAAAAATGATGGAACCTGCAATAATGATCCAGTTGACTTCTACAGATGTACATGCCCATTTGGTTTCAAGGTAGGTACTGCATGAAGAGCAAAAAGCTCACTGAAACATAAGTTTATCTTTAAAAACCTTTAAGTATTTTTTGTCTCCCTTCCATTAGTGTCTGCAATTTTTTCTTGCATTTGTTGTTCCCTGTAGGGTCAAGACTGTGATATTCCCATTCATGCTTGCATTAGTGACCCGTGCCACCATGGTGGAACTTGTCACTTGAAAGAAGGAGAAAAAGATGGTTTCTGGTAGGTTTTTTGATTTTAATAACAGGATGAAAAATTACTGAGATTTTTTTATGATAAAGTAATATTGCTGTTGGTCTCCAGGTTCTCTGTGTTTGCTGGTAGGAGCACCACAAAGGCAGATTTTAGTGCTTCGGAAGTTTTCAGAACATGTTCCCATTCTTGGAAAGCTTCTAGAGCTTTGAGCCTGTTAAAAACAATAACAAATGACTGTGATTAGTTGAGGCATATCAGGTCAAGACAGCATAGTATTGACTCCATTATGTTAATTAATAGCTAGCTAGATCCCTGTTGAAAAAAATCTCATAATTCATCTGTTGTTGTGTGTATTACTTCAACAGACAGCGTGTAAATGATAAAATGTAAATCCCAGTGAAACAGAAAATTAATGATTCATTTGAAACTCACTATGCCAGCAGATAAACATGCTGTGAGCATTTTTAATCTTGAGTTATTTAATCACGCAGTACAATTACTCCAGATGTACCTCATGAATTATGAAATAAAGTTCTTTAGCATTCTTATGTGAGATTATTAGTCATTTAATAATCTACACCTCAAGCTTGTTAGAAATGACACTTCAAAAGAGATACAATTCATTATCCTGCAATTCATTATGGCATTATTCTTACTTTTAATCCAAATTCTGCCCAAGGATTAAATAGTCTTCTATTAAAAATTAAATGTATACATCTTAATACTATGCATTAAGAATTTAAATTGACATATTCATGCCTCAGAACTTGATCTTTTCCATTTGTTTATTTGAACACTATATATTTTAAAAATCAAAGCAATCTCCTAGGGAAAGCTTCAGAAATTATAGATATTGCAAATTATGTGAAAATGTATGTGTAGTCATGTTGGAGTGACATTTACATTTACTATCTATTTTGATATATTCTTTTTGCAGAAATATGATTAAAAGCAAAAGATAAATTACTGCTTTGAAGCATTTATACAGTCCTTGATTTTCTCTATGAATGTACATACATTAAAGAGAGTTTTATATTGGTGCATTTAACTTAATGATTGTGGAAAATTACTAATTCATACTAATCACTGATTCCACAGTATTTTCTATTTATTTACCCTTAAAAAACCAAAAGGATCACTTTCCATAAGAAATAGAATCTTATAATGGGAAGGAAGCATGCTTTTCAAAAGGAATGCTTTATTATTTACTTTAGCAGGATCCTTAAACAAAAGAATAAGGTATGACTTTAGAAGATTTTTTCTGTAATTTAAAATACAAAAAATGCTTTGGGGTTGTTTATTATAAGGGCTTTTTACTGTATATATCAGCCATGTTCTGTTACAGAATAAGGATTATTAATTATTGTATGTCATAATTACAGAACTCCTTTTCTGGACTCCCCACCTAAAATGTCCATGTAGTTATTTGTTTTTCTGTTTTACAGGTGCACTTGTGCAGACGGATTTGAAGGTGAAAATTGTGAAGTAAATGTTGATGATTGTGAAGACAATGACTGTGAAAACAACTCTACTTGTGTGGATGGAATTAATAACTATACTTGCCTGTGTCCACCTGAATATACAGGTAGGAGTATAAGAGAGAGCACAGGTAATTCAAGAATTCCTAGCAGAACAGTAATATTTTCCACTTTGCAGGTGAATTAGTAGTTACTCCACAAATGACTTGATACCAGGTGTCCCTCCACATTTTTCTCCTGTATGCTTTGTAGTCAAAACTAGGTCTTATGACCACTCATTAATTCCTTTTTTTAGTTTTGAAATTACAGCGTTTTTTATTTAAAAGGTAATTCAAAATGTGTCCCTCCTTACTGTTTACCTGCACACCCCAGTGGAGGACCTCTGCAGAAATCTAAAAAATATTCTGCTTTTTTTCCATAATCCTCATTTTACTATAAAGAATTTGTGCCATGGGGGAACTGTATTTGGCACCCCTGGATGCTTTCCTATACTCCACTAGAAATATTAATACCAAGTGCGATGATTCCGGCACAGAATAAAAAGACAAGTGTCTAATCATTTATTTCCATCAGTTGGCAGCCAAGCCCAAGGATATCCTTCTCTTTGCTTGCTCTCATGGTCCCTGTGGGAATGGACGATAGTTGTAATGGAGGAAGCAGGATCTGTTGTTTGCATTGATATTTTTTATAGCTCTTCTAACTGGGTAGATCCATTTTCTGTCAGATAGTTGACTGCTGGAAGAACATAGAGCTTAAATTAGTCTTGATTTGAAATGCATAAAAAAGAAATGTAAGATCCACCATAATTTGGGCATTAACTCTACTCAGTCATCCTATATTTTTGCTTTAATTGGTCAGTCAAAGTTAAGCTCTGGGAAACTGTAAGGAGAGGTCAATGCATTATTAATTTCATTTATTGAAAACCAGGTAACTCCTTTCTCATCCAACATGTTTCCATCACTAGTTCTACAGACTGTTGGATTGCTCCCATGTTGTAGGATATTGAAAGTCAGTATTTAAATATTGGGAATGAACAATGAGTTAAAATGTTATAACACAAGTATAAGAAATATAACTTCATAATCTAATATGGGTATCATCTAGTACTTACTCTGGGTAAATATTTGGTAGAAATTTCCCCATGCTACATAAGCTACAATATCTAAAGCAATAAAAAAGCCAAAAAGCTATTTTACAATAAGTGCACCATCTGTATCTGGAAGGACAGACATAATCTTCTCCTAAGACAAAATGCAGTTTTGCCAAGTACCAATACCTTAATACCTAAGTGCAATATACAGTTCAAGACTTGGAAAGAAAAACAGGTAATAGCTTCAATAAGTAGAAACAGCAGTTCTCCTACAACTAATATTTCAGGTATATGTGAGTCAAGTTTCAGCTCCCCTGGCATCAGTTGCTATCCCCTTTAAAAATGGGATCAGATATTCTCTTGTGTAGGCTGGAAGAATGCAAAGCGAAGTCACATCAGTCCAGTATTGCTCTTCAGTGGCTTCATGCTAAGAGGTTTCATATATTTGTTACATAGTTCACTTCAAAGTGCATTCCTCCTCTGCAGCTTTGCAGATGTTTTTACCTGTGTCACTCATTTCTACATTTTCAGCCTTACTTTGGGTGCCTTAAACTGCTAGAGTCAACAGTTTGCTGGATTCACAGTATGCAGTCCTGTCCTCTTTTAATTCTGTTGACAACACTCTGGATTGTCTTTGTTCAAGATGTCACAGCATATATGAAGTCAACATGGAATTGACAGCCCAGAATATTTTTCTGGGTGAATGGTTATTTTCAAATATGCTTTACATTTCAGCAGCACAGTATAAGGAAGAAACCTGCTGAAACCTGCTGGTATGAGATGTAAATCATTCTTCTATAAAGCCTTATTTTTATGAGGGCTTGTTAGAATCCAAAATGAACTGCAAACAATGTTGCAGTGTAAAACCTAAGTCTCTTCTTGACTTTTCTAACAATCCCTTGAAAATCAACACCACTCAACTATATGGTGTTGATTGAAAAACAAGCAAAATTTAAAAGCTTATTGTGTTGTTGCATAAGAATTAGGAATCCCATGATTAGTTAGTCAGGGAATAAAATAAGTTTTACAGCAACCACTACAGTTACAGTAGGAAAGACAAAGAATGGTATTTGCACTTAATATGAGCTTTCTTAAGATCACAGACTGTAACTGTGAAACAACAGTAAGCAAATGGAATCAACAGACGTTCAGGGTTTCTGCTGAAACCTGGAGAAATCAACATTTAAAATACCTCGCTATGTCCTGCACTCTTTAATCTTGCTATTCTCTTAGCATTACCATCTCCTTTATTTTAACCCCAGTCTAGTAAATTTCAGGTCATTTTATGTACATTCTATAGATTACAGATAATCATTTCTCTTGCTCGTTGCCATCAGTCATTAGATCACAGAACTATCTGATCCAGAAGTAAAACCTCTATTACACTACTGGTGGCATGTACTTCTTACCTTTCTGTTTGTTTTGCTCTGCTGGAGATGAGACTTTGAAGCTTGCTTCATTTGCTGTATCAACCTCTCTGCTGCTGTAATTGTGCATTAGCTTAATGTGCTATGCTGTTGTATTACAATGTAAAAAGTCTCTTGTCTCTTCTGTCTTTGTCACTGCAAGCTGCTAATCTGAATGAAGTGGAAAAAGGTCAGTTGTCTTTTAAGCCTATTTTCACTTACCTTGGTTTCTCACTTTCCTTTTCTTAAAGGTGCATGGATTTCAGTTATTACAAATGACCAAATAAACTGTATATAAATATAATTTAGAAAGCTCACTGCAAATCCTCAAATTAGGCACTTGGGTGTTGCTGTGAATACGTGACAAAAGAATGTTGTTGAAGATGCAGATCTCTCTGCAGGAGTACTTTAATACTGCATTAATTGTCTTTTTCTTTTCAGATGTGCAGACACTGATATAGGACTAAAAAAAAAGCTTATGTTCTGAAACCCTTATTCTCCTCACCTAAAAGCCATCCCTTGGTTCCATGCTAATGTAGTCTCTATTATAGCACTGTTCTGCTTTAATTTTTTCAATAGATTGTGTTACTAGAAAATATGCTGGAGTATCAAATGGCAGTCTTCTTGCTCACCATTTCTGTGGCTTTTTATTTTCTATAAATACTTAAAGAAACTGTAATGGCCATATTAATCTGTGGCTATGGTAGAAGAAGGGTAATACTGAAGAGATTTATGACACTAACTTTGGGTGTTTGATTTTTAATTTTTTTTAAAGTTTCTGCTTAGCACCTATCACACTAACACAGATAAACCATCTTGTCTGCAATCCAATCATATATACAATCCAAGACCTACCATAATCAAGGACAGCATATTTTTAAACTTTCATATTTAGTTTTAAAAGCAAATTAGTAATTTTGTGGTGTATTTGCCATTAATTTGATAAATATATTTTCAGTTCTTGAAGCAATATAATACATGTAGTAATAAAAATATGTTCATCATCCATGAAATAACATGATGAGCAAGACTGCTCTTGTATCATCTATGTTGCTTAATAAGATCTATGTTGATTATTTTAGACATCTGATGAATAATTCCCACAACTTAAACTCATAGTGTAAATTTTCTCGGTAACTGAAGCCCATTATAAGACATTTTCAGAAAATTATTCCAGCCACAGATTTGCCATGCTTTAACTGTCTCCCATTTAGACATGTTGCTGTATTTGCATTTTATCACTACTCATCTGGACTGCAAAAATAGCCTGTTGTTTTTCTTGTTTATTACACAAGTGTGAAGTGTAATATATTAAAATAACTGATTATGGAAAGAACAAACTCCTCACAAAAAAATTATCAAACATCCAAGGGATGTGAACTAAATTTGGCTCCCAAATTAAGCAGATATGTATGTGATACATATTTATATTAGCTTGCCAGATGAACATGAAAGTTATTGATAGTCTATAAGGCGCTTGTAGGATCAGTCAGGTTTACCATGCAAGACATCTTTTGCATTGTGACAGTATTAGGGAAAAAAAAGGGATCATTTCAAGCAATTATCTCAGTTTACATGAGCCTTAGACACAACCTTCTTGCCACTGCAATAAAGGAGTTGCATTACTCCTTTGAATTCACTTGGTCATCAAATAAGTACCTTCCTGAAATTTAAGCATGCAAGTAATCAAATTCAAATCATGTGATATCAAACTTGATTAAAAGTTTAATAATTCCATCAAATTAAATCATAATTCTCATCTTCGTAAGAACTGCATGTGTTACAGATTCTTAGAATGAAGAGATATATTTGTTACTCTTCCTTTTTATCAGTCATAAAATTTTCTATTTCATCTAGCTTAATATCCTTTAAATTACTATTCTATATTAAAAGCTCAAGTATTAAAGTAAATTTATTGCATTTGCATAAAGCGGAAATATGATATTTCTGGCAAGCTTGCTACCTGCTTTTGGGTTAATCACTGCCACTGCTCATTCTAGTCTGTGATCCACCCTTCTGTATGCCTTAATTATCTTAAAGCTTACCTGCCTAAAAGTTACTATTTCTTTCCTGTTATCAAAAAGTGTGTGTAAAACAAATAGAAATATTAAACTAAATAAGCTCCATCTTACACTGAGATCCACAAGCATGGGGGAATAGCTAAAAATACTTATGCAGTGGTGAAAGATGGGAACAGTCCAGCAATTTGACTCTGAAATTTAATTCCAAAAAAATGTTCAGATTTATGATTATAGACTGCATCGTACTGTGGCTGCAAACTTTTGTTAATTCTAAGAGATTCTAAGTCTAATTCGAAGTAGATATTTTTATTTGTATTTTCTGAATAATGAGCTAAAGACCCGAAGTAATTTTTATTGTATACTACTCATCAAAGTCAGGACTTAATAAAAATGCAGCAGTTTTCTGTATATAGTTTGTTAAATTTCACTGACATTTTCCAACCTCTTCTGCACTCTCTTGGCTGTTTGAGTCCCAGTCCAGCCACAGAGTCAGATAGTGACACCTAATTGATAAAACATAACCACTGTAGAAGCTGACTCTCAGTATAGCATAACTAAGCTCATAAGCTGGAATGGATATAGAAGAACACATAAAATCCTTCTATTCTAGTCTGTGGTAGGTATTTGGTATTTTGACTTTGGAAGAGGGATTAAGTCTTCTAGGAAATAATAATTAAAACTGACTACTGTTGCTTTTGCATTCTCTGTCTGGTTTTTGTTTGAATATCGAACTCAGCTTTGTTAATAATTTAAGGATGATTTTAAACTTGTTTCTTCATAAGCTTTCCATGTGCTAGTATATTAAGAAGCATATACTAGCTTCATGTCCATTTCAGTTAGAGCTGTTCTCTTCAATACAAAATATAGTGGATGACATTGCTTTATTTTAAATTTGTTGCCCAATTGTTCAAAATAACAAAGATGCAAATAATTTTTCACCTCATGGATTTGTTACTCATTATTTGTTTTACTACATGTCAATATCGTGGAAAATCCAGAGTTAAGGGTTCAACCTTGAGAAAAGAAGGCTTTGGGAGACCTAGGTAGCTGCAAGAAAAATGGAGACTCCTTTTTTTTTACGAGGAGTCACATAGAAAAGGGGAGGGGTAGTGGATACAAGTTATTCCTAGGGAGATGCTAATTAAAATTTAAAAAGAGGGAAACTTTTTACAGTGAGGACATGGAGGCATTGGAATAATCTTCCCAGGAAAATGGTGGATTAGTGATTTTTAGGATTCAGCTGGACAGGGTGCTGGGCCATCTTGTCTGTTTTGTTTTTGACAGGAGGTGATCCTTAAGGGATAAACCAGGTATTCTATGGATTAAGTTTTTAGTGAATTATAATCTTATCAAGTCATAAGAGTGAATTAACACACACAGGAAACACAAACTGGTCTGTGAATCTGGCAGACATACAGCGTTGGTTACCTATATCAGATATCATCAATAGACATTAGTATTTAATAATGTTGTCTGACTGTTTCAGTCTACATCATATTCTGTGCAAAATCTCAGTAAATATTTGTCTTGAGCTTGGAGGGTCGTGTTTATTTGTGCCAACCACATAATTCCACTGGTTTCAATGCTACTCTCAACCAGAATCCTGACTCCCTTTGATTAATTAAGCAAGATGTCTTATGAAAAGAGTTATTGCTGATTCTAATTAAACTTTGGAAGCTTTTCACAGATTTTTGACACTCTATACACTACTTATTTTTAAACAAAATAATCTGTTCCTTATTCTCCTACATACAGAAATTTTCCCATCTTTCAGAAACATAATTACTTAGCCAAGCTCTTACAAAAACCTTGGTTACAATACTATTAGATGAATGTCCTCACACATTGGTGTCAAGCTTCCTTGAACTGAGACTTTTTTTCACAACCTTTTCCGATTATTTTGAAGTTTGCTCTTTAAACATTGTATTATGTTTCTCAAATCAGGAAACTCTCTGAGATTTCCTTCCAGTAAAGCCAAGGAGCCTAACTTGGGAAATCTTGTTGTTTTTTTTTCTCCAATGAGTGTTTTACTTTCATTACTATCTTTTCATTTCAACAAAATGAACTACTCCTTTTCACCCTGTCTCATTTAAATGCTGAATAACACAATGGTTTTTCTGTATGCTGAAGGAGGGCTTTCTTTACCAGGAAACTATATTCTTAAGTGGTTCGGATTCCATGTCCTATAATTTATTTACCTTTTCTATTAACTTTTTAAGAAACAGTTTTATTTTGGCCATGAGAATGCTCCATTCAGAATATAGATTATTGGCAGTTATTAATATTAAAATTATTATCTATTAGCTGTAAAAGACCTTGCATTTGGGTTCTCTTGGCTTGTTCTTCTGGTATTTACATCTTCATTCAGAAATTGAGTCTCTGATGTACATATTTGGATTCCATCTTGATGTTTTTCTTGTCACTGATCCTGTGTACAAGTCTGTATTAATGCTACTTTTTTTTTTTTTTAATTACTAAAGGTTGTACTATAAGTAAAGCTAACTTCTATGGTTGTAGGACTTTTTACATGAGTCTTTTTCTACCACTATGTTTACAGTGTCCTTTTCCTTGAATCCTGTTTCCTGCTTATCTAAAACTCCAGGGATATGATTCACCATGCATACAACTTGCAAATGCAAGGGGAAAGTTTCCTTACATTTCTGCTATCACAGCACAAGAAGTCCTGCTTCTATGTGCTTTTCTACAGAGTACTCAGATCAAACTCTGTCCATAATCTCAAAAATGCCTGGTGATGTTCGATGATGTTTGCAAGCTGTTTGGCTGCAGTATTCCTGGTAGTGTAACATTGATTTTATGGTTTGTAGTGCACATTTTTCAAAACTGTAAACCTGTTTAAAACTTAAATGCCCAATCATTATATAGTATTCACAGCCAAGACTGGGAAATAAGGAGATTTCAAATGCCCCTGAGCACCCCACACGAGGTGATCAGCTTTCAGTATAGTTCTGAAGATATTAGGGCCAGCAACCTATGAATACTAAAATGTGGTGTACTCTAAGAGATCCTGTATTTTATAAGCACCCGCAGGAGGATTTACAAAAATGTACAGGTTTAGACACTATTCAGTAAAACTATTTGCCACATAAGTTCTTTCAGAAGTCTATGCCAATGATAATCTAAGCCAAATTAATATCCTGTAGCAAAATCAGTTCAATAAATTGACAGCAATGGTCAAAGAATGCTTGTTCCTGTTATGCCAGTCCTAAATTCCCATTTTCTAGGTAGTTTGGTTTTCTTTTCACTGAACTACTGCTGTGAATGTATAAGTGACAGCAAGCTCTAGCCCTGCTTTGGAGATAGGCTCAATTTGTCACTTTCAGAAACTCTCTGATATGCTGCTAGATTTAATGATCTTGGGAATATTTAGAGGTGCTTTTTATTTGTTACAACTTAGCTAAGTTTTTAAAATAAATTTAACCAAGTCTATTTGTGGTCTGTACAACTACATCTTTATTATTTGTAGTTAGGGTGTCATGTATTTATCAGTTCTGCATGTAATTTAATATACAATATATACCATAATAAGATACTTGCATAGGTGCATGTATATCTGCATATATATCCACGTCTGTGTAGGCACATACATACATTTCTAAACTATGGGAATGTGCACAAACTAGGTTAAAACAACAGTAATTTTTTGCTTCTTCTGTTCCCATGATCCTTAAAATCTGAATTCTCTGTTCCCATACTTACATCTCACTCTTAAACACTGCTGGTCTTTAAACAGATTTCAGCTATTACAAGTTCTGCAAAATGACTAAATGCTATGGGAAGAATAGCATTGAAGACCTCTTACATATGTATTTGTTTGAACAAAACCCTTTGAAAAGAGAAAGGGATCTGGGTTTTGTTTAATATATCGTGGGATGCAAACAATCCCTGGTATTTCAGGATTCTTTGTGCACTGACCTAGTCATAACAGTTGCACATTTCCAGACTAATAATTCTATTGAGAGCTTGAAGAGGCTTTGAGGATAGAATTATAATCCTTTGTGTTAGTCATCTGCAGTGGCCTGCATTTGATCTCCATTCAGTTTCCTACATATATTGACTAAGTCACGTTGTTACTGACAGTTTTCCTGAGGCTCTTAAGTGATCTGTGCATGAGAGCCATTTTCTTATGCTAACTCAAATCTTTATTTGGTTTGTAGAGAGTACGCACTGCTTGCAAATTGAGAGTGTGATATTTATTTATTTACTTATTTATCTTAAAAAAAAAAAAATCTTTGTGTAGAACCACTCTGGATCTTCTGAATCTCTGCAAAATACTTGTCTGCAAAAGCTGTGTTTTGGCTTGTCCTCTCATTTTTGAAGTTGTAGAGGTCCCATGTCTTACTTCACTTAGTAAAAGTTTTTCAGTTGTGTTTTTAACAGAAGCTCCTGCTTCAGTTTTGCCTTTTTCTCTATACTTGCTTTACTGCAGACTGTTCCTCAGCTCTTTTTAAATTTTTGTTTATTTGTCCACTACACTGCAAGCTGCTGCCCTACTCAGCTCAGTAAAACTGTGGGTTACCAAATATCACCTTGTTGGAGGCAAGTTCAGTTTGAGCAGTGAAAGTGTCTGATCATTCAGTCCTTCTGCTATTTTCTTTTTCATTGTAATGTACAGTTCTGCTTCTTTTTGCTTGCCAGCTCATTTTTTATTACTGGACAAAGACAAGGGACAGCTGAACTCCTTCCATAGTTTGAGTCTGAAGGACTTTTCAGTCCCTGAGTTCAGCAGGCACAGGGTTTATTCCCGTATATTATACGTACATTCTTCATATGGATGCTGCAATAAGTACATTTACCTTATGAGCCAGTGATTGCAAGCTTAGCACTATCCATGGTATCATCTGATTAATTAGTCAGGGAACAAGATATTGTTGATCTGTTTACAAACTTGAGTTTCCTTTTCATAAAGTTGCAAACAAAATAATTTTTAACCATAATAAAATACTTTTTAGATTATAAGCCTGTTTT
The DNA here is from genome assembly GCA_025920805.1 of Petroica traversi. Taxonomy (NCBI): domain Eukaryota; kingdom Metazoa; phylum Chordata; class Aves; order Passeriformes; family Petroicidae; genus Petroica; species Petroica traversi. The sequence continues at coordinate 17,937,026 of JAHLSL010000015.1, read as the reverse complement.
GGAAATTAGAGCCACTGCCTCTGTCCAGCAGGGAAGGATAGAAATTTCACATAGAGTATTTTTTTCTTTTTTTTTCACATAACAGATTATAGATAATTATGGTACATTTATAAATGCAAAAAATGGAGAGTCATATTTAAGAAAAAGTAGAAAACAAATTTTCCTTTTTGGAAAGTTGGAATTGTATTGACATGCAGTGATATTAACAGGGATTTTTCAGGTAATATATTATTTATAGTGATAGTGCAAATCTGGCTATTTCTTTGTGTGCTGTACTTAGAAATAAGTAAGAGAAAAAAATTACAAAACTAATAATTTTAGCCATGGATAGATGATTGATGTTGAACTTGATATTGTTTATAAAGGAGTTACCAGGTATATTATAATTTATTTTTATTGTTTCTGTATTACTATTTATTTATTAGTATTTATTATAAAGTTATTTATTACTAGATAAAGAAGTATGCATATTTCAGTGTTAGCAAAGGAATTTGTAGCCATTGCTTTTGAAATTCTGTTCATTACTATTTTCAGGTCACTGTGATATTTTCACTGAATTGACAACATATATTATATTTCAGGTGAACTCTGTGAGGAGAAACTAGATTTCTGTGCCCAAAATCTGAATCCTTGCCAGCATGATTCAAAGTGTATCTTGACACCCAAAGGATACAAGTAAGTCCAAAATATTGTTAGAGTCCAAGTGAATCTTGGACATATTTTTCTCTCCTGCCTAGCTTCTTTTCCTTCTGCTTAAGTGGAAGCCAATTCTGTTTTCAAAATACTAATTTTGATTATTATTAACCTTATGGCAGAACAGGCCATTATTTCCATGTAAAGTATGAAAATAAGTATGTTTTACTGAATTTTACTGATCCTTAGCAGTTGTAATTCCAACCAGATTTTAAATATAAACATAGGCTAATCTTTATGATAGTCTATGCAAAACCCTTTTAGGAGTTTGGGCAGCAGGAAAATAATTGCATTTAATTGAAATGAAATAATTATACTGCTTTTAGAGAAGTGATTGTGAAAGAGATTATTAGGAAGGCATGCTGGAAGGTATAAAGTAAAGAAGTCTTTCCCCAGGAAAGCTAATCTTTAATTACACCGTATCCTTATAATGGTTAATTAGTATGCACAATTTAAAGTTCTTTTAATAGGCTTTAGGTTAATAAATACAGGAAACCTGCAGCTTTAAACTGTCTCAAAAGTACCTGTTTTATGCACAGCATGCTATTATGCTAAAATCAGATTATTTATTGTCCTTTCCACTACTTATGAAATGACTTTTTATTTAAAATATGGCAAAAAATATTAAATGTTCAGTTGAATGCAAAATTGATAGTTTCAACTGGAAAATAGGAAAATTGTTTGGTTTCTGTTCTAGCACACTATGTTTGTTTTTTCATGTCACTTCAATAAATCTAGTTTAGTGTCTTATACTTTACTGTCCAGTTCATTAATCTTTCCTGTTACTTTTAAATCAGGAAATAGCACATGCAGAATACTTCAAGATGTATCTCAGTCAGACTTTTAAGGATGCTTTTTCCCTTGTCTTGTTCATACCTATTGTTGCATAAAAAATGAGACGTCTCTGATTGAAGTACTAAATTTAAACTTACATGGCTATTTAAAATCACTCTTGCCATCTTAGAGCAAATTGTAGATAGTAAAAGAAAGGAGGGAATTCCAAGGAGGGAATCACAAGATCTAATGAAATCAATTAAAGACATCTTAATTTAGAAAAAAAAAATCATACGGATGCATGGATTTGTAATATTTTCCATTAATTTTTCACAGAGTTCTGAGCTTTCACTCAGTTTTATATATGAGAATTCCTTCAAGAAATGCCATTAGCATTAGCAATGAGAGTTGCACATGGAAAAAAAAAAACAAAGAAACAAACAAACAACAATCATTTCATGTTCTCTTCAGTTCAGTGGAGGTTCATGGAGGGCAGATCATGTGTTTTGAGACTTCTGTTAGTTCACTAACCATGAAACTATTTGTAGTAAATGAGATTGACTGGTGGAACTTTAAGGGCAAAAAATTATACATAACCTTTAAACTGTATAAATGGTCCGTAGGTCCATTCATCGCTGTTCAGTTGGCAAAGAAAATAGCCATCAGTACAAGCCTTGGATTATTTGTCTTGGGTTCACCAGCCAACCATATTGGTTAAGTTTAGTGTTTGCAGCCACAAACAACATCCTGTAACATTCTGTGTTGCTCATAAATTCTAAAAACTGTCAAAATTATTCTTGAGGGCTCTCTAGATTTAAACACAGTTCTTCAGTATAATGGCAGGTGCAAACCTGTAGTCATTACATATGGAGATTCCCCATCTAATAGTATGATTAAACTATATCATCTTTGCACACAAAGTAGCAGTAATGCCTTTTTGTCCTTGATTTTTAAACAGTACAATAGTTCCTTAACTTGGTCATAATCAAACTGGATTGTTAAAAGGCACCTGTGCAAGCCAATTTGCCTTCCTGTTTTACAGATGTGATTGCACACCTGGATACGTAGGTGAGCATTGTGATATTGACTTTGATGACTGCCAGGACAACAAATGTAAAAATGGAGCGCAGTGCACAGACGCAGTTAATGGATATACCTGCATTTGCCCAGAAGGATACAGGTGAGAAAGACCTGAAGGCAGTACAAATGTGTATGTCTTCTGTCAAAGTTGTTTTTTCTTGGAAGCCCTGATTATTTTCTCTTTTCATTTAGTGGCTTGTTTTGTGAGTTTTCACCGCCAATGGTTCTCCCTCGCACCAGTCCTTGTGATAATTATGAATGTCAAAATGGGGCCCAGTGTATCATAAAAGAAAGTGAACCAATCTGTCAGTGTTTATCAGGCTACCAGGGTGAGAAATGTGAAAAGCTGATTAGTATAAACTTCGTCAACAAAGAATCCTATCTGCAAATCCCTTCAGCTAAGATACGCCCCCAAACCAATATCACTCTACAGGTAAGTTTGCTTGTGTTGTGGATTCTCTTTTCTGGAAAAGAGTGTAAATGACTTTTCATTATATGGAAAATGACCCAAAGTTGTCATTGGCTCACTTAAAAAGCTTGAGCTAAAACTCTAGAAGAGTTAATGCAATAACTCTATATTCATATTGAAGTAGATGGGTTTATTGATAGGAAGAGAAAGATTTTTCTCAGGTTGTCTTTCGAAAAAGAATTTTTTAATGAAGTAACAGACTATGGCAGTAAATTCAAAGATTCTCTTAATACAATATTTTGATTAAAATACCTTGATTTGATTAAATTAAGTAAATTCTTAATTTTAGTTGTTTCTAAACATTTCTGGTTTTTAACTAGATTGCCACAGATGAAGACAGTGGGATCCTGCTGTACAAAGGCGATAAAGATCACATAGCAGTGGAACTGTACCGGGGTAGAGTGAGGGTCAGCTATGACACAGGATCATATCCAGCCTCTGCTATTTACAGGTGAACCTGGATGAAACATATTTTTAATTGAAACAAAACCTATATTCATTACTTTTATCAGTCACATTTCTTAATAGACGGTTAAAAGTAACATATGCAAATTAATGTATTGTCAGACACTTTGCACTTCTTGCCAAAAGATGTGATTTGGCTTGGCAAGTAACTCTGATGTAGATAGATCAGACAAATAATATATTATTTGATGCATTAAAACAGAATAAGAGTTAATTTTCAGCAGAATATTTATAAATTTGTGTGGAGTTCACATATAGCAATGGAATTTTTCCTTTGTTGTAACTGCCAAATAATTTCCTAGGGTGCTCAGTAAAATGAAAAACTACACTGTATAAGCAGAAATTAAATAGAAACTTCTCTTCTCTATTAGGCAGTCACATAATGTGGGATTTTTCCCTGGGAAGTGAGGAGAAAACTAAAAACTTGATTCTGAAAAAAGGCACTACCTTTGAAAAAGAAATGGCTTTTGCTTCAAAAGTCATTAAGAGAAAGAATCCACAGCTGCTTCTGCAGCAAAATTTTTCTGGTTCTCTGAAAAATTACCCCATGAATTTTTTGGGAGGTATTGTATAACTTCACAAGAATTTGCAGACAGACATTGCAAGAATGAGCAGAAAGGCAACAGGCATCAGTTCATGGCCTTGACTGCCCTCTTGGTCCTAAGATTACTTTCAGAAGTAAAGGGGAAGTATTAAATCAGTTTTCCTTGAATCTTCTTTTTTCTCTATTTACACCTTTTGTTGCAAAATTACATATAGTGTATATTTGCTTTCTAGAGTTTGTAACAGTTACACCGTTCTGCATTCTATTTGGGACATTTCAGTGAAAACAAATGATTCTTATAAATTATTATACTCCTATGGCAGTAGAAAATCAGAAGCTTAAGTATATGTAGCAGTGAAACAATGTTAAACTCTGTTAGGTAATAGCACCAAGGGAGCTATCATTTTAGTAGATTACTAAAAGCATTCCACAGGAGAAAAATATGTCTATAAAATACAATATAAAGCTGTTTAGAAAAAACATACCAAATAAAAATCTTAAGATTTATTATTTTTTTTTTTGGATGTGACATGTATTTCATAAGGTTTCCTTATGATTTCATAAAATGGTTTAACATGTAGAAATAGTACATGTATTTCAAATGTATCAATTTTCACTTTTCCAAATTGCTGCAATTAAAAATAATATTATTTTTATTTTATATCTGGGTTAAGCTAAACAAGAAGTTTAGATTGTTTTTTCAGGAGTTGTCCTGGGTTAATTATTTTTGTTGATTTTTATTTCAATAGATACATCTGTCTGAGAATAACAAGCAATAGGAATGAGTGTCATATGTAGTTCCAAGTTATTTTGGCTCCCATTTTTTTAATCTATCTAGAATACTTCTTCCCTTTCAAAACATATATCTCCTTCTCATAAATTTAATGCTTTCTCTGGTATTATTGAAATACCATAAATATTGGTAATTCACACTTGTCCATTATGGTTTTCTAAAGAAAGATTGAAAAACAGTACTCACACAGGAAAAAAAAAAAGAACATAAACATGGAAGAGTTAATAACAGAGTGACCAATTAACAAAGAGTCCCAATTAGGTTACTGTTGCAAGATAATAAGCATCTCCCCTACATAGCTGATCGTCTCTTTTGAGTTATGTGACAAATGAAGAGTGAAAGTGTAGTGAAGGGATGAGAAATGTAGTGGCATGTTACAGAGTGACACAGTTGTTTAGTGAAGCAGATACACACTTTTAGTGCTGTTATTTTTGTTTCTATTATTGTTGTTATTGTTATTAACTTCCATTTCATTTCAAATAAGCATGATGCTGAGTTTCTGAGATATTTGGAAACCTTCATGTAGTAGTCCAAATTAAGTGAAGTCTTCTGCTGTTGAGCAAAAGCAGAGGGCATTCCTTATCTCTTTCTGCAACTGGCTGAAAGGAGATTGTAGCCAGGTGCGGGTCAGTCACAAATAACAAGCAAGAGGACAAGAGGAAAAGGCCTCAAGTTGCACCAGGAGAGGCTTAGATTGGATATTAGGAAAAATTTCATCGTGTATATGGCTGTCAGGCATTGGAACAGAGTGCCCATGGAAGTGTATACTCACCATCCATAGAGGTATTTAAAATACACGTAGATGTGGTGCTTAAGGACATTGTTTGATGGTGGACTTGGCAGTGCTGGTTTAGTTGTTGGACTTGATGATCTTAGAGATCTTTTCCAACCTAAACGAGTCTGTGATTTCATTATTGTATTTTGGAAGCCACATTTGAATATAGATTTATAGATGCATCTAGTGATAGCTCTACAAATTGTGTACTGTTTGATTTCTATTTCAGGTTCTGGAAAAAGGAAGGAGATTTTTGTAGCACAGAATCTTTTACATATTTTACTCTAATCCCTTCATCATTTCCAGTTCTTACTGTTTTACCCTCCCAGGATCTTTGTGATATTTCTTGCCCTTTTTAATCTTCACCTTCTTTATATCCATTCATTCCTTGTTCTCTTTCTGTACCTTTTTTATCTATTAAAGCTGTGTCCTGAAATACATCCAGTTCTTCCTTCAGTCCCTCCCTTTTGTTTCCCTCCTCCTTCCCAGTTCATGGGAACTGACTGCAGGAAGAGCCAACATCCCAGAAGCACTCTTCAGTCAATCTGAGAAATGAGATGATGGCCCTGCAAAGACCAATTAACAGTCATTCATCAGAGATGGTTATTTGGAAAAATTTGAACCACTTGTGTTTTTTAAAGTGACCCATTTTTGAATGTTGACTGTTTTTTAAACAAACTGAAAAAAACTCAAATATTTTCATTCTGTAAGCTAGTTTTCATCATATATTTATTGGAAATATGAGACTATTTCTTCCCAGATCATTATTCTTCTACAGAGTACCAGAAGCCTTAAATCAGTTCTTCTTACAGCTTTTCATTTGGATCTATGCATTCAGCTCTCATAACTCCAATGGGAAATGGGCTAGAAGTAATGTAAGTGCATTGGCAGGAAATATTGCAGATATGCCTTGAGTTTATTTCCCCTTCAATTTAAACCACCCTTACCTAGGAGTGCTTCTCTTTCTGCAGTAAATTTTTACCAGTAAAACAGTTTAAACCAGAAGCTTTTAATAATCACTCTTATCAGAGACACATTCCCTTTACACATTAGGGCTTTTATATCCCTGGAATGACCCCTTGCTCTTAAAAATGCCTTTTCTGTTTTGCTCTTATTCTTTTAAATACTATTGAGTGAAAGGTTTAGAATTTAAAATAAGTTTCCTTGAAACAAGAACATTACATTAGGGTTTCTTGCTTCCTGAAGTCAAGAAGTCATATGCACTTTGACTTTTTAGCACATTTTTTTGCCTGGATTCATTGAAATATGTTAAGTAACTTAATCATTGCATCTTTTATATTGTTTGACCAGAGCAAACAAACCTCTTGATACCTTGAATAAATCTTGCTTTTTAGGAATGATGAACCCTGACCATTTCCTTTCCCTCCATGGAAACTGGCAGTCCCCCTCCTGCCAGCTCCCATAAAATGTTTATTGTGCCAGTGTCTGCTCTGTCATGTGCTTGCACTCTCACTTAGAGCTGGGTTTATGTAAAGCATGCATGCTACCATGCAGATCTTTGATCCACAGTGAGTAGGGGCTGTTCAGACTTGGTAATAAATGGCTAAGAAGCTATTTAATGTGTCACAGCTGTGAATGACCATGTGTGCCACTGATCTCTTCCAGGACAAAAGCAGTTAGGTTAATTTAAACATCCCTAAGGATGTTTAAGGTAATTTGCTTGGTTTTTGCCTTGAGATGTAGGAACTTAATCCCTTTCAGCTATCCTGCTTTCTCAATGAGAAGAGCTAATAGACTGTGTGACTGTCCATTTCAAGCTATCATACAGTTGATTCATTTAAATAACTTTATTCAAAGGATTAAGCTCACTTATTTGACGGTACCCTGAAACAAATAAAGGCTTTCATGGGAATGCTTTTAATGTCTGGTTTCTGGACTGCAGCTCACACCTTTCATGGATATTCTCAGCTCTGTTTCTCCAGTGGAAAATTGACTAGAAGTTATGCAAGTACAATGATAATTCAATCCCAGAATCGAGTAATGATATTCTTCCTTCTCAGATGTACCTAAACGAGTTCAACTGCAGAGTCGTTCCTGCATTTAAGCACTTGCTACATAGATATTGAGGCTGATAAGCACTGGCAGCCATTTCTTGGGCCTAGAAACATGAGTAGGCTTATCCTTATGCAGGGTAAGCACCTTGCTTGAAATAAGCATCTTAACCTTGACAACCTCCAGGCATTCTCCTATTAGTGAGTTCATCTCTTGTTATGAAGGAAATAGTGTATATGGATGAGGAAAAAAAAATACAATATTCATGTTCACTGTACTAGCTAGAAGCTGAACACACTTAAATAACCATGCCCAATAAAGGTAACTTCATTGCAAGTGTCAGTGGAGCTGTCTGGACCAATGATGTGATTTTGTGTGGCAGGACTAAAGTTAGATGCAGTTCTGTATTCCATGAAATAGTAGATTTATGTATCTACTGGGATTCACTCAGGCCTTCATACTTGCAAGATATGTACATCCCATATTCTGCAAAATGTAGGATACTCTCAGACTTGCATGCAAATATGATCTTGAAGTAACATTAGAATCACTTAGTGGTTTAGTTTGAAGGAACCTCTAACAATCACCTAGTTCCACCTTCTTTGTTATGGGCAGCAAGAACTTCCACTAGTTTAAGCTGTACAAAGCCCAATCCAACCTGATCCTGAGCATTTCCAATAACAGGTCCACAAATTCTCTGGCAACATGTCCCGGGGTTTCATATTAACCCACCAACATATTAAAGGACTTCTTTATGTCACTTCTTTTACTTAATAGGTTCTATCTGATCTTTATCTACCCTCCCTCAGTTTAAAACAGTTAGCCTGTGTTCTGGTAAAAAGTCTCTCTCCATCTTTCTTATAAGCTCTCTTTCAATATTGAAAAGCTGCTCTAAGGTCTCCCCAGAGCCTTCTCTTCTCCAGGCTGAACAACCCCAACTCCCTCAGCCTGTCTTCATAGAAAAGGTGTTCCAGCCCTGTCATCATTAGTGCAGAAGAAGGGATGTTATATTGTATTGTCTTTTAACCATATGTGCATGTCTTTGCTTAAAATGTAATTTTCAGGCGAATGCAGTCCTAGGGAATGCACTCTGAAATGGTGTTGACTCTTAAAGGAGAAGAAGGTAAAAAACTGTTCTAACCAGACCATCAACCGTTTATTATTAATGTTTATTTTGCAGTGTGGAAACAATTAATGATGGCAATTTCCACATTGTGGAGCTGCTAGCTATGGATCAGATTCTATCTTTATCTGTTGATGGAGGAAGCCCCAAGATAATTACCAATTTGTCCAAGCAATCCACTCTGAATTTTGATTCTCCGCTGTATGTAGGAGGTAAGAGGATCTTACTGCTTCTTATTAGAGATATTATAGATCATTTACTCTGGTAACATACTTTAAGAAACACATTCTTGTGTTTCTTAAGGAGTCTCATTCATTGACATACCACCTTAAGATGAAACTTTGGTAGTTAATGTCAATAGTTTCAATTTTAAGAAATAATATGTCCTCAAACTACACTGGTTGCTTTTTTATAATTATGTTTATTTTTTATGACTGTAAAATTTTGTAAATTTTCTGCTGCTATTTAGCCTTTTATTATACTGAAGAAGTTTCTTAACATTGTTTAGCTGCATGAAGATGTAGTAATGACTACTCAGAAAGTGTAGAATGGTAGCATTCTGTTTTGCTCATTCTACATTTCTATTTCCCTGTACTGGTGTCTGCAGGAAATTATAGCAATGTATAAAGCCATGAAGTATAATTTATGTCCAGAAACCTTATTGCTTAGGGCTGATAGGACCCTAGACAGAATGTGCCCAGACAGTTGCCTCACTGTATGTGTCAGGGCTTGGTTTTTGTTTGTTTGGAGGGAAAAAAAAAAAAAACTAATTGTTTAATTGTTTGTTTAACTCGTGCAGCTAAAGTATTTGAAAAATTTTGATCATTTGATACAATTTACTCTGTAGAACTATGAGTTCAAACACATTGTTTTAACTAGCAGTTCCTGTTGGATTTCTGATGGGCCTGTGCAATCTGGGTAAAAGTCAGAAAATTCAGCCAACACTTAGTCCCTCCTTACTTGGTAGCAAGTCTAAGTTCTTACTGATCAGAGACTCAGCATGGTTTTTAAATACTGCTTCAATTCTATAGATTTTCATGTTCTATTTAGTTTAGCCTTATACTCTTAAGAGAAGCATGTAAGGAGCCTCCTGATCTGTTCTTTCTGTAAAAAGAATTCTTACTTTCTTTTTCATTTTGCATAATTCTTTTATGTCTGAAAATAATTTTTTAGGCTTACATCTTGCCTCCTAGCAAAAAATTATGCTATCAGTAGTACATTTGTATGATGTACTGATGCCTTCAAACAAGGATTGCCCTGTGGAAGCACATTGCATTTTTTCTGGTGTTATCACTTGTTGTTTACATCATGTCCTATGCCACATTTGGAAGAAGGGGTCCTAGATTCTGATAAGACACTGTGTGCTTGCTTACATGTATTGTCAACATCAGTTTGTTTAATGACTGCTGAGGCCAATTGTACAACTTGAAAGCTGTGCTTAGTGCAGAACAATAATCCTCCAGTCTGTTATAAGCACCTTTTGATGAAATGAGGCCAGACTGCCAACAGTAAACATTTATTCTGGGCCTATTCTTAACACTGGGTTGTTGATTTGTGACATATGGTTCTCTTCCTTGCTTCTTCACCCCGCAGATCTGTGCCTCCATTAGGAGAATCCTACTAATCTGCATAGTCATCTTGAAGTATCAGAAGAATAAGTTTTGGAAATAATCTTTTCTCTTAGTGGTTTGATACCTAAGAGCAGCAGTCTTTTGCATTATAGTGCCTGTTCCTTAGGGAGGGCCCGTGTTTATTCGGTTATAAATCTTCACATTCAGGCTCCAAGCAGGCAATTATTTCTGCTGTCATAGAAAATGTTGATCCAAAAAATAATGAAAACCAATCATAGAAGCACATTGTAACAAAATAAAGGAAAAATCCCAGTAGGTTGATGTTCAGCTCTTAAGATTTCCTCTTCTTTATCGAATTTATTTGTTGATTATTTTTAAAATTCTCAAGACAGGTAATTTTCACTCTTGTTATATTACCCATCTTTCTGAGATTCAGTAATTTTTTTCTTATCCAACTATATCTAGATTTTTTAGAGAATTTGATCACACATTTTCATCATTTAGGAACTTAAATTCTCACTAGGATTTTATGCAGTATTTTTGTCTTTGCCAAAGTCTTAGTTTGACACCTAAATCATCATGTAGCTTACACTTACGCGTACCACTTCCCTGCTAAAATGGCATTTCTGATAAGCATCACCTCAGTTGGCAGGATAAAATTCAGACTTGACAGCAAGCCCCTTGTGAAGTGTGTGCTCTCATTCCCTCTCATTCCATCTCTCCCTGCTTTCCCCCTACTTCTCTCTCTCTCTCTTTTTTTTATTTTTTTATTTTTTATGTTACTCTTTGGTCACAGTATTTAGCTTGATTTGAAAGGGGTAATTTAACATTATTTTTACCAAAAATGAGCTAATCAATTTATACCTTTTGGGGTTTTTTTGCCTTTTCCAAGTGTATGGCTCTTTTGTGTGGTCAGAATACACATGCTTGGGGGTTTTTTTCAGTCTTTCTATAACAAATTTCAGTAAATCATATCGAAAGTGCATGGCTTTTATAAGAATTCTTAAGGGACAATCTGTTTCTTCTCAAAAATTCTTCAAAGGAGTCTCAGACATCACTGATACTTCACGTTCTTCCCTCAGAAATTAGAGCATATTTTACTAGGTGAGAGTTGCACCTTCTTGCATGGATGTCCCTATTTCTGAGACAGGTAGAGTATCAGCTGCTTCTCATTTGTGTCTGCTCTGTTCTGGCAGCTTCTAGAATAAGATAATTGTTTTGACAGTTTTACTATTTGACTTATTTAAGAGAGGTTCTTACCATTTGCCTCCTTGAACAGTAATTTATCTGTAGTCAGATTCAGTGTCCAAAAGCTTAAAAGGAGGGAACTACCCTCTTACCTTGCCAAAAACAGATCTGAAATATTTGTCTGTATTGTTTCTATGGCAGTTCTTTCCAAACTGGTAAAGAATCTTTATATAAAATTACCTAAGAAATACTGCTAAAGAATATAAGCAGCATTTACACACACTTTGGCCTTCTGACATTTCATAGCTTGCTAGAAGAAGCAGAAATGTTTAGGTTGAAACCCTGTGCATATGTTTGCATTGTGTTTTCAAATGTCTTCCTTCTTAGAGAATATAGGGAAAAAAAAAAGTTTACTAAATCATGTGTGATATACTGCCTATTATCTGGTATCATACATACATGCTTATATGGTTCCCAGAAACCACTTCTAAGTTTCCTGACACTTTCAAGTATAACATCTAGTTTAGCTTTGCATTGGTGTGCTTAGTTTTAGACACCTTTTATTTTTACAGAGTAAGTTCAGTGCATCTATTCTGCTGAGATACTTCAAGCATTTTCTATGAACATTAGTGGAGTATGGCTTGGGTGAAGGGACTTTGATGACTCTGCCCTGTCCCTGGTTTGAGAATATGGCAAGTAGATGTGAGGAAATGTAAAGTCATCATTGTTTGCAGTCTGAATTCTTTAATATACTAGTTCAAAGCCTATTTTACAGTTTGACCCTGGCTGGGTGCCAGGTGCCCAGCAAAGCCTCAACTGAACAAGGGAGAGAAAATACAATGAAAGCTCATGAGGCGAGATGTGGATGGGAGAGATCCCTCACTGATTATTGATGTGGCCAAACTTGAAGAAATTAATTTAACATATCACCAGTCCAAATCACAGTAGGATAAGGAGAGGTAAAACATTTCTTAAAGACGCCTTCCCCCCACCCATCTCTCCTCCCAGGCTTAACTTTTTTTCCCCCCAGTTCTCTATCTCCTTCCTTCATGCAATGCAGGTAGATGAGAAATACGGATTATGGTCAGTTCATCACATTTTTTCTGTCATTGCTTCCTCTTCCAGTGCTCCCCCTCTTCTAGTATAGGGTCCCTCCCATGGGACACAGTTCTCTACAAACTGCTCCAGCATGGGTCCCTTTTTTCCCATGGGATGCAGTTCTTCGAACAGGCTGTTCCAGCATGGGCCCCCTACAGGGTCACAAGTCCAAGGAAAACCTGCTCCAGTGGGGGCGCCTCTCTCCACAGGTCCTGCCAGGTGCCTGCTCCAGCACAGGCTTCCTCAGTGTCTGCAGAGCTGTTCCTCACATATTCTCACTCCTCTCTGCTCAAATCTGCACAATTACTCTTTTGGGTTTTTTTCCTTTTTAGATGTTATCACATAGCTGTTGCTATCATCACTGACTGGCTTGGCTTAGGCTTGACAGGTCCATCCTGGAGCCAGCAGGCATTAGCTCTCTCTAACATGGGGGACACTTCTGGCAGCTTCTCAGAGAAGCCACTTCTGTAGCCCCCCAACTACTCAAAGCTTGGCCTCACAAACCCAATACACTTCCTTAACGGATAAGATCGTAGAAGACTAGGCTCTTCAACAGCATGGATTCAATATTGTTCATTTCTATAATCACTGAAGCCTAGCACAAATTAAATTACAATAACCTCTAAATGAAAGGCAGGTCTACTTCATTAGGTTGCACAGCATTTCTGCACGACTCTTAACAGTTCAGAGTAATATAGAAAATTATTAGAAGTATGAGTCTACATGGTTAAGGAGCAACTATGCAGAACATTGCTGCTTTCTTGTCATTATCTAAGTACCAAAATGAAAACTGTTGATTTTGTATAGGAATAAACCTGTGCAGCTAATAAGAATATTTATTTTCAGTAAACAGATCCTTTTTAATGCTCAGTGCACTTTGATTTCATTTACATGTGACTCTCAGGACTCATTTTAGGCATTTTCATTATTAGAAAGTAATATCTTAGGGACTATCTACCATAGCCTAATGTGTTGGCAATAAGTTAAAAGAAAAAAAAAAGCAGGGAGTAGGAGTAGAAGAAACTTCATGTTTACAAGAAAAAGTTTAATAGCAATGTTCCTTCTGAATTATTCTTGAATGATCATTATGTGATAAGTGCATCACATACACCTACTGATCTAATTACATTTGTAACAATTATAGACTGTAATAGAGGAATTACTCTGAAAATGGTCAATATTGGTGGCATTTGTATCATCTAAAAGTTTATACACATAAGTGGTTTGATGTTGAATTATTGTTATTATTGACTGTTTTAGACTGTAGTGGCAAACTATGAAGGACTTTCAGTTTTATTTTATTAATCTGTTTTTGAGAAATGCTAAACAAAAGTATTATTAGTTTTGGAACCTCAACCTGTTAAACTGTCCTTTTCAATAAATTTTCCATATCAAAACTTCACATTTGAAATGTGTATGCCAGCTCCATTTTGATGAGCTGGTCCTACTAAATTCTTCTGGATTTGAGTATTTTGGCTTACAAAAAAAATTATGTATCTGCTAAATTTCAAGAACTTTTCTTTTTCTGGGGTTCAGAAAACTGTGCTATCCTGGACTTAGAAGCACTGGGTCAAAACCAGGCAAAGACGACCTTTTCACAACAGCTCTGAGCTTCCTGACTGATGAAGTCTTATATTCATCTCTTAAGTATGACTTAGACACTTAGAGGTTTGGAGCTGGTTTACATGCATGCTTGACAACCAGGACAGTTTCCAAAAACTAGGTTATTGTTCGTGGTTCCAGTCTGAATAGCTAAGAATAATTAATTAAGAAGCAGCATTCCTTTAGAAGTGGTTTAAAAGTAGAGGAAATGGTACAGAAAATTGTGAGATTATTACCCTGAAAATTTGCTATTACTGATTTCCTAGGCATGCCTGTGAAAAATAACATAGCAGCTTTACGCCAGTCGCCAGGGCAGAACGGCACCAGCTTCCATGGCTGCATCCGTAATCTGTATATCAACAGCGAACTCCAGGACTTCAGGAATGTGCCACTGCAAGTGGGAATTCTGCCAGGCTGTGAGCCTTGTCATAAGCAAGTTTGTGTGCATGGCACATGCCATGCTACCAGCCAGTCTGGCTTCTCCTGTGAGTGTGAAGGAGGATGGACCGGGCCACTCTGTGACCAACAAACTAACGACCCGTGTCTTGGAAATAAGTATGTCCTTCCTCAAGAAAGAAAAGTAGTGTAATATGCATATAAGTCTCCTGTTACATGTGGTTTTTTTCATAAAATTCACCCTTGCAAGAAGCAACATAACCTGGACATGTAAAAGTGAAAACACTATCCAGGTTATAATATATATTCTTTCCATAAACCTAATGAGGGAAAGTCCCCAGTTTAGGGGAGCAGATTCACAGAAGTTCTGCCTAAAGCCTGGGAAATGCTCTTAAATCCTTCTGTATGGGCTCATTTCGTAATGAGATGCACTGATGCAACTGTGGGTATGACCCTTGAAACAAAAATAATTTTGAAGAAGCTACAAATGGAAAAAAACCCTATTTGCTTATTTTCAATTAGAATTAGATAATACTAATATTAGTAATAATAATAATAATATTCTCTACCATGTTTTTTTTTAATGATGCAATGAATATATCTAATATTTAATATTTTCAGAGTACCCCAGATTTTGGCAGAAAAATAGATTTTGATCTTTGTGGTGAACTTCTGTTTCAGTCTGAGTGTGTTAATTCTATCTACTGATTTGTGCAGAAAATTATAGTTTAGACATTTTATTTATGTCTAAAGAGTGGTTCATGTATATAAATGTAGAGAGAGGAAAATATATGTATAATTGTGTATATGACAGTATTGATCTCTATTCATATTCATCTTTTAAATTTACTGTAGAAACAGATTCAATTTGGGTTCATGGACTCCCAGCACAAGAAGATCAGAAACTTCAGAAGTTCAAAGTTATTCCATATTTATTTATCTTGGGCAACAAGATGTCATTTTGTTTGTCCTTAAGAGCTTGGCAAAGCTTTTTTGGGTTTGGGGGTTTTTTTGTAGTTTTTTGGGGTGTTTTTTTTTTTTTTGTTGTTGTTGTTGTTTTGTTTTGTTTTATTTTGTTTTTTGTTTATTTGGGGGTTTTTGGCAAATTAAGCCTGCCTGGATCTTTTGGCTGCTGCTTTTTCAGTGCAGCATTTGCCTATGTAATTTTTGACTTTTAAGGACCAGTGGCCAATGTTTGCTAAGAGATTCTAATAAGATTATTTTCAACTCACCTGTAAATAGATGTTTAAATCATCTTTTCACACAGTTTGTGGAGAGCCTGACCCTTTGAAGTTTTATACAGCAGTTAGCATGCTTTACAATGCAATTTCCTTATATTGGTTGTAGACTCTTCCAGTATCACTAAGTTTTGAACTCCTCCCAGAGCTAGAGCAGTCAGGTTTTGAAGGATGTCATTATAGAATTTCATTGTTTATTGGTCTTTTTCTTACCCTGTCCTCTTTCTCAGTAACTTTAAAGAAAAGCAGTCACAGCAGGTTAAAAAATACAAATGTGACTTTATACTTCAATACTTCAGGATCAAAAAATAACATCAGACTGTACCCACAAGTTCTACTATGAGAAAAGCCAGAGAATTTCTTTAAACTGTCCTTGAAGTATTAGATTCTTCATAATTCTTACAGCTGTGCACATTAGCACCCAAACTGAGTGTTTTTTTGCAGCAAATTATGAAGTTATCACTATCAGATGTAGGCAGTATCAATGATAGGAGTAAGTGAGCACAGAAGTAATATTTTGTTTGATCTTGAAAGTATTGGGTTTGTTTCAGCTGTATACAGCTTTTAAGAGAGAGAGCCAAACCAAATTTTGGTTTTTTTTTTTTTTGGAGTGGAGGAGGGCTTCTTTGTTCTGTAGTTCCTGGGGATTTTAATTCTGTATTTCTTGATTAATCTCTAAATTGTCTATTAAATAGATGCATTGTATACATCTAATAGAGTTTCACATTCTGCTTTATGTGAGCAACAGAATTGTCACTGTGATCTGTCTCAAAAATGTGGATGATCTTTTAGAGATCCCTGCCCATGATGAAAAGGCTTAAGCACATTGATTTTGCCTACATCTAGGTGTTTGAATTCAAAATACAGTGACCAAATTTTGTTCTCCAGTCAGTAAAGGAATAAGCACATTTCAAAAGAATAAATTAGACCTCAAGTTGTCTAATCACCATCTGCATAAGCTCATTTCTTCCATGACTGTGTCTGGAGCTTATGGCAATTATACATCTAACTTGAGTGCCTGACACAGGTACCTAAAATTAGATGAGATGAAACTGTGCCCAAGAGTTTGCACTTAGCTTGATGTTCCTTTCAGTACAGTCTGAAGATGAAATTTAGAGCTTCAAAGAGCAGGTGGAAACAAAAGTATGAGAGTTGGCATTAGCTAAAATTTAATCATCTTCTAAGTCAAAGCAAAACTTTACCAAAGATCTTGACACAGATTGCTTTGATATCTAAAGCCTGAATAGAGTATGACAAGATGTCAGTGCCACCTGAGTAACTTTGTAGATCAAATGTCCTAAAAGTGGATGTTTTATAAATAGTGAAAAGATCAAATGCTGAACATAATGCAAACTAAACAAAGTCTATCTGCCCTGTGATACTGTCTAAGCCTTCAATTTTGAATTACTTAATAACAGTCTTCAGGAATATCAGACTTCAACCACAGGAACAATTTTTAATTTTTGTAGAGAACATAGTTGCTTCAAAATACAGAGTAATAGAAAAGTTGGAGGTGCTTAACTTATTAGTTTTATAGCTACGGGTTTTAATCCCAGACTGGTATCTTAAAAATTTCAAAATGAGATATCACTCTTAATAGAATTCTTCTTTTATGACGACATGCAATTGTAGATTAATTTTTGCTATCTTGAAATTGAAACAAATTATTTTATTTTAGATCAAATGGGATTTTTATATTTATTTTTTATCTTAAGTTTTTTATTTATTTAGGTGGCTGCCATAACATACTAAGGAATTTGTGAGCTCTAGAATCTTACATTATAGGGAGGAAAAATATTAGAGAGGAGATACATCAGAAAGGGGGACTTGTACGTCAGAACTGCATTCCTCCCCACAGAGGAATTTTTACTGTGATCTCCCTAGGAAACAGTCCATTTTTCAATGGAAACAATATTTAAAGAGAATAACATTCTTTTTGGAAGGAAGTTACTGACCCTGTGCTACCAAATGAGGAAAGGGAAGTAATTTTATTCCAAGTCATTTGTTATGGTTTCAGAAGATGAAATCTAATGTTCAGCTTACACCTAGGAAGCATCCTTCTTTTGGGAAACACCACCTTTCTCTCAAAGAGAAGTAAGACCAGCTGTGCGTTCCCACATTACTGTACATCAAAACTTAGCAGATGCAGATTAATTTACAATCTTTTTTGTCTCAACCACAAGATTTGAGCCTGCCACAAATGTTTATCAAAGCTTATTTGGGAGATTAGCTGCTTTAATCACTTTGGGTGAGACTTGATAATGCACAGCCTCATGTAGTGTGAGGTTTGGTGTGAATTCTGGCTGAGTGTTGTTGCCTTGCAGTGAAGCACAGACTTGCCTCAGACGTGACAAGACCCTACTACTTGTAGTTGGCAATGTATTTGACCAACGTATTTGAAGGGAAAGCACATGTTCTGCTTGAAACTACCATTGCTTGGGTCAGAATAGTTTCTCTTAGGAAGTGCCTGACCTGTCCTTGTGCTGGGAGCCCCAAATTTCAGGAGTGACAATATCGAGTTTCTTTTAAATTACACTGGAACCAGAATTTCAGGTGAGTTTCTTTTTTCTTTGGCTTGATTTTGCGTGTTCTTCTCAAAAGCATGCTGAAAATTTAGGTAGACAGGAAGCGTTATTTTTAATAAGTGTGGCCTGTAAAATTTTTCCATAACACATCTACAGTGGCTATTTTCTGGTGAGAGAGAGTTCTGCAGCTTGTCTTGTGTAAACCTGCATACCAATTATAAACCACTTCACTGCATCTTGCTGAAAAAGTCCATTAGAAACAAAAGCAATTTCTTCTGAGTACAGTCCAAAGTATTTGCAGTTAATGTTGCTTAGCCTGAACTTTGATGAATAATTTATTTTTATTCTCTTGGGCTTGTTTCCCCTGTAGATGTGTGCATGGTACCTGCTTGCCGATCAATGCGTTTTCATACAGTTGTAAATGCCTGCAGGGACATGGGGGAGTCCTCTGTGATGAAGAGGAAATGCTGTTTAACCCCTGCCAATCCATCAGGTGTAAACATGGCAAATGTAGGCTTTCAGGACTTGGAAAACCATATTGCGAATGCAGCAGCGGATACACGGGGGACAGTTGTGATAAAGGTAAAAAAAATTAATTAATGTTGTTGTGGTCTTAGAAAATAGGCTTTTTTTAGTAAAACATGAACAGCCAAGCACATGAACAGCCAAAAACATGACCAATTTTTTTTTTTCCACAACGCACACATTTGTTGCTTTTTTTTCTACCATAAGAATTTATCTTGATGACAGAAAAATCAAGCCTTTTCCATGAATTTGTTTACATTTTGAGGATTTTTTCATCAAATGTTTTGCTGTGAAAACATTTCTTTTTTTTTGCCTTTATTCAGAAACACATTTTTGCTATATTTAACTATTACCTTTTACCTGCTGTATCTTTCTGTATTTATTGTTTCTCTACCTTCTGCAACTGAGAAGCCAAATCCAATGATTCTGCTCCTAGTTTTATCACAAACTCTACTTTTGACCTCTCAGCTTCAACTGATTTATCACAGCGAATTATGCAGGTGAGATGGATGAAAACAGGATGACTTTTCCCCCTACCTTTTTCTTTTTCCTTTGTCTATCAAAGCTCTCCCTCTCCCTCTCTTTCCCTTACCCCAGATGGCATTTATTTTGTATTGTACATAGATGTGAATAGAAGAATATGGTTGTAGAACTTTTAACAGATGTCTCATTTTTAGCTGGCTTTATACCTCAGTAATTTATGAAGTTAGCGGAATGTAACTTATATTAAATAGGAGTTTGAATAATATTAAACTCCAGGTCTAATAAATTAAATTGCATGCTCTCTGAAACATTTCCCTATGGTAAACAGAACCAGCTGCAAGCAATGTAGGAACAGAAGATGTGTATTTTTTATAAAAGAGGAAAAGATTTAAGCTTCCAATTTTCTTGTCATTGTAATAGCTTCGTATTTATGGTTTACATATACGTAATATTACCAAAAATAGGAAGTATAGGGTATGAAACCCAGCATTAATCAAATTACCTTTGGTAGAACCACTAGTTCCCACTCTACAGTCTCAGGCAGACTTTAAAATACCAATCCCAACTGCAAACAGTAACACAGCATCTTCCTGCGTTACGCGTTCTTTGACCTGCGTCTCAAAATCGCATCTCTGACGTTGTTTCCTACAGAAATCTCTTGTCGAGGGGAACGAGTCCGAGATTACTACCAAAAGCAGCAAGGGTATGCTGCGTGCCAGACGACCAAGAAGGTATCCAGACTAGAATGCAGAGGCGTGTGCTCGGCCGGGCAGTGCTGTGGGCCCCTGCGCAGCAAGAGACGGAAATACTCCTTCGAGTGCACTGACGGCTCATCGTTTGTGGATGAGGTGGAAAAAGTGGTGAAGTGTGGCTGTACAAATTGTCCCTCCTAAGTGTCCCTGTCACACTTGTCTTTTGAAAATGTTGTATACTTATTGACCGTGTCGGACTAATTAATGCTTCATAGTGGAAATATTTGAAATATATTGTAAAATACAGAACAGACTTATTTTTATTATGAGAATAAAGACTTTTTCTTCATTGAAAAAAAGATTCAAGTGCTTGAACTGAGACTTCTCATACCCAAGAGGAGCTTTGAAGAAAAAAAAAAAAGACCTGGTAACATTGCAGCAGAATGGGAAACTTTAACTGCTTTTAACATGGATTCTTCTTTATAACATGCTGAAGATACACTGACACTATACACATGTGACTTTCAACCTAACAGCTCAGAGATGATATACTGACCAGAACACAAGGCTCGTTTTTTCACTTTCGTATCAATTTTATTGTCTTGACAGATCATACCAATCACTTACCTATGGATGAGGAAGCTTTATGAGCAAAAAGAATCAGATTATACAGAAATAACAGTTTTTTGAAACATATTTTGTCTTTTGGAATTATTAAACATCTTGAGAAGATGGGGTCTCATTTAACGAATGGGAAATGGGAGATACAAGAATATACTATAATAATGAAATCTCCTGATGATGTGTACTTTTATGTCAGCATGTTAGCAAAAGAAGCATAAAAAAGTGTTTATCTTCCCTTTTACAGTATTAATTTTTTGTAATATAAATGTTCTGGGGATGATAAAATAGATTATTGATGGGTAAATTAGTAATAATATGGATTTCTGTTTCTATGAGTTCTAAACAACTCTATACAGTATTGGGTTTCATTGAGAAATATTTATTGTATGAAAGTACATTGTACTTAACCCTTTTAGGCCATCCCTTTTACTGTTTTTCAATGCTTTAATATATATTAATTTATATTTGTCCCAGTATTTTTGTAATTTTTTTTAAAGGACTTAAAAATCAGGATTGTTTTTGCAATAGAACTAACGTAGCATGTCGTCTTGGGGTAAATGTTTTCAGTCTTTTTTTTCCTTTCCATTCCCTTTTACTTTTCCTTAGAATCTGACCTCTTGGTGTCACTGAATAGAAAGTGGTGACAATTTGCAGTTTCATGTATAGCAGATATTCAGGACACCTTTCAAGAAGCTGTAATATATGACAGAAAATGTCTTTACACTAGATGGCAATTGTAGAGAAGTTAATTTTCCCTATATACAGTACTTACAGAAAATAAGATGGCGGTAGAAAATGACATTAGAAGATAGATCTTTATAAATTAATATTCCCCTGGAGTTCTTTACATTTTTTATAAAAAAAAGAAAAGAAGGCTGTGCTATCGACAACTGTGATTTTCCCCAAATAATGAAACTACTTTACTGCCCTAATGTTCCCCATGTTAACATGTTGCTGCTAAATTATAATGTAGAATTGGTAATCAATAGTGGGTTGTGTTCTTCTTTCAGTAAAACCCAGGGTACCCTGTAAAAATGCAGATGTTTTTTCAATTTTATTTTATTATTTTTTTTACAAAAAAGTTAGATGTACATGTGTAATGCAGTGTGCTTTGTCATATTTGGACTGATATCAGTAATGCTACTGATGTTTGTAAATTAAACAGATATTTACTTCATTAACAGCTTTTATTTGTATTCTTCTGAGAAGTTTAAATCGTCTAGCAGCCTTTAATTAAACATCTGTTGCAAAGAATATTTGGTGAAAAACAGAGTAAAACCCAACCCTAAATCTAGTGTATTCATTGCTGAAAATCTGAAGACAGAATTGATATGGGATTATTACACCTAGAGGCAGCGACATCTGAAAATGTCTGTGCATTAAGAACCCAGATGAACTTCTGCCAAAACTAAGAAACGACTTATAAATAAAGTACACTGCAGGAAAAGGCAAATTGAGTCTAACTGAATAACTTAATGGTTATAAAAATGGCAATTTGACAGTTGTTCTAGTTGAATTTGATTCTTTAGAGGGATTTGTTTTCACTAATCTTTGACTAAGTATTTTAAATTTAAGAAATCTAATGGAATGATACTTAACCAGGTTTATCTTCTCTAATATATTCTTAAAAAATAATTCTGTATTCATTTTACTTATTCTACTTTAGAATTTGTCTAAATATCCAATCTTTGCAGTTTCTGTGACTGCTAAAATATCTGCTGTAAATAGGGGTAGCTTTGAGGAGAAAGAAGACATTTTTGTCTAACAGTCCTTAAACAGTATTCTTGGATATGAAAAAATCTCTTGTAGCTCAAAGTCTCTGCATCTGGAGCTGGATTGCTTTCTGTCCTCATATTGACAGAGAAAGATGAACTTTACAATGGTATTCAAGCAAAACTGGCAGCTACTGGTGGTCATCTTGAGGTCATCAAGAGAGGGATTTTTTGTGGTCTCCAAGCAGAATCAAAAACCACCATTAGAATTAAAAGAGGAAAGAAAGAAAATAAAATAAAAGAGTGAAAGAAACCCATCCAACACCCCAAAAAGCAAACCCAGCTTTGTCACCTGCCCCTCTGAAAAAAGACACGGCACTTTCATCAAGTGGTGATTCAGCTCTCCTTAGCTGCCTTTCTCACCACCTCAAGCACCACAAAGTACCAATGTGCATGACAAGAGATAACCTCCTCAGTCAGGGTGTTAGGGTCACCCTAACACCTTTCTAATACCTAAATCAAAATTTCTTGTAAGGCTGCTATAATAGGCTGCCTTGTACCTGTGTTCTCCAAAAGCGAAATGGGGCTCTGAGGGAACTGTCACTTTGGGTATCACTACCACAGTGGAGAATTTAGTACACTGCAGAACACTCCAGACACAGGTTTTCATTCAAAAACATAAGTCATGCAGCTTTTAACACAGAACTTAGGGATTAGGTTTTTCTCCTTAGGTGTCTGCTATATCCTCTAGGAATCACTCTCATACAGTCTGCTTTTAATGTATTGAATAAAATCCATAAAATGCATCAGATCTGAAGGATACGACTCAGTATAGTGGCTAAATTCTCACTTCAGTTTAGCACTGCATACAATTTGAATTCTTCTTTCATTAGAAACTAAGAAAAATAAAACTTGGAAATTCCATCATTCTCTGCCAGTATTCTTAAAAGCTGTGAAAAAGCGAAACCATATGAATACTCCTAAATTGTACTGGTTCATGCAAAGCTCTTACTGTCATCTCATGGGTGACAAAATTGAGCATGAAAAAAGTCCATTTTTAAATAAAGCTAACAAAAGTCATTGCTCTTTTCTTAACATTGCCAGTCAATTCAGAACAGCAGCTATCACAAATAGAACCAGATTTTGCAGTCTGTATTAATGTTGCTGGGGCAGATGGATATTTGAGGAATAAAAACACTATTCTAAGCAAACCAGTGGTAGGCTACGAAGAAGCTTTGAGAGATACAGTTCATTTTATAAGGTCTATTGTAGTAACAATTTTGTCATCAGAATATTTTTAATTGTCATAGGGGGAGACCATGACCATTAGTATTACAAGAATTGTTGTAATATGAGGATGCTCTGTGTAGGTGCCACCCCAACATAACACTCACATGATGTTATAAAGGTGTTCACTTGGAAAGAGGAGCATGCAGAGGTTTTGGAAATGACAAGTCTGGCAGACCTGATAATCCACAGTGTATTTGCAGAGATGGTAGCAAGGAACTAGAGTAAGTGGATTGTCACCGGGTTAGTTTTGATGAGAGGATGACTAAGATGTGGTGACTAAGGTGATGACTAAGAGATGAGAGAGGACATTATGGAAAGGAGCTCACTGTTAAGAAGAAAATGTCCAGAAGTTTTGGAAAACTGTCAAGTCTCAGGGGCTGTTTGTATTGAAGCTCTATTTTGGGAGCTTTATCTGTTGGTGCTTGAAACTTAACATGTTTTAAAAACATTCAGACAAACACACACTTGATATTTCTGATAGTTAATCCTATTATTTGAGGGAAAGTGTATCTTTTCAAATCAATTCAAAATCCCATCTTTTGGTTCCTTTCTTCTCCTTTCGAAGCAAGTGTTATTCCTGCAGTGGCTCATTAGGCATGCTAGTGTCTGTGCTTCAGCTATCCCACCTTACAGTGGAGAGCCTGGCACATCATTTCAGTTCTCATAAAGAGCAGTTCACCAGCTGAGCCATTCAGAATTCTTGGCTTTTCAAGTATCTATAGACAGAGCTGGTACCTCCAATCTATTTAAGATTCCTGGAGTAGAAATCAGAATATCATTGGTAGTTGTGACTATGTAGGGGCTGTCAGGAGCACAGTAAAACTGAAGTGTTTGCCTGCATGCCTGGAGAGCCTGCTCTTTGACTATGTTCTTTATGTATTGTGTTCCTGGAGAGTGGGAAGTCATGCTCGTCCTTTCTAAAATATTTCAGAGGGATTTTGTGTCCTTCTGTAAATAAATTGTCTAGGCTGGAAATCATAGGCCTCTTTGGCCCTCAGCCAGGTTAAACTGTGTATGTATACCTTAACATCAACCATCATCTTGGACACCAACAGATCCTGATGTTAAAAAAAGTGAATAAATCTTGCTCTCAGTTTAATAAAACACAGATGGGAAAAGCAAACTAAACAGAGAGTTAACAGCTCTATTCACTAGTCTCCTGGGCTCCATGTGATTAAATCGGAGTTGGAGGGTATGTTCCTGCTGCTGCTGTTCTGGCCAGTGTCCGTAGGGGTGATGGCCAGCAAAGGAGAAGTACTCTGTCAGAGCTGCATGTCATTTGTCAAGCTGAGAAAAAACAGTCATCTCACTGAACAGCAAGACTTCTGGCTATCCACAGTCCCAGCAAATATGCTCCAGCCCTACAGCATGACACCCATGCTGCAGAAATTTTGCTCAGCCATGGGAACAGGCTTTAAAACTGCCTCCCAGATCCACAACATTATTTTGGAATGCTGATCTTAGTGGTGTTTCCGGTCTTTACAACTCCTCCAGTTCTATACATGGAGCATCAGTACGTACATACACAGTGATCAATCACTGCCCTTCACTACACACAGGAAATTAAGACTTGGTTTTTTTGTTCCTGTTTTAGGTATTCACTAACATTTATAGAGGGATCAGAAGACATGGTTTAAAGAAGGTTGTACATCCAGCTACAGTGGTAAAACATCTTCATGGCCTTTATAATTCAGAAAACATTAAACTAGCTCCTCTGAAACAGTCTGACAGCCATAGAGTGATATAAACTTACTTATTTTATGGATTTGTAGACTTAGACCAGGGGAATTGTTATCTGGTTTTGTCTGCTACTACTTTTACTTTTTTTAAAATTCCTTTTAGGATACTTTCCATTTCACAAGAGACAAGTAAAGATAGGATTAATGTGCCTGGGTTGCTTATGCTGACATCAAAGTTCCTTAAAATTATCCAGTAGCCTTTCTTCAGGACATTTTTCTTCTTTCTCATAGTTTTTAACATTCTAGGCTTCAATCTGTTGTTTCTATGAAACTTTATCAACTTGGTTTAATTTCCAGAGCAGACTTAATTCTTCCAGAGAGAGGAAAAGGATACCTTTTTTTTCCTGCAGCTGTGCCTAAAATCTCTCACAGAACATCTTTAGAAGTATGTTTTTTTTCAAAGTCCTCTGAGACTAGGTTAAGTTGAGCTGGTTTTACTGCAAATTTGGGGCTTTTTTCTTTTGCTTCTGATTAGCTTTATTTATTTAATCACATTTATGTGTTTCTGCTATGGTAACAGCAATAAGAGGAGTACCTTCTGACCTGCACTTTAGAAGTTGCTTGCTGTTTTGAAATAGCAAGTTTAAAGCGTCTGAGGTTTGCCTGTTCTTTCTTCTCTTTCTTTTTTCTTTGTTTTTCACTGGATCTCCTTCCCTCACCCGTTTTTGTGAAGTTTTATGCTTCTTTTGTAGAGAAAAGGTAAGAGCATGAGAAAATGTCAACAGTAAATAAAACTGATCACAGAAGTCACATAGAACACAGAATATGCACAGCAAGATCATGTGCCACAGCACATACTCGTCTCCAGAAAAAGATTCACTATTACTCTGAATTTAAAAAACCTAAAAATTAAAAAAAAAACCCCTAAAAATTATGAGAAACTTTGAAAAGCAGTTTAAATGTGAGAAGCAAAATGTTTAAGTCCCAAATGATCAAAACAGTGCTCATCATTCATTATCACAAAGCACAGACCAGCCACTGGCATTCACGCTTTCTCTCTGCTCCAGGCACTCCAGACACCACTTGCTTCCCCTTTTCCACCCACCTGATTCCAGGCCTGGCTGTGCCTGCCATTCCCACAGCCTTCCCAAATGATACTTCTTTCTTCCCATTTGCAGAAAGTCACAGCAATCACCTTCCTGCATGTGCCTTCTCTAAGGTAACTTGAGGCATCCACTCAGGGCAAAACACCACGCTGGCGTTGGAAAGAACACTCTCCAACTAATTAATATTTGAGCATTTAAAAATCAAGTATTATTTATTAAACTGTTATGGCAAAGTGCTAGTACCAGTCAGTGAAAACTGTGGCTGTCAAAACATTTAAGTAATAAAACTCCCAGTCTATGTGGGACATGGAGAATGATGCCTCTCCGTTTTCATTCTGAAGAGCAAATGTAATCAGGTTAATTGAAAGAAAGGGTAAGGAGACCTAGCAGTCACAGAAAATCTGCTCAGCAATCACATGCAAACACTACAAACAGAAAATATGCCCCCATATGTCTGGATTTTTTTGGATTTTTTTGCTAAGAGAACAAAGAATAAGCAGTCAAATAAGTAAGGCATGCATGCCTGGGAAATAATTCTAAAAAGGAACCAGCTCTGGATATATCAAACTGTTAGGCAGTGAATTCACAAGGCAGTTAACTGCTGCAATTTCTTGTGGGGTAGCTGACATGTATTTTCAAGTTTTTGCAGAAAGGACACCTACAGCCCACGAAATAGTGACCAGCTACACAAGTCATCCTGCTTCATCTGGGCATGAGAGGACTGTTTGGGAATGACCTCTTTTAGCAGAAGTGATCACAGTTCATTTGAATTTCTTATGGTAATTAAAAAACTTGTAAAATGCAGGAAAACAAAAGTATTAGATGAGAGAGAAGAAAATATTAAAGATTTAAGACATCTACGTCCAGATTCACTGTAGAATCATGCTGCTCCAAGCTGTTTCAGTGATGCAAAGCAGCTGTAAACCCAACTCAGCTGGCCTGGAGCCGCTGCAACTCCTATCTGCTAAAAGAAAATGAGTTTTCAGTGCACCAAACCTGGGTTTGGAAATGTGGTATGTCCTGCAGTCTTGGCTAAAGTAGCAACCACTTGTTTTGGGAAAACTTTTGTGCCTCACTCACTCAGCTCTGCCCTGCTTGCCCATTTAAGAGGTGCTGAGGATCTGTGGGAAAGGAGGCTGCTCTTCAGTGCTGCTCTCCAAGCTCCAGGGGAACGAAGAGAATTGGCAATTCCTCTTCAGCAACAGCAAACAAAAATGAAAGACAGGACGTCTGTAACCAAAAAAATAAAATTAAGTGAGTACTATTGTAGTAAAACTGCTTCTAGTGAAGTAATTTCTTGAAGCCATTTCTTTAATACTCTCTCTTAAAGGCTCACTTAATTGTGGCTCCATAGGAAAGCATTATGGAAAACAGATTCTTCTTGTAAAATCTTTAGTGTGTGTGTATGTGTATACACTGATATATAAGGGTAGAAAGTGGATACTTTTTTGTTTGTTTTTCAGGATATTAACTTATTCAGGCTTTTTGGTTCCCCTGAGCAGCTCTGAACAACAGCAGGTATGATTAAGAATTCAAGGTAGCTGGCAGCGAGAAGGTTTGACCTAATCTATCTTGACTTTGCACTCTATGCATTTAAATGCACCATGTCTGTATGGAACACACTGTAGTTCACTGGGGTAAAGCATATCTAATTTAGTCACATGCATGCACTGAAATAGCTGTATGCACTGAAATAGCTGTATGCACACGGAGATCACTTCTTTCTTTTTTTTTTTTTTCAGTTTTTAGCCAAATTAGAGGATCAAAGCCACGTAAAACCTTTTGTAATGAAACTTGAAGCCACATGTAATGAAACCAGATAGTTTTTCCTTTCTGATGTAAAGTCTTTCCTGTTTTCAGGCATTACTATAAACCTACATCTTGGTCCAGTCTGTAACTTGGTCCAGCTTGGATTAGCTTTGCAAACAGTTTGATGAATCTGGGATGATTTATAGCTGGAGGTAGAAAGAAAACAAACAAAGAACTTAAAGTTTGGCCTGCGTTATGCTCAAAATCAAGCGTAACCTCCTACTGACTCCTTTTGGATTTTTGTGTCTTTTCAAATCCCAGAAGGAAAGCACCCCACTGAATCCTGAATTCAGCACGAAAAAGATCCTGCAGTGGTAAACGTGAAAGTAAGATTCACAAATATCCTTCCCTTTTCTGGGAAATTTCTATTTAAACTTAAATGAGGGCTTTATACAGAAGGAGACTGAGGAAAATATTTCCTCCTTAGTACCAAGAGCTGAATGTACTCACTTCGCTCAGAAGACAAGAAGTACATCTATCAAAGAGCACTTTACCCTTGCTACCCCCAAACTTGTTCATTCACTTTTAATTCAGCCTAAAAGGAAGAAGACAAATATCAGCAGGGAACTGTTTAGCTAAAGGAAGTGTGACATTCAGAAAAATCAATACTGATTTGCAAAGAGAGCGTGGCTTAAACTTATTAGTGAAAAGAATGTGAGTTATAGAAGCTCTAAGGGTTCCTATTTCCTATCTGCTTCTAAGTCTAGTGAGTCTAAATTTAAGATATGTCTTCAGAGAATAAGATGATAACTCTTAAGAATATCCTACACCTTTATTTCATAACATGGATTCTTTCAAAAATTCTTCTTTTCTGGGACATATTTTTCTTCAGAAATTGTGCTGTCTCTTGGTATTTCTACCTGTTACCACTGCACCTGCACCAGGTGACACTCTTTTCTGGGCCAGGCCATCTTTGCTTTCAGCATCAGCAAGCAGAAGGGGAACAAACCAGTCCCACAAGAAACAGCTGTGCAAAATATGCCTTGAGCAAAAGTTGAATGAGCAGATGCTTTGCTCCTCTGGACCGGTGTGGGTAACACTCTGTCCCTCTTAAGGGAGAAGCTCAAATGAACAGTTGATTGAAGTTGTTTGTGTTTCCAGTATTTGGCCAGAAGGAATGGAATTATATTTTGACACACGTTCATTCCCATATAACTAGAAAATAAAAGTATAAACAGTCACAGATCTTTAAAAACATAATACTGAAGGTATCTCTGATTCTTGATAAAAAATATTTTATGAATACAAATAAAATCACAGAAGTGTGGCCTATACAAGTTTAAACTCACAATGCTTTCCATTATCAAAATTTTATTCCTGAGATAAGACGATTTCAATCTGTATCACATTACAATATATTCAACATTTAAAACATCTTTTTTATTTAAAGGTATCCTGAGAAAGAGATCAGTTACAACAGGTCATGATTCCTATTTTTATTAATAGTGGTCACTTTCAAAGGACAGATGGACAGTTGAGGCACAGCAATATTGCCATGAAATCTATCCACATCTTGTGTAAGGTCAATCATGCACAAATCCATTTAACCAATCTTTAAAATACACAAGAATCCTTCAATTCATTTTAAATCAAAACGCTCTTTTTCATCCATTTGAGGCACAAACATGTATATAATGGATTCAGAAAAATTCCACATAATTATCCTGGCTGGATGTGAAATTTCCTTCGATCTTTGATCTATAATGTAGTAATGTGTCAGCTCGACCAGAGTAGTTTTATGTGCAGGAAATAAGACAAGCTGAGTAGCTTCATGGTTAATTGATTAAAAGGTTCTAAAGAAGGTGCAAGATCAAAGAGGAACTTAATGGTTTTATGTTACTCTAGAGAACTGTTGGTCCACTTGTCTGACAAGACTGACCTTGGGCAATGAAGTAACAGGCAATTAAAAAAAAATTGCAAAAGTAAAACACAGATCATATTTATCTAGTTCAGCATCCTTATTTCCTTTAGCACACCCCAGTGCTCTTAAAAAAGCTTCGTTTTGTTAGCCTTTTATGCTATGTGGTCTAAATATTGAGTACACAACAATAACAACAACAGAAAAACCACCACAAAATAAACAAAAAAACAAGAAAAAAACCCCTCAGAAATACAGAATCATGGAATGGCATGCCATGGTTAAAAATCTATGAAAACAAACAAATTTCAAACTATAGCTGAAGGACAGTTCCTTGTAGAGTCCATACTTGGTCTGTGGAAACATTGACCTCCCTCAGTGTCTTCACTGGCACTGGGAAATGATGACACCTTGTAGTTTACAAGATTGGCTCATACTGAGAAGCACATTATGGAATGGGAGCTGCTCTGAAGTAATATAATTGCTTAAAATAAAGGAGATTACAAAAGAAATAAATAATGCATTGACTCTTAAAGAAGAATTTAAGAGGGCCATTCTCTAAATGACCCTTTAAACCACTATACTTTCTGATTAGGCTGTCATCACTAGGCCATTCAAAACTCTCATGGGCACAGTTTGGTTTATGTCTCCTGAATATAAACACTATACTTACATTGATGTAAAAGAGAAATACTGAGAATATCAGAGAAATAGTAGCAACAACTGCACACAAAAAGATTTCCACAAGTTGAACCACAACCAGAATCCAAATTTTTCTGAGTTCTGATTGTGTTGTATTTTCTAGCCACGACCAGATAATATTTAGCTTTAATTGAGCAATTAGGACAATCAGTTAAGACACCAACACTAATAGGACCAAAATTAGCCCAATCTGGCACTCTATTCTCTTTCAGTCTTGTGTGCAGTGCTTGGGCTTCTGGCAAACAGTAGCGCTTGCAAGCTAGATGTAGCATCCCCTTCACACAGAAATGGCTTCCTAAATCAAAGGCACAGTTTCACTAAAAAAAAAAATCACATTTTCCTCTTCTGCATTAATCTTGCTCTCCCCAAAACTAAGGTACTCTTACATGCTTTTCCAAGCATTTTTTAATGTTTTTATGGATAATCTTGTCCCTCCCCAGCAAATTCTCACCTCATTACTGTGAAGCAAGGCCCCTTCCTTAGTCAGTGCTGCCATTGTTTCCACCTTGGCAGAAAGAGAGAACTCTTTCTCTTGGTATTAATCTTTCCTTCAATATCATCAGGAGACACTGGCCATGTGGCAAGAGGTCACAAGATGCCCACCACTCAAAGCAAAATTATGAAGGCATCACTGAATCTGAAAACAACTTCCTTTGAAGAAAAACTATTCTGTTAAGAAACACATAGGAAAGGACTTGGATATCCTGAACTATTGGAAAGAGAGAGAGTCACAGGAAATGTCAGGAGACAACATCTTGGGGACACTCCTCTCATCTGTGGATTATAAATTAATTAATACATCTGACCAGTGTGTTAATGACACTGTACTATGCTCTACCATTAATGTCTTCTGTTTACAGAACGTTTTTCAGGTCAAGGATGCAGAAGTTCTCTGTTGTTCTATTTACTTAAAACAAACAAACAAACACCTACTACTGCTCCTGCTGGCCTGCTTCACTTCACAAAGAAGAATATCCCACTTGAGCTGACCAGCTGACAGCTCTGCTAAGTGCCTGATAAGCTGCCTGTCCTGGGTCGCCACTGAGTGGGAACTTTTGAGCTGTGTAATGGGATTAGCTTTCCCACACCATTCCCAGAGAGCCCATTGTTGAAAGAGGAATAGTTTTATTCATGGCAACAAGTCAAACACAAACTCTTGGCAAGTCAAAATAAGAAAAAATAAACAAACAAATGGAGTTTTGGCAGAATCTGGGATTTGCCCTATTTGAAATTTCTTTTTAAGCTGATGAAGAAGTTGACTGATCTGGAATGGGCCACTACGTTTACTGTAGAGCTAAAGAGTAAGTCATTAAATACTCCTCTTTTGTTTTGATAAAAGATCTTTCATTACCTCAAAGCCCTTTCCTTCACGAAGACCCTTAAAAAAAAAAACAAAACAACCCCAGCCCAGCAACATATCTTTGGGACAAGAGCGAAAAATACTAACTGCTAAACTTTCTGTGGAGGAGTCTTGAATTAGTCATTCTGTAATTTTGCAAGTACAAAATGCAGGGAATTTTTGTGATTTAAGGACATAATAATTTTCAATGCACAAATTCCCTTTATTGGAGTATAAATGGTGCCTTGAGGGCACGTAACAGCATTGAATTGGGCCTGGCAGAATCAGTTTTATTGTATTCTACTGTGCAGAAACAATTCCTTCAGTAAAATTGTCACATGACATCTTTCAGCCTCGTCAAGTTCAGTCTTGTTATTGTAAATTACTTTGTATTTGAGAGGTATATCCAAACATCTGTACTTAATACCATCTTGAACCTTTTCTTTTATAATCTAAAACTGTTTTTTGTTTTGCCTTGCCACTTTTGAGGCTCATATTTCCATTATAACCACTTTTCACAATTCTTTTCTAAATCCCAATTTTGTTTTCCAAATGATTCTGCTTTACTGCTTAACTCCAAAGAGACCCACTGGGAATAGTACTTCCTCTTTTGTTTTTCTAAATCTTCTGTGGACCTGATGTGCTACCAATGTCTTTACCAACAGGTTGTCCTTGAAGATTTTATTGTTGCTTCTGCTTTTTGATGCTTCTATTTTCACAGTGAACCTGATGCCACATCAATAGTTAAAATGCCTGTATATGTGCATTGGACCTTGCACCTCTTCAGCATAGTGAAACTCTCACAGTTTTGTTAGTGATTATGGTATCTTCTCTTTTTTTTTAATGCACCAACCAAGCACCTGGGGAAATAGGGCATCATGTGGAGTCTCACAAACTTCATAAACTGAGAGGCCAGGTGAACATTTCTGGGGCATGGGTACCACTGTAGGGATGAGCAAAAAGGTTATGCTGTGCAGACATACCAGCTCAGCTGGGATTAATTTGGGAAAGCCTCATAATATATAGTGTGATTTTAAGTCTGAAATATCTCAGGATCTTGCAAAAACAAGAATTTTCTCTTATTAAAATAACCACTGAACTTTCAGATTGCACAGAGGATTTCTTGTACCTACAGCCTGCACACCAGGAACTGAAGCAATACGGTGCTGAGCTGCAGTTAATAAGCTCAGTCAGACCTTGATGAGAGCTAATGAACTCCTACAGCTTCTTGCTGACTGTGTGGCACCATGCAGCTTCCTTGACATCCTTTTCTTAATCGTTTTAGGTCCAGGGGTGCAGTGTTGGGTAGTTGCTGGCATGAGTCCATCAGCCTTATTAACACCAGAGCTCCTGCTCAGGGCAGTGCAGGCACACAGTGCCTCTGGAACCCATGTTGGCTTTAGAAGCACTGGGACATTTGTACTTGCTCTATACCCAATTTCACAGGCTCTCAAGCACAGCTGATGCTCAAAACCCATCTCCCAGGGTTTCCTCTACTTAGTGGTCAGGAAGCAGCTGTAAGAGACTTACAGGTCATAATTGCCTCAAACACTGTTTAAATCACCAAAAGACTTTGCCCACTATGACAAATTGTATCAAGAAGAAACTGTTCATCTGTGACCACCAAAACCATCCCATTCTGAATATGTCTCAGTGAATTCCTGGATTTTTGGAAAGTAAGTTGAACCACCTAACTGGAAAGTGAGATGAGGTAAAGGTGGTACTGTTTTCCAATTATCTCAAATTAGGAAGTGGTAAACAAGCTGGGGGAGGACTGATAATGAACACAAAGAATCCACAAAGAAAGCCAACTCAGCAACTGTGCTGAAATCAGCTCTGACTGAGTCCAGCAGGGAGAGGACACAGCCCACCGACTAAAAGAAGAGGAAGACTGAGCATGGGACTAATTAGCACTGGAAACAAGGGAATCATTTAACCGATAGAATAAGAGAACTGTGTACCCAATGAGAATTAATTCCCTTGTTTGCAAAAACATGTAATTGGGGAGAAGTTTTAACTGACCTCATGATCCCCACCACTAAGAAGAACAGAAGAAGAGGACCAAAGGGACACTGTCTGGATCCATAGGTGATGATATCTTTCTATGATGATATCTTTCTACTTCATCTGCTGCTCTAACTTCCCCACGTTTTAGTATTTCCTTCTATCTCTCTCTACCTCACATTTACTGTTAACTAAAATCCATACTATGAACTCAGCCTATGGTGCAGTTTGCACCTTAATTCAGGCAGAGGCATATCTCTAATAATCATAATAACCAGATCTTAACAGTAGCACTCCAGGAAATTGTATTGTACCTATAAAACTGAAGTAAATAGTAATATAAGCAGATTTTTTAAAGCACACACATCAAAACTAGAATATGTAGATATGTTTGGGTCTAACTGTCAGAGTCAGATAAAGAGATTTTTCTTAGCAATAAAATATCTGGTGCTTTCTTGTTAAAACAGTGGACTAATCTTTCTTCATTTTTCTTGTGACAAGGTCCAGTGTCTGAGAGGACTGAGAAATGACATATTACTGGCTGACATGTTGTTGTAAGTAAAAGACCGTTTAAACAACAAAAACTAAAGAGTAGTTTTAGATGGTCATCACCGCTTCAATTTAAGAACAAACTATTAAATAAATTCCTAACTACTACTGTCACTATCTAAAGCCAAAACTTTGAAACAGTTGAGTGCAAAATCACACTTTAGTGAAGAAGGATGGTGTAAAATATTATTATTTATTTAGAGTCAAAGACTTAATGTAAATTCTGAATAGCCACTCATGCAGCACTCGTTGCTCCTGATGGATAATTAGTATTCAGCAAAAATCACAGAGCACTGAAATATTTATTCGGACTAGAATGTATTCATTCAGAATAAACAAAACAAACCAATCAACCAAACAAAAAACCTCCGGTTGGTGACCTAATCTTCTCCCACAATTCTCAGCTGTTCTCTGCTGCTTGGGGAATGCACACAATATTGTCCTAACAGAGACAGTCATTTTGGGGCTGTGCAAGGACACCAGTGCATTTACTACTATTCATCCCTCAGTGATTGTTTTTCTTTCCACAATTGTAACACCACTATTTGATGAAGTCATCTTTAAACACTGTACTAGATTACAAGATTGAATTCTACACTAGAACTGCTCATGGGATCATTTTAGAACTGCAGTCATGGTATATATGCTAAATAAAATGGATGGATTCGCAGAATGGAATAATACTGCAGGACTGAGTCTGCAATGCTCTCAAGAATATGTTACACCAACATATTCAGTGGGGCACTATACTTCTTAGATTCAACTGGTAATGAAAATGGTGGCATTTCAGTTTTGTGGATGGAAATCTACACAATGATGGCCAATGGGAGCATTTGAGAGGTCAGCCTAGAACCAGGAACAGACTGAAGTAGCCTGGCCAAAAATTGCATCTGTTTTCAGGGTAGCAAAAGAAGTAAGTAAGTAAAAGAAATAGTAAATGAAGGGGGATAACAGGACAAAACATTGTGGGGTCTTTCACGTGCAGTAAAATTTCCACGTTAGTGTGAACCAGCTGACAGTTATAAAGTGTACTCTGGCCCACTGCAGACTGAAGTGCTTTGCATTACTAGTTAGAAAAATTGCCACAATTTAAACTAACTGCAATTTTATA
This sequence comes from Petroica traversi, assembly GCA_025920805.1. Taxonomy (NCBI): domain Eukaryota; kingdom Metazoa; phylum Chordata; class Aves; order Passeriformes; family Petroicidae; genus Petroica; species Petroica traversi. The sequence continues at coordinate 17,901,196 of JAHLSL010000015.1, read as the reverse complement.
GAATTTCTAGACAAGTTACAACCTAAAGAAGTTTGGGGCTTCAGGAAAAAAGAGATAGTATTGAGGTTCTGAGAAGTGACATCATATTCTTCATTATCAGTCAAAAAAACCTAAAATATGACATAAACTTGTGCTGCTCATTATGTAACCTTGAAAAATCCTGAGCAGAAAAAACTATCTGACAAAAATAAAATTAGGTTATAGGAAATAACCAATGTAAAAAGTTGAGGGTGAGCTTGCAAGACTCCATGTCAGGCTACTGTGAATACTAATAGTCTCTTGAGGTTCAACAGAACTCCCCATGAGAGAAATCCATTGAAAAGTACTGAATATGCTGCAGTCATCCCTGGCTCAGGATGTTACTGAATGGCAAAAGGCTGAAAGCTGGGAGAATACTCATGAGAAGTGTTATGTACAGTTGCCTTGGTTCATGTACTCTTCCTTGGGCACCTTCAGCGCTCTCAAACTGAACACTCAATGAACAGACACTATGAAGCATTAATCTTTGATCTCCCCAGTGGTCAATTCAACAAAAGTCAGACAGAATGTGCAATAGTTTTGAAACTATAGTTTATGTGAGATGGCAAGTTCACAGTATGTAAATACACAGTTCTCTTGTGAACTGAATTACCTTTCAGACTTGAAGCTGATAGGAAATGTTTTACTAGCCACTTGTCCATACCTTGTTTCACGGCAAATAACTGACCTGGCAGGCTCTTGGGAAGTTTCCTCTTTGCTTCCCATTGTGTGTATCTGTTAGTGTTTATCTACAGAATCTATCAAGTTTCCAGGCTCTTGCATTCTTAGTCTTTCTGACAGCACCACTACTCTTTTCAACCTACTCTTGAGAATAGTTTCACATCCACAGGGACATCAGCTTGAGATTCTCCAGGCAAGCGACTCAGGGAGCACTACCTCTGCTGGCATCCAACAAAAGCAGGGCGGTGAGGTATTCATTCCCCACACTTACCCTTCCCATTCCTTCCTCTGCCTTCCTCAAAAGCACACATGTACATATTCTGCTGTTTCAAATACAGACCACAGAGGTGTACTATGTTGAGCAAAAGCTTCTCTCCCTTCCTCTTTGCCCCCTTTTCCTCTAGATAATTATGTAGTTTTTCTAGCCTCTAGTTTCTCTTACACAGTCTCTTCTCATATAAAAAAATAGAACTATGGAAAACCAAATGATATCTGAATTACAGGAACTACAATCCATGAACAGACAAAGTCTAAAAGACATGAGCTTGAAAACACTGCTGTGCTCTGCTTGTATTTCACCTCCAATATCCTCATTTTTAATTCTACCCCATCTTCAACACTTACTGCATTCTTTCTCACTGCACCTCCGGTGCACTGCCCCTCCCCACTGTCCCCTCCCCTCACCTCCCAACTCCTTTCCTGGAAAGACTTTATTTTTGTTCTTTCTTTCCTTTTTCTTCTTTTTTTTCCCCTTGGTTTCTTTTTTTTGGTCCTGTTTATTTGTTTTACAAAGATGTTTCGATTCCTCCTCCTCCTCCAAAATCCAATAGCAGAGCAAGAGACAGCAGGGCAGCCTTCCTCCCCCACTTGCTACTCCTGTGTGGGCAGGGACAGAGGGATGATGCTGAGCCACTTTCTGAAAGGAGAAAAGACGAAAACTGTTGCTACCATCACCACTACCTCTGATTCTATCTTTATTATTTAGTCATGACTGTTACCACAGCTCATCACTGTCATACAGCCAGTACTTCTGGGCTGTCACTAGTTCTGAGACACCAACTTGAATTGAGTCTCATGAACCTTAAGCCTGTCTTTCAAACCTTTCCTATGCCTTAAGCAAAGATATTTTTCCTACCAAGCCTGGACTTGTTATCTCAAGTGCCAGCTGTGCTTGCTGTGTGGGAGACATTAAATGCTTTTGTGATACAGTGCTCCCAAGCTGTGTGTGCCTCAGAGCACAGCCTGATGCCCAAGCTGCAGCTCTCCGCTCTGCCTGATCCAGCAAAGGGAACCTCATGGACTCAGGCAAAAGCTGAAAGGTCTGTAAATGTTATGAAAGACCATGCTGCACCTAGCTACAGTTTCTGCAGAAATACATTTGGTTAGCCAGCACAATTAGATGTCTTCCTCAGCATGTTCTCTGCAGACCAAGTAGTAAAAGTACATAGATTTATTTCCACTGTTGGGAGGAAAAACAAAACAAAACAAAAAATCAACCGAAAACCAAACCAAACAAAACAAAAAAAAAAGAAAAGAAAAAAAAGGCAATTAAGGGTAGAAATACTCTTGTGATGCCTTGAGGATTTGTCAAGGACTTTTTTGATTTTATTATTATTTTCAATATTCTGTCAAAGGCTTTAAAGTCCAGTAAGCTCGCTAAACTTGCTCGAATTTAATCCTTTATATACTGCTACTGATCTGTGCCCTAGAGGGGGATAAGACTGGTAAAAAAAATTCCTATCAAAGAACACATTTTCTCTGTGAAAGACAAGTGAACTATGAAATACATCTTCATTTAACTAACTCCTCTCTTTTTCCATCTTTGATATTTGAAGTAACAGGACACTATGATTTTTCCCTTGTTTCTTCCTCTGAACTCAGGCTGCAAAATGCAGAGCAGCAGCTGTCTGGGAGGGAGTACAGAAGTGAAAAGTGAAAAGAGAGGGAATCATTGCCACCGAGTGGGAAAACACAAAACTGCAGCGTGTGCCTCAACTGGCTTGGCTTTTTTTCTCCGTTCAACTCTGATGGGGAAAACATGTCAATCAGCCCTCCTAGCAGCACCCTGAAAATTAGGTGTGTTTTCAATTTTGCTTAATTATTTCTCTCAGCAGAATTTAAAGTACATTTATCCTGCCTTAGATATTTAGCAGAAAGGGTGTTTTTTTCAAATAATTATAGAAAACTACAGTTAGTGCTCATTCATGTCTGTCTTGCATTTAAAGAATATTATTTAATGAGACCTTTTCTTTAATTTTCTTAAAATCAAATTCTAAGTTCATAAAAACCAGCATGAAGAGAATAATGGCATTCTCTGCAGGGCAAAGAGAAAGGCCACACTACGAATCTTTTTTTATTTGCAAGGGGTGGCATATATCATATTGGATAAAAGTACCTGCAACAGAAAATAGTGGTGAACATTTCATAGTGCACCAAAATTGTGATAAAGTAGTCATCTTTTAATATCCTGTCCATTATTTAAAGGTAGATTCTGATTTATAAAGAGAGACTATTGTTTCTAGTTCTTTCACTTTTTTGTGTGATGTTGGGTACTTCATCTTCAGGATTACTATGCTCAGAGATACATTTTTTCATTCTGTTGCTACTTAAAAATACCTGCACTGTTTAGGGGAAAGAATAGTTAATAAAAGTTTTTACTCTAGGAAAATTTAAAATATCATCGTTATGCCCTAAAGAGATTGAGAATAATACTTGGATGTATCAGAATGTGTTTGTGAGGTTTGAGAGGCAGCAGAGCCTGGGTTCAAGTCTGTACAAATCAGGCAAAAGCAGATCTTCCATACCATAGTGAGCCTTGTAGCACTGCTTTGAAAAGTTTGACAATTGTGAAATTCAGAGACAAATTTATAAATATATATCTAACTCTCCTTTTCTTTCCCCAGTTGTTTGTCAATTTCTTTTCTCTGAAACCGTAGATTTTTCCTTAACATTTTCCATGAGTTAGTTGTGGTCATCACGAGGTCATCTGTGGTACTTTCTGTGAATCTTCTTCTTAGGTGTTTAACCATGGAAATGCTCTGCTTAAGATTCCTGAGACAAATTAGGAACAAAGATTCCAGTGAACAGCAGGGAGGCAGGAAACCAAGTATCATAAAACTTAGAGTTAGTGATGCAAAGAAATGGAGGTTCCTAATTCTTTATTTTTGAGTATATTTGTGGGAAAGGATCTCTCTCTGTAAACAAGCAAAATACTTTTACAGAAGTAGCTGTGATTTTGCCAGCATCTGGGTGATGGAATGGAATGAATTGATGAGCCATTGATATCACCAGAACTGACAACACCAGAAAGAGCAAATTCAAACTCCATTATTGATAGTGATATTGAAAGATAGAAGAACCGGAAAAAAAAAAAATCTTGACATGTCTTATTTGAATCCTAATTTAATTTTTTAAGGGAGTACAGTTCACTGAGGGTGGGTATAATTGGTCTACTTTGGCTCCTGGTAGTACTAGCTATCTACAGGAGACAGGAGCATTGGTTCTGTGTGGCCATGGGTAAAAGATGAGTACAAGTACAACTGAATCATTGCAGAGCTGCTCTTAGCACTTCAATAAGTAAAGTGAAGCAATGGTGAGTTAGCATCTTTGTATCTATAGGGACATAAATTTCTCTGACTCGCTCAAGTACTCATGTTCATGGAAAACCCTGAATTTCCTAATAATTTCAGGTGAGTAGGATATTCTTGAGAGCAATCAAAAAGCATGGTGTGGAATTTACCTGCAGTTGTCCCTGCAACTACTTGATTGTGCTCAGCCTTGCATCTTCATTCACAAATCATACCCAAAGCACCATGACTGCACCCTGGCAATACTCTGTGTGCTGTATACTCTGTGATACTCATTAGGAACCTCATTAAGTTTGTAAATTTGGGGGTCATACCTGTATGAACTTTTTTAACTCTGAATCGTCAAAACCTAAAAGTTCCTGTGGGTCAGTCTGTTTCTCAGGACCTTGCCTCTAAGTTTTACACAGGACTTTGATCTGCTAATCCAAAATCCTTACAGCATCTTAGCACTTAATAATAGGCAATCAAATAATATCTGGCGTACTACAGAAAAAGAGTAAGCAATCCAGTAGAACCTATGGGCTGCTACCAGAATTGTTCAACTGAAGTGATGCTGTTTCACTCCAATTTTCACTAAAGATAAAAGGGCATATTCACAGGTCCATCAACTTGACAGGCACTGAACTAATAATCTGATGCAACACTTGTCAATGAAAGTGCCTGGAACATTTAATCTTTGCAGAAAAACCTGAAAACTACTATTAGGTGTCTACAACCTGTTCTGTAGCTCACATTTATTGCCAAACACTGTAAAGTAACTCCCCTTTTATACAGGACTATTTATAAAGCGTACAGAATGTTTAAGTCAGGATAAAAGCTTTGTGGAATGATATTTGAAGACTATCTAAGTAAAGCACTCTTGGAATTCAGTTTTAAATTTGCACTTTTTGGGAGACCAGGGAGAATTTCTAACTTTTGAGAGTTTCATGAGAAATGAAAGGATTTACCATCTACATTGAGGAAACATGTTTTGTTCTTTTACTGTTTTTACTAGGTTGCAAGTTTTTAGCCCGCAACTGTGGTTAAAATTGCACTTGGTTTATTAACTTCTAGAACAGCCTCAAATGAAAATATGTTTGTGTATTATTAGATTAATATTTAAGACTATAGTAAGATGTAAAATGAGTCAATTTTCAAGTCTGCTGTAAATCTCTTTCTTATATTTAGAAAAATACAGCAAAAAAATCTGCATAAACCACTTATTGTTCAACAGAAAAACTGCTACAAATAGAGAGGGAAATGTTGACAATGCAAATTAATTAAATTATGACAAAAATTAAAGTATGGACTCCCTTCCCCATTCAAAAGCCTGCACTTGTCAAGAATCAGTCTCCCCACAATTTCTCAACTGGCTCTGGCAACATGCCACATATAAACCATGCCAAATGAATTAGCTTAACAAAGGTATAAATATTCTCAGACTAAAAGATCTAACGTGACTGGTTTATGTGATGTTCTTTCACATATTCCAATAGGCCTCATTTTTAATTTCATAAGCCTCCGAATTCATTTGGCATTGGTGAATTCTCCTCCCCTTCAGTAATTAACTATTTAACTGTGACTAATGAAAAAAAGAAGCCAATTGCATATTGGTTTTATCAGCAGTTATAGATAATTAATTTATCATTGGTTCTATTCAAATTGGTTGAGTATTATTATGAAAAAGTAAGTAATGAGTCCTGAGTTAGCTTTCATTTTCATATTCTATATGCTCAGCTGAACACACTCACAAACATAAAAGTTTCTTTTTGTGATAAATACTCTTTGGAAATTATTCATAGTTTTGTCTTTAGTTTTTCTCAGGCAGGTTTAGGAAGGTTTATGGCAGTTAAACAAACTAAAAATACGTAATGAAGAAAATCATAGTAACTACAGCTAATGCCACAGAAGTATACAATAATGAATACTGAATGAATATTGTCACGACACTATATTTAACATTACGAACTGGTATCATTATGATGAAGAAAAAATGTTAAAATTTGTCATGTTTTGTTGATTCCTACTGTGATCATACACAGTATTTTCCCTCCTAAATTGTCCATCCGTCAAATATGTTTAAAATGTCACACACTCGCACAGCGCACTGATCAACACACACACGGGCTGGGCATAAAAGCAGGCACACAGCAGTGAGGAGCAGTGAGGAGCAGTGAGGAGCAGAGAGGAGCAGAGAGGAGCCTTTGTGTCGGTTCCATGAGTCGGGCTTGCTCGGCCGCCAGGAAAGTCCAGGGACAAAGACAAGAGGGAGCTTGGCTGTTAAATAGTAAAGGGGGCGGGGTTTACAACAACCAATAGGGAGTGGGCTGGGGTGGGACAATGCTGATGGATGGGTTGGGGAACCAATGAGAAGGGGCAGAAGGCGGGACCAAGGAGAAGGGGCCAATGGGGCATCGAACTGGGGAGAACATTCTGGAGAAATTCCATAAGGACAAAAGGGGTGGGAAGGCCATAGGGCCAACTGGGAGAATGGGATTAAAATAAATATGAATAAGGCCTCGGAGTGTCTGGGGAAAAACTCTGGATCACCCAGAGTGGTGAATCACCCAAATATGAAGCCCTAGGGCTGTGTTAGCAGTAGGCCCTCTCAGAATCCTGGTCAGCAGGCCTGCTGGCCTCCACATATCAGGATACAGTTTCATCCTACCCTAATGTAGGAATTTAGGATCATTTTCGCCTGTATTTGTGCCCTGTGGGAGGATCGGGCCCTGCCTGCACTCAGGTGGCTGGGCCTGGCTGTACACTGAACACCCCAAGGACAGCAGGGCTCCCTGTGGTACCACTGGCACTGCAGGACCGTGATGCTCCCTTATTTTGCGTTTCTCAGGAAAATGATTGGACTCTGAACTAAGCCCTGCTCTTGCAGAGTCTGGAGTCTCACTTGTCCTTTTACAACCCAGTGGTTTCTGTGCCTCCGTGCACTCAGTGGGAGCTGCTGGCTCCACGGAGCTGATGAGTGGGGCTTTGCTTCGAGCTACCCAGCTCTTCTTACCTCCTACTGACTCAGAAACTGTGCTACTGCTTTCTTCCAGAGCTGTGCTTTCTTCTGTACTCACAAAACAGCTAGAACAGATACACATATAAAGTGATACTAAAACACTGAACTAAAAATAAACCTTGCTCAAAAAAAACAGATTTTTTTTTCTCATCCTGGAAATGGTTTTCAAAGCTTTTCATGGTCTGCTATACAAATATTGTAATTTTTTTATGAGATCATTTATAAGTCCATAAAATTTTTGGATAAAAAGACATCCATTTTTCTATTGGCTTCAGTATTGTGGAACAGTAAAATATATCTGTTAAAGCACTATAATGTCTCTTGAGTTTAGTTAAAAACATTCAGAAAAAAAAGGATCTTCTGTTCTCCAGTATTATTGATAGGTATTTTCTTTCTGTATTTCCAAATCGTCTCTTGCACTAATGCATTTTAAGGGCACTCAGTTATGCAGCCCTATTTTAACTCTGCAAACGTCCTCTCTTTTGACTTCCCATTATTGGCAGATATAAAGTATTTATGTTGGATAAAACCAATTACGAAATACCTGCATTGCCCAAAATCTAATGCCGATGGCATTTCTTAAATAGTCGACAACTACTTTTCACCACAGTCAGTGCAATTTTTTTCCTGTGGAAAATCAGAATAGTCTCGCTTATCCACATTCCATTTTGCAGTAGAAATGACAGATGTGAGGAGGAATGCAATGGTGGAAAGCTGCTGTCCCACACAATTAGGGCAACCAAGGAAATATTTTGCTTGAAGATTTATTTTTGTGTGTATGAAAGAATATACACATCTCTTGAAGAAAGCAAGAAAACACTGTCGTGGTCAAGTTAAAAAGTAGCCTTTTACCCAAAAGCACATTTACCACATTCAGATGTGATGCTGTATTTCCAATGGAACTTTCAGTATTGTATGAGTGGATTGTATGCCTGGGAAGGTATTTTAAAAGTGGATAAAATTAAGTGGCGATGTTACCTGAAAATTCACCGTTCTCATTTTAATCACAGCATACAAAGTAGGCTGAAAAAAAAAAAATCAAGTTTTTAATGACCTTGTCTCTCCGTCTGCAGCGAGCACGGAGGAAGTTTGGGCTGCCGGCGGCCCGTAGTTTCCCTGGCAACCGGCAGGAAGCGTCGGCGGTGCCGTGGGGCCCGCGGGGAGCGGGGACGGC
>JAHLSL010000015.1:17840933-17892338 GCA_025920805.1 Petroica traversi | reverse complement strand
GCTCCCACTGGGTCCCTGGATGTCCCACGGGGCTCGTGAAGGCCGGGCCGGGGGCTCTGTGGGAGCTCCCCGGAGCTTCTCTGCCTGAGCCTCTCGGCGGCGGCGGCGCTCGCAGCCCCTCGTCTGTTTCTGCCTCTGCTGCCCGGGAGAGTTGGCACTCAGCAGGGTAAGGGAGCAGCCTCGTCTTTCAAATCCTGCTGACTTCCACTCTGCCTGCCTTAAGTGACTTCTAGAACCCGAACTCCAGGCTGCGCTTTTCCTCCTTTGAAAGATGTCTCTTAAAAGTGGTTCTCCTATTTTGTTGAAAGTGTCGCTCCTGTGTTTGAAGTCTGTCATTTTGCCAGTCGATGGGTCACTTCTGTATCAAACCTTGCTTGTTTGATTCACCGCTGTACTTCAGCTGTCTGATCTCTCTACAATCACGTGTGACCCTTCCAGCTGCTCACTACACAAGAGCTTTCATCTCTGAAGAGTGAAACGTTCTTGTGAAAAGTACTTTTTGTGCCCAGTGCTGTCTTCTTCCCTGCCCATACATTGGCAGGTTGTCCCAGTTGTCTTTTTACAAAACCATCATCACTGTTCATTACTCCTATTTTACTTTATCCCAAAAGGCTGACATTGTACCTTCTTATTGTCGCACTTTTTATTGTTTATTTTCTCTCATGGTACAACCACTGACTTTCCTGGATTTTGTCATTAGTTGAAACCTGATGAACCTTAGCATGTATTTTGGTTACGTGGAAAATGGAAAAAACTAAATACATCTGAATTACTTCTAAAGATTTTTCTGAGGAAAAATATTTATGTAGGTATTAGCAGGCAGACTGTTTGTATTATGAGCAATTGTACATTTCAAAGTCTGATAGTGCTATATTTGTGCTACATGCTGCGACTTTCAAGAACTTATCTGGTGTTTTGATAGTATGAAACGATTTTGATTCTTACTTTTCTGGCGGTTAAAAATCTGGCTTCTAACTCTAATGTGATTAGAATTTTGTGACAATAAATGAACTTATAAAATCAATAGATTTTTTTCTATATTAATGTTTTCCATTTGACTTCCATTTTACAAACAGAATAGTTCCTTTAACTGTCATGTAAGTTTTTGTGAGTTCTGAAGAGATTTAATTGACTAATTGTAGTATATTATTTCTGTTAAAAAGACCTTCAGTGGAGACAGGCCATATTCTGGAAATATTAGGAAAGAGAAAACAAGATGTACAGTAGTTGGACTGATTTGAATCATATGTCAACAAGTATTGATTTAAACTTTCAATTTTAGATTTGGTTTGTAATTTAGCTAATTTGCTTATCATTATAATGTGTTGTTTTTCAACATTCAGTAAAACTAGGGCGCTTCATTTAATTCTTTCCACAGGTCATAAAGATGGCACATCTACACATGTGCTGGGACTTTCCAGAAACAGAAGCAACCCTAAAGATTTCATAATGTAGATTATGAGAGAGGTACCAGACTGGAAATGCTGTCTGGGGGGAGGAATTAGAGTAGCCAAGCTAAACAAGGACTGCATGTGCAAGAGTCTGGCAGAGATTAGGGCAGGTGGCTGATAGAGCTGAGGGTGAGAGCATGGTAAATCTGTCTCTCTAATCCATCCTGATCTCAGTATTTGGCATTTAATCATGTTTTTTTACAAAAACAGTTGTCATCAAGGGTGATGGCTGGACAGCAGCTTACTCAGATTTACTTGATTGTTTGTTCATGTCAGTCTTTGGGCCTGGGGATTCTAACCCTTGATGTTCTGTCATATAGGAAAGAAAATGATTTTATGTTTTTATTTTAATTTTTTTTGGTAGGAAGCAATGTTCTAAGAATGTCATCAGGCATCCAAATAAAAACCAAGACTGCAGCACGGAAAAGCAAAACATGTTCCCCGGAATCACAGCCAAAGCCTAGTGACAGGCTGAACCCTAAAACTATTGATCCGGTATGTATAGGTGATGGTGGTTTTGTTTGGTGAAAATCCATCTGTGGTTTGAAGAGTTTTCCTTACTCTGTGAAATGGCATGCAGGACATGCTTTTTCTGGTCCTATTTCTTAAACTGAAATTAAACTTTTGTTATTAATCATACATTCCTTACTTCTAAGCTCAAATGTCTGAAGGACTACCACTGTTTATTACATTTTTTTGAAAATGTATTTTGGTACAGTTGGGGCTTGGATGGTAGCTGTTATTTGTTATGTACAATTGCCCTAAAAAATATTTAGAGCTAAACATTAAAAAGGGTGGGGTTTGGTTTCTTTCTTCTAAATTTTGGTACCTGCTGCTTTAGAAAAACTTTTTTTTCAGTCATGCAATGAAGCCAAGAATCAGGTGGCATGTTGAAGGTATTCAAGGCTTCATAAAATCTGGCAAATTAATTGCTGGTGAGCATTATTTGAAACTCACAGTTACTGTGACTATGTAATCCTTCGGGAAAAATTTGTGTTCTTGGGAGAATACTAATGAAAGGAGTTGTTTATTTCTAGAAGTCTTGTGCCTGGAGAGCTAGCATTGAATGCGTGAATTATAGTTCACCACTGGGCCATATAATTTGGCAATTAGTAATGTTACAGGCTTTTTGGAAAGTGAATTAAATGCAGAGTACTTTGCTGATAGACAGAGGCAGAATACTTTAATGTGGGCATCCTTTCTACTTGAAATCTCTTTACAAATATTACAATGACTGAAATTAAGTCATGAACACAATTCTACTAATCTTTATGTAGGTTTAAACACTCAAAAGATAAAAATTGAGATTTCCTTCTGAATGCTTTGTGATAAGGTGTATTATCTGGGAAGCAGCATTAAATGATCATGCTAATAAATAATGTAATAGTTCATATGGATAAGAAGCATGCACATGATAAAAAACAAATTTGTGCAGCTTTTCCTTGCATGAAGGTCCTAGTTGCCTTCTCCAGTGTGTCCTTCCTAGATTTTTACCCAGTATGAACCCACCTGTGTGTTTCCAGTACCCTCCCCCCATCTTGCCCAATATTTGGTGTTTCTTCCATGTCTTGCCACCAAATACTTTTTTCTATACTCAGATCAAGATGGAATTGTAGAAGAACTGCCTTTTGCATGTTACCAATATAGCAACAAGAGCTTCAGGGAAGTGGGAGCTTCTTGATCTGCTTAGGAGAGGACCTGTAAGACTTAATATTACCATTTTCAAGAAAAAAAAAATAAAGTTATTCCATCAGGAGACCACTGATTTTACGTTTTTATTCATTTTAACAACTCCCCAGAATGATGAGTTTACAAGCAGTTTTCTCAAAAGTGTATCACTTACATGTTTTCCACTCTGTAGCTGCAGTTCCTTTTTTGATTTGTTTTAGAATCGTGTGATTAAGTTTATTTTTTGGTAAACTCCCATTTTAACATATTCATGATAGCTATAAAACATTAGTGTTATGAATAAATAATGTGCTTTCTTTTCTGTCCTCACAGTTTCGTGCTTATTCTCAACCACCGTCTGCATTTGCTGCTGCATATGCTAGAGGTGGCATTCCGTGCAGGTGTGTTGGGTTTGTTTTTATTTTTACTAAATATCTTATGAAATATATCTCTTCATGTTTCATCTTTTAGTTAAGTTGTTTGATTCCATTCAGTTCTGGAAAAAAATTCTGTTACTTAACTCTTTTCAGAGCAGAAAGCAACCTTCCATGCCTTTGAAATTGTCTTATTTTGGTTCTTTTTTATGCTGTATTAATATTAAAGCCACATTTTTACAGAATAGTTAAGTATGTGCACATTGGTTTTCTAAATGTCTCTTACACACATTTTTTTCAGGTAATTGTATTTACTTTTCCCTACTAATAAAGATAATAAAATTTGTGCCATTTCAGTAAGCAGACCTTTCAAATCCTATTTTATCTGAAGTTAGGAGTATGACAACATTTTATTGAATATTCCTATTCTGTAGTTTTCACACATATTGAATATTAACAAAACTACTTGTAAGTAACTTTAGGGTATTTTGGGTATTAGGGTATTTGCCTAGACAATAAACATTCTGGTGTTTTGTCGCATGGATGCAGAATTACTTTACAAAAATATAAGCCATCATTAATAAGATGTACTTGCATATAATTGTATAAAATAATTATTAATGCATAATATTAATACATTTATTTATATCTTAGGAATAAATAGTAAATTCCACTGATGTTCTTTCGGTTTCAACTGCTTTTCCTTACCCACTGCTATTTGAGGAAAATGTTTCTTGATATACTTACCAAAATAAGTAATTTTGCAAAGGAATATCTTCTGTGTTGGTATGAGAGGCATATATAATTTTTATAACTTCTGTTTGCCAATTTCTATGTGATTAGGAGCATATTTTGGGAATTTAGTATAACTGTACTGTTAATCATTATACATATACACAGGTTGGACTCCATGATCCCAGAGATCTTTGCCAAATTAGTTGATTCTGTGATTCTATAACTTCGCTAAGGAGAGCAGTATTTATTGAGATTGTGGATATAATGTAGGAATGCAACAGACTAACTGGTGTTACATTTAAAGCAAATAGTGTTAGCAATAAATTACGTATTATTATATGTTATTTTGTTAAAACTTTATTCTTTCTATAGGTTAATGCATGGATCAGTAAAGCACAAACTGAAGTGGGAATGCCCTCCTGAAACTATTCCCTTTGATCCTCTTCTTGTAACATTGGCAGAGGTAAACTAAATTTCTTGCAACACTAAGCATACAACCATTTCCTAATTGCAAATGTAATTTTTTAACCATCTAAGTTAGCCAATTTAGGCTCAGCTACTAGAGAAATACAAAGGATTGTGAGGATATTGTGTGAATGAAAACAGCAAGAACATTGCTGTTTGTAGTTCTTTAGCTAAAGCATGCTGGGAGAGCTAGGAAGAGCTGTTTAATCTTCAAGATACTGATCAAATGCATGACTGCATCTCAGATTCCCAACTGCTGAATGAGATTTGTGGTTTTGCTGGTTCTTTTGTAAACTAAATTGTTGTGCTTATTTTTGTATATAAAGTCTACCTTATGAAGTAAGAATGTTCTCCTCAATAGATTGAACTAGTACAGTGGAAATAGGATCCTGTAAGTGGAAGAGAAATGCTATACACTGTGTTGTGGCTTCTGATTTCCCAGAACCATCTGTGACATTTATCACCAAGTATGCTTCAGGTGTCTAAATAAATGCTGAATCCAATGTCACAGGTAGAATATAGTGCTTATACTGAGATGACTTACTTTCTTTTTTCTTTTTTTCCCCCTTTTTTCCTCTTGTTTTTCCTTTTTATTTTCTTTGGTTTTTCCCCTTTTTTTGTAAGTTTAAGCAAAACTGTCAATTCCTAAAGTAACATGAAATTTCTATTATGTTAAGAAAAAAAGGCTTCAGGTACAGGGCTTTAAATCTTTGAGTTTTGTCAGTCAGTCCTTCACTAGAAGTGCATATTTGTACTATCTACAAGTTTTTAGTGTTGCATAGAGAGGTATGTGGTGTGGGGGTGTCTTTCCTTCCATAGCTAATCTTCTATTTTATTTTTTTCCTTCAGGGTACAAAACACCTTTACAAATACAGCCTGTTCTAGTTCATGGTCTCCTTGAAAAAATACCTTGAGTTGTTAGATTAAAGATAGTGAAGTACCAATATTGATTGAATTGGCAGTTACTCGTAATGTGAGATCTAATATTCAGTGTTCTAAAAGAAAAAATAATTAGAATATTCTGTGAGCTGAGTTGTACCCAGTGGCGCCACATGGTGGAGTTAGTGTACTTTATGTTTTGAACTGAGCTGACAAAATCTAAACATTATTTTGCTGCTATGTGGAACTTTTAAAACTTTAAACTTTTCCACATGCTATGTGGAACTTTTAAAACTTTAAAACACTTTTTGTTTAAAGGAAGGCTCACTATTAAGAAAATAATGTTTTACATTTGCAACAGGGACTAAGAGAGACAAAACATCCCTATACTTTTGTTTCCAAGGAGGGTTTTAAAGAATTACTTCTGGTTGAAGATGCTGCTGAAAAAGTTACTCCCTTATTGCCTCGTCTTGTTCCAGTCTTAAAGGCTGCATTGGTATGTCTTGCTCTTCATGAAGTGATTTTAATGGGTTTGATTTTTTTTTTATTCTGTTGCTGAGAACTACATGGGTAATATTAGCATAATAAATCTGTTGCATGGGGTTTTGGTTTGGGGCTTTCTTTTTCTGTTGTTAACCTTGCCTTGGTTTATTAGCTAAATATGTCTTTAAATATCAATTCAAGTGGGCAACTCCTTGTATAACTATATGACAGTAACTATGGGAAAATTTTATTAAACTGTTCTCTTAAAGGTTTCAATTCATGGTAGGTTTTTTATATGTCAACACAATAACTGCAAAAACTAAAAATGAGATGAAGGAAAATGAATATGTAGGAATAAATACTCATCTATTACATGTAATAATTTAAAACATTCTACAAAGGTAAAACAGAATCCCAGAATAATAAGCTGAGCTGAAGGGATCCACAAGGATCATCGGGTCCAACTCCTAGCCCTTCACAGCACCACCTCCAGAATATGTCAGTGAGGAAAAGGGAAGAATACATTTAAAGTGTTTGAGGTCATATTCATAATTTTAAAATTTTCTACACCATCAGAAAATAGAGAGATATTGGCTTTGAAAGTTATATCTTTTGGATCTTTTCTATATCTTTGAGAGCCCTTTTCTGATTCAGTAAGTAGCTGTCCTTTAATCTAGCTGTGTTAGAGTTCTGATTTAACAGAGATCTCAAATAAGATATTTATTAGAAGTTCAGAATTGTGTGTTATCACTACCTTCAGTTTAGCTTGAAGACAAAATTAGAAAAAATATTCTTGCCTCTTTCTCCAGTTAATGTTGCTCTTCTGATAATTTTTATTGTTGCACTGTTTTGGTGTTAAGTCTCGTTAAACTTTTTACTACACAAGGAGTTCTAGTTAAAAAGAAAATGTTCAGGGACAAGACGCTGGAGAGGAAAAATAGTTGTTTAAATAAACTTAAAATTAAGTATGAGACCAAAATAAGTTATTATGAGTCTATTTATCTGCTAAAGGAAAGGCAAGATAACTAAACCATTAGAGTAGTCAGGTATATTTATTTCATCCCATGGGAGAAATAAAGATGACACACAACTGTAGAAGTAGATAAGGGCCTGATAATTGCTGGCAGGTGACAAAGGTGTAATTGGCAGGGGACTAAATTAATTGAGGCAGAAAGTCATTGGCTCCTCTTTTTCTCCAACAAAGAAAGTTATTGTTATGAGTTGCATAGAAATTTCCCAGAATTCATTACATTTGTAACTAAAATGGTGTCTCTCAATTCCAGCATATCAGCATTTGAAAGGTTATTTCTAATATGCTGTGAAATACTGAAATTATCAGTGTAGCAAGCTGTTCTGCATGCCAAATTTTTTATTTCAGCAATAATTATTAGTTTAGTTGTTTCAGAAGAAATGCAAGAGTTTTGTGGACATTTCGTGGATGCTTTTGTTTTTCACCTTAAAATATACTCTGGCTTTAAATGTGCCCTCTAGAGACTAATATTCAGTCATATTGTACTTCTGTTTCTAAACTTGTATCATTACAGCCATTAGCAATTGCAGAGTAGTTTTAATGTTTAAAACTACTCCATGCAATCATAATGAAGAGATAGCAGTTTAGAAAAACTTGTGTATTTGAATATTACTCACAGGATTTTCTTTCTTTCTTCCCCTTCTTAAGGCCCATGCAGATGATGAAGTATTTGGAAGGGGATTGGATGCTTTAGTGCAACTGAGTGCTGTTGTTGGCCCGTCTCTTAATGATCATCTTAAGCTTCTACTCACAAATGTAAGTTTTTAATGCTGTAATAAAAATCATTTGGTACTCTTGTTGAGAGGTAACTAGAATAACTGCACATATACAGTGGAGGACGCAGCAGTTCCATGAAAAGCATAATTTCATATATTCCCCTGTGTGGATCATTCCTTCTTTTATAATAGACTTACAAAGTTCTAGCAAGGTCCAAAACCTGTTGTTAATGTAAACTGGAGAATAATGGAAGTCTTCGCTCTACTATTTAAGAAAACATCCATATGCTTTCTTTCAGAGGAAAATTAATTGCAAAATGAGTTTTTAATTTTAAGTCTGAATATCTTAACAAAACCATGAATGTTTCAGTACATTAACAGAAGCAAATATTCCCACTCCTTTCAAATGGGAATTCTGCACAAGGAAATTTTCATTAAATAAGCTTTGAGGGGGATTATGAGACATATTTTTATACCAAGTCCTTCTGAAGACATCCTTCCTCTGTCAGACCGGCTTTTCATGATTTCTTTTAACCTGCTTGCAAAGTGCTCTTTTACAGCAAAGTAAAAGGACCTTTTTTGACAACCAATATAGGAGAGAGAAATTACAGCAGATTTTTTGAAGTATTTCCACTACAATAAATCTCTTTCAATGCACATGATAAAAAAGTTAACTTTTCATATGGACAACTCTTTAAGAATTACATTTTTTTAAGGTTGATATTTCTTTCAAATTTTTTTGCTAAAAGAAAAAAAGAAATATTTTTGTTGGTTAACAGATCAGTTTTCTTTGAATTAAAATTTCTCTTTAGTTAACTTTTTATTCCATTTGCTTTTATTGAGTTCCATACTTTGACATCAGTTACAAGTTAGAATGTTTCTTTGTGGCTTTAGTTTTGCAAAGGTCAGATGAAATAAAGTAACAAATTAGGTTATTATCGCCTCTTTGCTTATATTGTACTGTTGTGCAACCAGTCTTTTTATTGTATTTCTCCAATAGCTTTTAAAGAGATTAATGGACAAGAAATACAGAGAAAAGGTTACTGTTGCTTTACAAAAGTTGGAGCAATATGGTGGAAAGGTGAGTTGATCAGATATTTATTCAGTAATCTACACTTTTGAATACAGTTTTGTGAAAACAGCTTTCATTTCTGGCTTTGTTGCCGTGTGCTTTGTTCAGTATGGCTGGGATACATGCTTGGTGTTCCATTTTTTGGGACTAAATATGTTTTTCAACAAGATTTACTCTTACAAAAAGTTACTTTTTGCTGTTATTGATGATGCCTGCCTGTTCCCACTAATAGTTTATTGTTTATGGTATTTCCTGAGGGAATCTGACACATTCCAGCCCACCCTGGTTCACCCAGAGTTTGGATCTGCAATGGCTATAAATCAAAAAGGTGCTTTAAGTAATAGATGGCAGAGGTTTCTTCTGTTGAACGATCTTTTTCCAAATGTTCTGCTGTACATTGTGCACAAAGGAGAAAAAGTAAGGGGTACTGGACTAGATGTTCATCTAGAAGAGAAAATAATTGCTTTCTTGACCCTATGAACATTTGTATGTGTTATATTAAATAGTTACTTGCAAAAAATAGGAATTACCTGAGGAGTTGGGACCGTACATGCAGGCCTAGCAGTACTGGGCTTGTGTGCCTTAGCCAATAGGTGCTCAAATAATCAGTAGATGCCTCTTCATTTTTGTTTGTGTGCTCATGTTCATTTAAGGGCAGTAGCAGTGTTTGTATTACAGACTTGAAAAACATCATGAAAAATGAAGGAAGATGAGAGTTTTTTATTTATGTGAAGTGAGACAAGAAAAGGAAAATTATGTCTTGTCTTAATGTTCTGAAAATTTAGGTCTAGATAATATGACTAATCCAGAGAGTCATTAACCTCTAATTCTTCTGTCAGTCTCCTGATTTCTTGTAGTCTTACCTGTTTTGTGACTAGGTATGTCTTACTGTATGTCTTTTAAAAAGAGTAACAAGATAAAGCAAAAAACAGTGGAAACGAACTCCTAAATTGCGGTTACAAGCAATATTATATAATCCAACTAATTAATTTATCAAATTTATTTTTTAAATTAGTTATAAAGCATATGATTCTTACTTTTGGTGGAAGTCCCTTCCAGAACATCACTCTTCTACTTAAAAATCCTTATTATTTCATGTCTGTATTTATGCCCACTTTTAGGTATGAATTTACGTGTCCCTTCTTTTGGATGTTTACTCTACAGCATTAGTTCATTATTTTCAGCCCTTTTGACAGTAAATTTCTCAGCAAAAAGAGGCAGTTTTCTACTGTTTGATAATAGCAAAGATAATTAAGTAAAAGATACGAATTATGCACTTTAAAGAGACTGTATGAGTACTGGCATATGTAGCACTAGCGCCCTTCTTTTTGTTTAAATTTGTTCTGTTTTCTTCAACAGGCAACTGTGGGTATCATCAAATCTAAAATTCCAACCTATTGTTCAATCTACTCTTGAACAAGAAAACTGTAGTGATCTGTACTGTAAGGTGAAGTTTGGAAAGAAACTGTCTGTAAATATCACTAACACTTACTTGGGGTATGATATAGTCTCTTAAAATAATAATTCTTCAGTATGATGGAGAGCAGGAGTCTTATCAGTTTGTGAATATGTAATTATGGAAGACTACCCTTTGTATATTTGCATATGCATTGTGCTTACAATGACACTGATTAATGTGCTGTTATTTCAAAAGCAGAGTAAATATTGATTCTTATTTAGTTTTGAATTACAATTTTGTTTAATATATCTGCAGTGCTCAATATGTTTTGTATATTTGTGCAATGCAAAATAATTTGGTTGTAATTACTTAAATAAAATCTAACTTGGTGCTAAATTGCATGTGTATAGTTGCTTTTGAAAAATATAACTTATTTTGTGACATGGCACAGATGGACACATTTAGGTTCATCAGGACTAGGTTAGACAGAACTGTGAACCCTCACAGACTTCTTCGGAGTCAGCTTTTAAAGGTGTGAAGCTGAACTTGCTCAGTGCAATCTCAGCATATTGTTTTGAGAGCCTGGAGAGGCTCTGGAGAATGCATCAGGTTGCTCCCCAGAGCCACAGCCGAAGTTTTGCTCAGCTAATTAGTTCCTTTTTAACTTTGAGCCTACTGAATAGGAGCTGGATGTAGGAGGCAAGTTTAGTGTTCTTACACTGCACTCCCTTTGCAGTGAGTTCTGTAACATCACAGATATGCTTGGGATTTGCTTGTGAATTCAGGTCCAGACAAGTTAATAAACTTCTGAACATGGAACCTATAAAAAATAGGGGTTGAAGACAACAAAAAGATTGAACAAGTCAGCTTACCTGGCTGTCAAGCTTTGTAGGGTACAGCATTTGTCCATTACTGTATTTGATTTTGATTGAAAAATAATTTCTAACTGATTCTTGTAATAAATACTGTTCAGGGTCATGTTGTGTTTGAGTATATTGTGAGGGAGAGTTAACTGAAGTAAAAAAATTTGCACAGAACGTTTTCCCCTGAGGAATTTTCAATTCTGGCATTTAAAGTTGTTGGAAATTACGGTTTTTTGTCATAAGAAGATGCTGATGCATAGAGTATTAATAAAAGTCTGTCATGTGAAAGCAATTTAAGAAGTTTTTTTTTTTAAATTACCACAGCCTGACTCACTTCAGGACTGATCTCTGCCAAGATCAGAACTTTGCAACGTCAAGATAGATGTATTTGTGCTTTTTTTTTTTTAAATTGTATTTCTTCAATAAGCATTTCTGACAGCAGGTACTTAACAACTCAAAAAATTGATCATGGTCCTTTTTTTCTTCATGTTTACTTTATTTTTTATTTTTTTTACAAAATGTGCACATTTAGTTTACACAAACACGCTACAGCAGATTTCAGGTGTACATGTATTGTACTACTCTTATCCTACACTGGTGATAGCAGAGCAGCCTTCAACATGCCTCTGACATCCCATCTCTACACCAGAATAGATACCTGATTTTTTTTTTACAAAAGAATACTTTTAACCTTCTTTCTACTTCATTAATCCCCTTTCACACTTTCTGCAGCAATGTCACAATGAAGGTTGGCCTATCTCTGATAGCATTTCACCTGTTTTGAAATACTGGCGTAGACTCTGTGGACAATATATCTTAAAAATTACATGGATGGAGGGGCAGTGTTATATTTCATATGCATACTTTTTCATAAGAATCTTTTTAGTTCAGAATTAAATCTTAATGAAGAAATGTAAAAAATGTAAAGCATTTATCACATATAGATGATATATAGCTAAAGTTTTCATTGTTTTCCTGGTTCTGTCTCCTAGTTAAAGGTAGTACAAAAAGCTGAAATGGATGTTAGCCTCTCTAGTAGTCATTATTAGTAGGTGTTACTACTTGGTGATGTTCATTCTCAACACTAAAGTAGGATGGTAGTTTCAGAAGTTCATACCTTTTTCTTCATTAAAGGCAGAAAGACATGTACTTAGGAAAGCAGTGTTAGGATCCAGTTAAGGTTTCTTCATGAAAAATTAGAAGTCAGAAGATCTGTAGTTTTAGGCAAAGAATTTCACAGACACATCCAAGAAGAATTAAAAATACAGTATGCAGGACTCCTGATATTCATGTCATGATAAATTAAGTGCAGATTTCTTAGGTGAGATTGATAGAAGGTTACTCATATTTTTTAAGGAATAAGAATACCTATAAGCAATTTTCTTTTGTTGTTCTATAGCAGTTCTCGCTCTTGAGTTATCTGTTTAGTTATATTTGGGTTTGTTGGGGTTTTTTTCTGAAGAGAAAAGCAAGTCAAAGTTGGAAGGCAATTGTAACAAGGTGTGCATTGCACATTGATTATAGCATTTTAACTCAAAATATTATTAAAAATGAGGACTACTCCATAGAAATATGAGAAGAAAATAAATTGTTATGCCTCTGTATAAATTAGAAGCTAGAGATTTAAGAAGTACACTTCAACACCTGGAGCTTAGTCCAATACAAACGAGTAGCAAAACTAAGAATATTTATTTAATCTCTTTGTGATTGTATCTATTTTAACTAGGGGTTGGAATGATAATAAAGGTGCATACTGTCAATTCTATTTTCTTTGAGTGTTTAGTAAGAACCTGATTTTTCAGTACAGTTCAATAACTAAGTAGCCACTGCTGAAGTGCTAAATTGTATAATTTAGAAAGGGATTTTTGTTGGGAAGTGTTTATAATAAAAAAATTTACTTGCATAATACATGTCTCAGTGTAAAGCTGAGTAACTTTATTTATGATAAAGTGGGAAATCCATTTTTTAGGTAATGTTGCAGAATAGCTCATATTTGTCCATTAGTTGTAGATCTAATGTCTTCATTAAATCACATTTTCAAAGAGCTGCATGGATCGCATTATATTCTCATCCTGTAGAAAAAGACAAAACCAAAAATCATAAACCATTACAAATGTAGGTGACAAATATCTATACTGAAATGTGGTAGAACATTTTAGTTAATTGTAACATTTTTTTCAGCTTGTTTGGAGAAATGGTTAGGAGAAAAAGGCTGCTAATGGATCCATGCTTAAATAAGTTTTTCTGTTAATTAATGAAACCAAAATTACTCTGTCAAGAATACAATAGCATATTAATAAAATTAGATCTGCAACTTTTCTGAGGTTATCAGTTTATATTCAGGATAACAGAATACACCTGGACAATAAATACTCATGGAACAGTGGTATCAAGCATGAATCCATGCATGTAATTGCTAGTCCCATGAACAGTACACAGGATTGTTTTTGCAGTCCTAGGTCTTCTGCTGCATTATTGGGGATGACTGAGAAAAACAGACTGAAATGTGCACCTTTGCATGAGCCAAAATCAGTTCAGCTTGACAAGTATCCCCACACTCTTCAGCTCCTCAATTCAGATTTTCTGTGTTCACACTGAAAGGTCGTGACTGCTTCTAAATGCTACTTCTGCTTTCTGATTCCTTTGCATTAGGTACAAAACACTATCTTCAAGTCCTGTATTATACTGATGCATCATTCTCTGCTCCAGATTTTATCAGTAGGTAATTCCCAGCACAGGAGTCAGCAAAAAATATTTTTCTTTGTAAGCTTTAAATTTCAGTGTATTGAAGAGTTATTTGCAGTAGCCCATATTTGTTGCTGTTTCTGGATCAACAGTTGTTTGCACAAAACAATATATATACACAACACAAGAGTTTATTACATGCTCATTTAGCATTTGCTGGTCT
Source organism: Petroica traversi (assembly GCA_025920805.1). Lineage (NCBI taxonomy): Eukaryota > Metazoa > Chordata > Aves > Passeriformes > Petroicidae > Petroica > Petroica traversi. The sequence goes on along the minus strand of JAHLSL010000015.1, from coordinate 17,878,295 downwards.
CCACTGTAATGGTCCCTCTCTCTAGTGCTTTCTTCAGAGATAATATAGCCATCTTTAATTCCAGTGAATAAAAAGACTGAATTACAGATTATTTTCAGATGTTTCATGAAAGATGTGCATCAAAAAACTGACTTCTTACAAAGGTTATCTAAATACTATTCTCCACTACTGATAAGTATGTGAGATTTCTGTACATTAATCTTCCAGTAACACGTGTTCAGTATCAATTTCCAGTTAAATTATTCACTGTTCAGTCTAGTGGGTGATTTGCTTTGTAGAAAATGACAAGTCTGAGTAATTAGCTTAATTTATGTTACGAAACATGCACAGTGGGGTTTTTATCTTTGGTTCTCTATCTCATCTGAAGTGATGCTGCTGTAAGGAATGATCTGTGCACTATTTTTTTTACAATAAAATACGGAAGCAATGATATGTAATTTGAAAAAATACACTATATAGGCTAATGCTTTAAAAATTTGTATAGCAAAGCTACTATATTAAACTACTGAAAGTTAAAATATCTTTTTCCTCACTGCCTTGCTTTGAAACATCAATAAACTAGTGAATGCCACTAATGTAAGGTTAAATGTTTGGTTTAACTCATATGTCATTTAATTAATACAAATATTTTTGTATATACATTAGCAACTAAGCTCAGTAAATGTGCAAGCAAACAACATGCTCTGAATTTGCAAATTGTTTTGATACTTCCTACCAATTTTATTATATATGTTCTATTATGAATGAAACTGGTAGTTTTCCCATATTGACTCCATATTTCTGAGGTTGGCTGTTTCTTTACAGAAGACTTCCAATTCCATTCCCTTAGTCAGTCAAATGACAAGTCTGTATTTTCACAAGAAAATACAGACTTGTCATAATATTTAGAACATGATGAGTTTTAGTAGCTTTTTTCCCCCTTAAAAAAAAACCAACCAAACAGAAAACTCCTGGATGCTTGCATTATAATTCTTTGCAAGTATATCTTGTTCATTTGCTTCTTTTTTCAGTACATTTTTCTACACAAATTTTCATACTAGCCTTATTAAATAGTTCGTAACTCAAGACAAAGGGAGGTGTTAGTGCGTATGAAGCATTGTGCCTGTGAGACACAAACCTGGATTAATGAACTTTGGCAGATCTGACCTACCTTTAAACCAGTCTTTCTCAGATTTGAAATGGTTGTCTTTGTTGTTTTCAGACTAGCCCAGACATTGTGTATGGAAAGGGCTACTCCTGCAGAAAACACCTGTGCCAGAAGCCTTTTTCTTATTACCAGAAGGACCTGCGTCCCTCTCCCTGACAGGCACCTTTGCCCCGTGCATGCCTCAGTCCTTTGTCTGTTCTTCCTGGTGCTGCTGTAGATACGAAGCAATGCCCAAGTCAGACCATTTTCCACTGGCACCAAGCATTAAAAGGAAGGAAGTACTCAGCTCTTGAGGCAGCCACACTGCTGTTTCTCAAGACCTAGATCTGTTCTTTGGTAATTTACATGAACCCAGACAAACAGCCACGGCTTTTGGGGACTCAGTCTGGCTTATCTAGGGCAGCATAGTCCATTTCTTCTGTGGGAGACATGTCCTCTCTGTGGTGGTCAGTGACAGCACCTGAGGGAATGGTCTGCAGTAGTGTCAGGGAGGTTTAGGTTGGATGTTAGGAAAAGGTTCTTCACGGGTACTGGAATCGGATCCCCGGGGAATTGGTCACAGCACCAAACCAGACAGAGTGCAAGAAGCATTTGGAAAATAATCTCAGGCACATGGTGTGATGCTTGGGGTGTCCTGCACAGGGCCAGGAATTGGACTTGATCCTGATGGGTCTCTTCCAACTCAATATATTCTATGATTCTATGAATCCTAACCCCAAATCTCATTTCTAAAACCAAATCTCGATATAAACATGAATGACACCCTCTGAAGCACAGAAGTCTTTAAAGAAGAACAGTTCTTAATTGTCAGAGAGACAAAAAGGCAGCAAGACCCAGTTATCAAAAACCCATAGCCACCACTGAAGGCAAGGGAAGGTGAGATAAATAGCATGATGACAATCGTAGCATTCTGTAGCATCATGTCTCGGTTTGGAGAGCATCTCTCTTACATGTATTCTGAATACTTAGAACAGGTAAATAAATCTTCTATCAGACTTGAGAGATTGAATTGCACTGGATAAGGAGAGCAGGCAATTCGTTATTAAAGGTATTCATTTTCTTTGTAAATGAATCACAGCCCTCCACCATAATTGCTGTCATATGCAGATTACGTGTCACTTAGCTTCCGGAATGCTACAGACCTCAGGTGGGAAATGAATCTCCTCTCTGTTTCTGATGGTCACACAGTGTTAGCAGAGCAAACGCCTTTTGCTGATATTGAACAAGACTGACAAGCTGGAACCATGGTCAGTGCAACAGAGCACTGCTGATGAGACACTACCCAGTGCCCGTTGCTAAGGATACACAGAACAGCCACAGTTAGCAGAGCTCTTGGCTATCTTTCATCCCCAAAATCAGTGGATTAAAATTAAACAAAGAATTGGTTACTTGGTAGCTCTGTTCATAAGAGCAACCCCAATGAACAGCTACAGATGCATATAAAAATAGACTGCTTCTAGAGCATCTTTGAGCATCTAGAGCTTTCCCTATTCCAAATAGTTTAAAAACTATCACTCACTAAATGCATTTATCTTGATAGTCTTGTTAATTTCTGCCTCTTTATTACTCTGTTCTTGATACAGAAGATAAGAATCAATGAGCAGAAGCTGTATTGCTGGTCTCTATCACCTTTGTGTTAATCAGTCTGCTGGGCAATGTATCAGTAGACCACTACTGTGACTTCCTGCTTTTCTCACTGTAATAAATGGTGTCAGGCTTATTTGCCACATCCCTTTACATAATGTCCCCTACCATATTCACTAGGTCTAATGTGACACTATATACAACAACCTTGATTCTTGGGGTGTCCTGTGTAGAACCAGGAGCTGGACTCGATGATCCTGGTGGGTGCCTTCCAACTCAGCATATTCTATGATTCTATGAACCTCTTACCATGCCAAAGGCTAGTCTTTCTTATTTTATACCCTATCGTGCCCTTTCCTTGCCATTTTTAACTGTCAAATTAACAGGATTTCCTTACATTTATGAAAATTGAACCTATCCTTGCTCATATCATCTACTGGTCTGAAACAAGCTGGTTTCTGAAGAGCAGAGGAGTGAGACAGTCTGGGACTCCTGCTTCAGAAGTTCTCCATCCTAGCTCTAGAGGCCAGGAGCTGCTTCCAGCAGATGAAGGAAATTAACAGTCATCTGGGTAAAGGCTTGCGGCTGATAATCACAATCAGTTCACACCCTTGCCTTGAGAAAACTTGTCTGATGTTAACTCTTGTCATCCAATACTTTGCAAACCCCTTGCACTCTCTTTTTATAGGCCTCATTGCTTATAAGCACATCACAACTCATTGAGAAACTCACTCATGGACAATCCTTTTCCAGGCAATATTATTATATTGCCTGAAAAATATAAATATAAATATAAATATAAATATAAATATAAATATAAATATAAATATAAATATAAATATAAATATAAATATAAATATAAATATAAATATAAATATAAAAAAATATATAAATATAAATGTGCCAGTTGTGACGTAACTGTGTGCCCCAGTATGGGCAGAAGATAGAAATAAATATTTAGCTGAATTTGAATAACCTTTTTTCTATCAAGTGCAAGCAACACACTATTAAAGAGAGAAAGGATATTGGCACAGTTGTCTAATAAACAATGACAGCTTGTATGTAACAGTTCTTCTGCAGATTCAGGCCACAAATATATTTATGCTGTTTAGTGTTTCTGTGTAATGGTGTTCACAGATACTCTACCTTGGGAAAATGCTGTCTCTGGAATTGAGATCACCGTCACTGACACTCCAGAAATTTGTACAGAGCTATGACAGAAATAGCCAACAGATACCCATTCACTACTTAATACTGAATACTTACTTTCTGGCAGCTCTCTATGAATTCATCTATGGTAACTACTCCATCTTTGTTTTTGTCCATTTTCTGAAAAAAAAAAAAAAAAAAGGAAATTGGGAATGATACCCTCTTGAGCCATTTGTTATATTTTCTCTCCCCTATCCCACTGAGGGGGCAGTGGGAGGGAGGCTTTGGTGGGTGCCTGACATCCAGACCGGGTCAACCCGCTAGAGTGTGTTTCACCTCCCAAGTTCCTGTGCAAAGCAAGTCCCTTTCATTAATCATTTCAGTTACATGTCAGCTTAGGAACAACCAGTCCAAAAGTCATAGTAAGTGGACTATGCTTAGGAGCTTGTGGTTTTAAAAACAGGGTGTAATGAGCAGATCTGGGGTACTTGGGATGGAACCACAGAGAACAGAAAGGATTACAGAATTGGAAGGATATGCAAAACTGTTGTAATAATGAAAATCTTTCTCTACCTGCTCACAGAGCACTCTTTTCAGCTTCTATGTTACCCGACTTACCTGGAAAAATGTTTCCACGTGTTGTCTAGGTGCATCTTCTTTAAGAACAGGATAGGTGCATTTCCCCATCATATCGTATATTGCTTTCATGATATCAAGCATTTCCTGAACAGGAAAAATAAAATTTTTTTCAATGTAATGTTCATTTGAGACACTGCTTAAACTCAGAACACATAAATATTTTTTAGGATTTGCATTTTAGAATAAAATTTTGAAATTTGCTTTTTATTTTTGACTGAACAACTTCAAGAAGGAACTACTTAATTCCTAGAAATTCTAGCATCTGATTTCAACTTTCATAGATTTATGATTTCAATTTTAAATGATTTATAATATGGGAAAATTCATGGATTGTGGGAAGAATCTCCCAATATCTTATGAATAAAAATAAAAAGGAAAAAAAGTTTTGCAGCAACAAGTGAATGGCCAAAGCACATCAGCTGCTTAGAACTTATTTTTCCTAACAAAAATAAAAACACCCATGCACACACCTGCACTTATGCAGAGGCCTCCTTTTATATCAAAATCTTTGAATTTTATTGAGTGGCTTTTGAAGATTTTAATAATTATAAAAATAAGTAATCTGTAGTATGCTAAGAAATTATTCTATATATTACTTTTATAATGATCCCAAAATTGTTTTCTAAAAGTGTAAAATTATAAGCATAATTTATACATTTGCATAAACCCCATTTAAAAAAAAATCATATATTTTGATGAAAGTGCTCATTTAGTCCCACTATAATTTAAGTATGTGTTTGAATCCTTGCAGAAAAAAACATGTAGGAGTCTTTCTTTATAAATTCTGTTCCAAGTAAAAATTTTTAGAAGTAGATTCATAAAATAAGTAACAATTATTGCCCACATACTTAATTAATTTTTGTAAAAATATCCTACCAATCTATTCTAGGGACTGTATAGGCAAATACATAGGTATAAGTTGAAGCCAACTATTTTTGTATCTATTATGTTCAGAAACATAATTTCTGAAGAATTCTGAACCTTTAAAATTTCTGTAAAGATTTTCCCTTTTCAATGTTCATATATGCCTTTAAAATGAGACAATTTAATTTTTAGCATGTCAACTTCATAATATCTGATAACTTTTTAACACATTTAATTTGACAATTCTTCTCTGATTACAGGACTTAACTAACAACCTTTACTTTCAGTGACTACAGTAGGAAGTAGACCTTACCTCTTTAGTTATGTATCCATCCTTATTTATATCATACAAATTGAAAGCCCAGTTCAGTTTCTCCTGTACTGTCCCTCGGAGTAAAATTGAGAGACCCATAACAAAATCCTAAATAGACAAAAGGTCTTGGTCAGTTTGGAATTGACCAGTTTTTCTCAAACACTCAGAAATCCAGAATAATGCATTTGTCAAAAGTAGGAAAAGATGTGTTGTTCATATTTTTTTGCTTCACTGTAAGTGATAATGATTGCTGAATTAACAATCTAGGTACTATTTGCAACACTTATAATTAATAAGTAAATAGAGTAATTTTCTGTAAACTAAACCATAATTTTCTGTTTGTGGTTGTATCCTCTGAAATGCCTACTGTCTCATATAAGCAAGTTCCTGTTGAAGTGAATACCAGGAAAAAGCCATCCCCATGGTTTAATGGTCCAAGAAAAGCACAGGAGACCAATCTGGGGAGAACTATGTTCTAAGGAACATTAAATTCTTGTTAAATCTGTACCTTGTTAAAGTGGAATATGTGGTTGCCAGATCTTAGATCAATCTGCTGCAGTCAATATTTCAAACTTCCTGTATGATACTGCACACCTCAGTTCTTATTACTTTTATTGGAAATATGATCGGGAATAATAAACATATTACACATCCATGTACCATCTTAATGTTTTTGTGACCCACCAATGCTCTATTGCTACAGAGCTATTCAACAAAAATTAATCAGAAGGCTTTTGAGATTTTTTATATGTAGTATTTGGTTAGAGATTTTTGTTTCATAACAAATACCCTTTTGACAGCACAAACCTCATTTACATTTAGTGAGCATCTTCCTGACTGCAGAAAAAAATCAATTCCCATCACCTCTCTTCTGTAGTTCTTAGCATGTTCATATTTTGTAAACAATAACTTTTTTCCCCCTAACAATCTCCTCCATCTCTTTTTATTTGATAAGCATATGAACCTATAAATATGTGAAATTGCCTTCATAATAGGTCGAGTAGAATATGGAAGTACTTGTATTTAAATGTGCCTTCCTATATTGCTGACAATGACATATGGGAAGTCTTAGAGTAACATTAAAGCAGAGATAATAAAAGCCAAAATATTTTTTATTTGCTCCAGCTAGGTTTTGCATTTTTTCTAACTCAGGAACAATGGAAAAGACTACACTGAGGTCAGACATAAATTACAAAGGCCTGGTGTACCACAAAGTCAAATAAGTATACCTGTTACACTGAAATATACGCAGATACCATGGCCTTAGGTGGTTTAATAGGCACAGACACCTCTTCTGACAGCTTCAGTCTTTTTAACAATTCAATTGACATGCTCTGGGTTTTGTTAGTCTGTCACAAATTTCTGCCTGATATGCCCTTTGGGTAAATGGATACATGAATCTTGACATAAATTTGCTCATCTTATCTACATCTCAATGATTAATTGAGGGTTACGGGGTTAAATCTCCAAACAGCTCTTTAACAATGTACTATTAAACATTAAAATGTTCAAGAAATTCAGAACAGATTGGAGCACATTACAGTATTAGCAATTAACCTTTTTAATTCAGTACCATATCTTCAAATCTTTTCTGCACTGTTCTATATTCTTTCATGTAGCTTCTCCTGAACCCCTTTGCAAAAGTTCCCCAGTTGCATTATTTTCTTAGATTATATGTAAGAATTCGGAATTTATTTTTATTTTGGCATAGCAACATTTTAAAATTTCTTTTATCTAAAATCCATTTTTCTTTTCTTGTTCAATTCTCTTTGTTCCTTTCTGTGATGCACCACCTGTGCCAGCTGGCTTCCTGGAATCATTTATATCCCCATTTCTATCATCAGTTTTAAAAAAAAATGCCTTGATTTTATGTTGTTTTTCTTGGGACCGGCTGTTCTTAAAAAGCAGAGACAACTCAAAAACCCTCTGGGAGTGTGCCCTAAACATTTCAGCAGTGAGTCATCTCCTTCCATATTGCATCAATGTGTTTTAAGATCACACACAGTTCAGGTGCATTGCCTTTGTCTGAGTGTTGTGCAGGAGACATCTCAGGGACAAGAGAAAGGATTTACCACAATAGGAAAGTGTGATGAGCTGGATAAGGACCGGCTAAGATGGGATGTCTTTTCTACATACTTACTTTCAAGCAACTGAAGAACACAGTAATAAAATCATACAGAATCAGAGTATCTGATTCAATGGATACAGGCCAAATCCACAGGGTATTTTGGGCTGGAGTGTTGAATGGGAAGATGCTCTGCATGGTGCAAGGCAGTTTGTGTGTCAGGAGCAGTGTAGCCATTCTAGCTCTTAAGCTAATAATCCAGTGCAGAAAGCTGCAGTAAACCAGCAGTGCAGAGGGAAGCAGCTCAACTCAGGGAGCAGCTGCCCATCTTTATGGGTGTTACCAACAACTCAGTGATGCACGAGCCAGGCACAGCATTTAGCAAAGAGCATGACTGCAAGTCCCCATTACAGTATTAGTGTACCCAGATGCTGTTTTCCATCCTGCTTTAGACACCTAATTTCTAGGGAGATAGGAATTCTATTTTTAGAGCCTATTCATTTTTAAAGAAAATTTCACCATACTCAGATACATACACACATCCTCTGAGGATGCTGTCACTGCCCACTGAGATGGATGGTCCCACTCAGTTGAGCACCTGATAGGGAGAGGTGCATCTGATCAGGGTGACAGAGGAGCCTAAAACTTAGGTCTGGGCTAAGACACAACTCTGGTTTGGGTCTTTCTTCAGGCTGTGACAGTGAATTTAGAAGCACAAAAGACTCTGCCTTGGTACTTGCCTTTACTCCTTTCCACAGCTTCCTGTTTGCTCCTTGCCAGTTTCCTTCAGAGCATGCTAATACCTGTTAGGACCTCCTTCTGAGCCTAATTTTGATTCTTCAAGAAAGAGGCATGTCTCACTGAAGGGCTGCAAGATGCAATGTCACTGCATCTGTACCAGAGCCTCTGTGTACTCAGACCCCGCTCACATTTCTATTCTACACTACAGCTGTAGAGATGTCTGGTTGTGATCTGGGATGAACTTGTATTTGTGGGGCTTTTTCAGCAATGATTAATTATCTCCTAGCAAGGTTGTTGATGACTTTCTGATTGCTTGATCTCTCAGTAAATCTTTGGGGATAATTAGTTCATTAATAAATTAATTAACAAGCTTATTAGTGTGTTGTCTCAAATCCATAGGAAAGCTTAAAATTATTCCACCTGGTCATGCGTTCCTTTACATCTTTTTTCAAGGCCAGAAGTAGGTAGGCAGGAACCTTAATCCATTTTTAAATTTAGATTTCAGGATTTTGAAAAGGAATCAAGTGATGTCACAGAAGTGGTGGAGCCCTGGCGTGTGTAAAACAAAGGTCACAAAGGAAGAACTGCTCCTAAAAGGAAATGCATTTCTTTGTAGCTACTTTAAATCAGATGGTGTTAAAATGTTTATATGATCACCACTGTATTAAGAAAAATTAGCTCATTTCTTACGTGACACGGACAAACTTTTTTGTGTTGTACCCACAGAATCATGCTTGTGAACCTTATGAAATTCAGTGAGGCCAAGTTCAAAGTCCTGCACCTGGATCAGGGCAATCTCAAGCCAGAATAAAGGCTCGGCAGAGAATAGATTTAGAGCAGCCCTAAGGAAAAGGACTTGGGATATTAGTTGATGAAAAACTCAACATGAACCACCAATGTGCGCTTGCAGCCCAGAAAGCCAACCATGACCTGGGCTGCATCAAAAGAAACGTGACGAGCAGGTCAAGGAAGGAGATTCCTTCTTCTCTGCTCCTCTTCTCTGCTCTCATGAGACCCCACCTGGAATACTGCATCCAGCTCAGGGGCCAAAGGACATGGAACTGCTGGAGCAAGTCCAGAGGACTTCTGCTATGAAGACAGGCTGAGAGAGTTGGGTTTTTTCAGCCTGGAGAAGAAATGACTCCAGGGACACCTTAGAACACCTCCCTTTACCTAAAGAGGGCCTACAAGAGAGCTGGGAAGGGACTCTACACAAGGACATGTAGGGACAGGACAAGGAGGAGTGGCTTTAAACTGACAGAGATTAGGTTTAAATTAGCTATTAGGAAGAAATTCTTCACTGTGAGGGTAGTGAGGCACTGGAACAGGTTGCCCACAGAAGCTGTGGATGCTCTATTCCCAGAAGTGTTTAAGGTCATGTTGGATGGAGCTTCAAGCAACCTGGTCTAGTGGGAGGTGTCCCTGTCCATACCAGGGGAATTGGAACAAGATGATCTTCAAGGTCCCTTCCAGTCCAAGGAATTCTATGACCCATTTAAGTGTTGCCTTCATAAAACTGCTTTGGACACTACTATTATTAGTGAAATATGAGGTTGTGTTTGATCTTAAGAACTGTACTTTTGTATATAAGTGAGTTAGCAAGCTTGCTAATTTATTATAATATAATAAATATAAGTTTGGTTTTGATCAAATATGATGGAAATCTTTAAATATCTCCATTGTGTTTGGGCACGGCACTGCACTTTAAGGTACTGAGAATTTGTGGGATTATTGAATGACTTTCAGTAAGGTCACATTTAGAATAGCCTTAATCTGCATCTACAACAATTGAAGGATACTGATTTGGATATTTGCATGTGTGTGCAATGAGGTTTACCTTTGACAACACGTCTAAAGTTAATTAGCCTCCATTTTTCTGAATGTGTAAATAGCTTTGCGGCCAGATCTTAATTTTGGTTCGGTGACAATGTACATGCAGCAAATGAAAACCTTGCTTTTATATCTGACTCTGTCTAATGTAAAAAGGAACTTCGCTAATATGCCCGCGAAGACATAGAGCCTTCCAATAGCTGGGTCACTGGGTCTTCAGAAACTCTGCTCTCATATTAAAGCAAAACTAGTTCACAAAACTAATGAAATAGACTAGTCTCAAAATTAATACACTCATGGGATAAGGAGAAATAAGTTCAAGAACGTAGTTTTATAAGTTTGGTTTTTATGCTACATAAATCCTTCACTTAGAGATGCTGGCTCTTACCAAAAAGCATACAGATTTAGGGATGACAAAACTCTAAGGACAGCAATCTCACCAAGAAATGTCAATTAAGGTGTGCATATAAGTTATGCTCAGATCTAGCACTTAACTGTTGATGGTTGAAAATTTGATTTAAAAAAGAGCAAAAAGCTAAAGCAAATTCTCCCATTTTACCTGCAACTCCAGCTACCAGTGCTTCATGGGGAATTGAGATTGCAACACAAAAAAAAAAAAAAGGTCATTCTAATCAACAGAAGAATTTTCTAGCATTTCAGATTTTGCTAATCTTTATCTTCACTGAAGATAGCCAGAGTGCTTTTATCATAGATAATTATATTAAATTTTATTTACTCCTACACTTTGATACATTAATTATTTGGAAAGAATGATTATTTTTGTCTCCGAGCTTTTAAATTACTCCCTCTCTACCTTTAGAGCTGTTTACTTTTGTTGTTTTTCTAATGGAAATTAGAAAACTAGAATAAAGATTGGAATAGAAAGAAAATGGCACAGCTGCACCTAGGATTAAAAGGAGCAGGAAAAAAAAAAGAGATTATTGTATTTTGCACATTTCACAATATCTTCTTTCACACTTTGCAGCTATTTTCATGTGATTAGGAAAAAAAACCCAAACGCATACATTTTTAACTTCAGGAGGATGTTTTTAAAATGACTGTCATACAGTTTGTAAGTACAATGTTGCTACAAGGACACGGAAGCAAGAGTCTTTTGACAGCAGTAGAGTCATGCTGGATTCACAATTAGTGCAAATAATAACAAAGTCCACATCACTCATATCTGCCTTGATATTGAACAATAGTTCAGCACCTCTGCTTTTATTTTCCTGATTTATTTTATTCCAAAGCTCTTTTTTTTTTTTGTGCACAAGCCTGCATTCTGAGATAACAAAAACCCACAAAAAAAGTGTTCCAAATCTAGTGCACTTCTTAAGAATTTCTGTCTGATATACAAGTGTCAACAAATTGACTAGAAAAGGTACAAAAGCTTTTTTTTTTTGTTCTCATTCTTTTTAATGATAACCACAGAAATATTTTTCATCTACTGATTCTAAAAATGTGTTTTTCTCAATGCATCTTCTGTTGCTGAAACTGAAAAAGGAGACGTTTAGGTTATATATGCAAAAGAAATTCTTTATTGGGAGAGTGATGAGGCACTGGCACAGGCTGCCCAGAGAAGTTGGAGATGCCCCATCCCTGGAAATGTCCAAAGCCAGGTTGGATGTAGCAACTTGGTCTAGTGGGAGGTGTTCCTGTCCATGGCAGGGGGTTTGGAAATGGGGAATCTTTAAGATCCTTTCCAATCCAAACCATTCTATAACTGTGATTTGACCAGAATAATCCTTGCAGATTTAGCACATGTACAGAAGACGTGAATAAAATCTCCATTCCTGCTCCTATTTTCACATAGATCCCACTGACTTCATCTGCCTGGAAAAAGGTGGATAGGGTTCATGGTTTTTTTTAAAATAAATGCAAATATTGATCAAAAAAATTCTGATTATTGTCTTAGTTTAAGGTATAGATTACTGATCACAGTGCGTCTGACTGACAAGTCTTCTTCCTTTTACATCAATCAATAGCTTCTATAAAAAAAAATCTGTGTGACCTCACAATGTCATTCACTAAAATAAATCATAAAAATATGTACAGTGCTTTTCAATAAATTTTAAGTGAGTGTATTTATCACAATCCAATCAAAAGATGTAAGGAAATAATTTATTCATTATACTCAAAACCAAAAAAACCCATGACAAAACAAACATATCCTTTTGCAAATGAACAGACTTTTTAAAAAAAATCTTTACAGTATTTTGTACACCCTTTTCTCATCTACACTATTGCAGTAAGGTCCCCCTTTTCCATATTAAATTGTGTAGAAGACATCAGTCTTAGCAGGGAAAGGCAGAACTGGAAAAAAAGACTGAGCAGTTAAATAGAGGAAGAACAAAGTTCCAACTCTTGTGCTTTTAAAAACCTTTACTTTAAAGCCTTTTTCTAGAACTTTCTGGAAACTAAGTATGAAAAATTCAATTTTGGCTGAGTCATCACCATAATATTAGTTGTAGTTCAGAGACCTCATCTTGGAAAGGCAGAGAGGAAGAATTATTTTATGCAACTTGTGTATAAATTGAGTTACCTTTTAAATGGACAGATTTTTAAAAATATTATGTAGTAGCACAGTCTGAGTTACCAGTATAGAATATACAATTGTAAAGTAATGACTTTTGTTATTACATTGGAAAAACTTGAAATTTGCGTCACATAAGCTAAAATTTCCCTAATGTGAGGCAGCCACCCAACTGGACTTCATTACCAGTAACAGCAAAATAACAGAAATAATCAGTGACATCACTTACCTCAAAACTTACAGATCCATTGTGATCAGTGTCAAATGCATTAAACAGAAAATGTGCATATGTTGTGGAATCTGAAATTTAAAACAGCAAAAAATAATTCACAGTAAGCCCATCTTATTTAATAACATTAAATTTAAATTAGTTCTATTAAAACTATTTGATGCCAACATATATTTTGATACCAAAATTTCATAGGAAGACTAGATTTTCAATGAAATTTGTACTTCCTTTTCATCAGGAGAGGAGGGATAAGTTATAAGTTTAAGTGTATGGATAGGAAAATTCTCTTCTTGAGTATCTCTATTGATTTTTATTCTTGTTTTTGCTAATCACTATACCTGAGCAAAAAGCAAAGATGAAATATTACTGTACTCTGAAACAACTGTTTTAACAGGAGCATGGACTGTGACAGAGATCTCTCTCAAATGCTTGCTGTGAGGAATGTGTTCATTTGTTCCCATAAATGAGGGAAGCAGACAATGCCCTCACTGCATAATGTGTTCCAGTTCTGCTCTGGACACAGACCTGTTGCCCAGGTTGAAGCTGATCTTGTCAGAAAGCTGCTGCTGCTGTCAGGCCTTATGCTCTCCCACAGGTGAGAGGAAATCCTGGCTTGCTGCTGAATTCCCATGATTGTGGAGTTAGGGCTTGGAAAAATTGGCTGTGACTCACTAAACGGTCAGTAAGGCTCTGAAAGATGACCTTAAACAAATGATCCCTTCAATATTTGCATACTTTCCAAACCTCCTCCCCAGTGCATATTGACTCATTTCAGAAACAAAAGACAGCTTGAATATAAATCTGTCAAGAGTGTAACTTTTGTAAAGACCCATCTTTCTATTTCCATGGAATGCCTTCTGAAAGGCACAACTTGCTCCAGGAGTAATCTATTGTGAAGAGAGCACTTGTCCAGAGACTGCCCTGTGATGTGAGCTAGAAGCTGCTGGGGGTAAGAGAAATCAACTGTCCTCAGTGTTTTTCCCTCCCTCAGACTCATGCAAATTAACAAGGATGAGGGCTTGTTTACCTTTAATACTCACTTTTCCCTTTCTACTCCATATGTTTACATTAATTTTAGATTAATTGACATTAACCTCACAAATTATTAATAATGAGTGAAGTGTTATGAAATCAGTTTCTCCTTTGCAGAACAAACTTCTCCCTATCATGGAAAAATCTGATCAGTGCTGAAATGCCATTTTCTGATTTCTTGGCACTAAATCATTTCACCTTTTATACGAATCCTGCAAACCTTTATTTTTCACAGCCCGAAATACTGTTTTGCTTTAAACTGAGCAATAGTCTGGGGACACTCACCTGAAATGTCACCTTGACTCCAAGGAACCAAATATACCAAAATTCAAAGCTTTGTGCTTCATAGATTCAAACCTCATATTTGTAAGAAAGTCCTCTATTCTTCCTTCACTATGTTTATTTTGTATGATGTGAAATAATCATAACAAAAAACCCTGCAATCTTTAAAATCTGTCTACGTATTTTCAGAGAATTAAATCCCCACAACCACTATTTAGAGAGTCATTCATTCTTCCATGTATCCAATCACAACTGTAATTGCTTAAGCATAGATACATCAGATACATTCGCACTTTAACTGGAAAATGTAAATTTGTTGACTAAAGTTTGCATTTAGGTTTTTAATAGTCATATTTTCTATAATCTGCTGAGCCTTCTGTTGTGCAACAAAATATAATATGCAAATGATCTACAGGGAAAAAACATGTTACAGAGGTATAATTACTGTAAAATGAATTTTAAATACCTCTTGGCACCCATTTCTCATAAACACCTGAAATATTCCTGGTTATTTTCTGCAGATATACAGAAAACACAAAGTTATTTTAATTTTCTTGCCCACACATGACACAATATACTACTTTTTTGTTTGGTGGTGTACGAAAAAAAAAAAGTCCCTAGTTGAAGAAAATTTTTTTCTGGTAAGCCGTCTGAAAAAAAAAATAAAATCAAAAGTCTTTCTCAGAGTTGTTGGTTTAAGCAATTCTGATCTGAAATTCAAAACCACAGCATAATCTGACAAGTTTGTCTTTTGATAAGAGCTATATAGTCTAATTCCCCCCTTTCCTTTCCCCCCTAAATCTTGAACATTATTAATTTTGGACAAAATCTTAACTTTTAAAATTAAATATAGTTCCTTTCGAAGTATATGATATCATAAGTAATAGGCTAGGTTGCTGTTTTAACAGATTGAGATAGGAACAGATATTAAATCAGAATTCCCTTGAAAAACACCATCAAAGCATTTTAAACATCAGAGACAAAAAATGGTAATCATTACACATGGAGCAGCATGACTTATCAAACTAAGAGCATGATTTATTTTGTTCAGAAGTGATGAAGGAGAGCAATAATTATTCAGTGTGTGGATTCTTATTTATGACCTGCTTGGCTGAAGAAAAATCCCAAGTTTTATTTCAAGTGATCCACTGCATAAATGCAGTGGGTGTACGCATTCACCTGTATAGCAGTGAATCTAAAAAGAAATTCCTGCAGTGCCCTTTCTGGCCTGGAAAGCTTTTTACAAAGCTGCTTTTGCCTCTTAAAATACATTGCTATTGCTGCAATCCAGTGTCATCTCCTTTCCTTTGTTACTCTTTTGGCCCCTTGTGCTATTTGTAATCCTCCTGTACCTTGTTCTGGACAAGCTTGGAAGTTGCTTGAGGAAGTAACTTGCTGGATGACATTGAAAAATCTCTTTGGTTGCCCTGAAGCTTAAAATTGTACAGACATAATTTTGTTTGTTCAGATATGTATTGTCATAATGATACATCTCGTTGTACCTGGTTTTCCATCACACAGACAGTTGGGGCATACATCTGCACATTTTAATTTGGGGAAAACTGTCAAGATTCTTTTTTCCTTTTTAATATTGGAACATACATAAAATCATTATTTTAAGTGCAACTGAAATTTAAAGGCCTCAGCTGGACACATTATTTTGACAAGACATTCAAAGATTTAAGAACTTAGTCTAGCTTCTTAACTAGGCAGTCCAGTGCAGTTCTCACCTCCTCCAGATTATGCCACTGCCTAAAATGCCAGAAGAGGAGCAGTCGGGTTAGCATTAACACCAGGAATAGGAATAGAAATTAGACATACCATATACATCCATTTTAACTACATTAACAATTTTTCTTCTCTGTAACAACCAGATCTGGACTAGTAAAGATTATTCTTTTAAGATTACATTTACTCTCACAATATCTTTGACTTTACTTTTAGAACCAGTGTGCTTCCTCTTTGCCCATAAAAAATTCTGGGTGTACCAACATGAAATACATTAGATTTTTTTTATATTAAGTGTAGTAAAGGTGTAGTAAATCACATAGAGAGAATTATTTTAACTACCCAGGGTAACTAAAAAATATAATATTTCAAACTGTAATTGTTATCTTGGTCTAAAAGTTTACATATAGAAACAATCAGTAAGCAGGTCAACCCTGCTACCCTTTTGTTCATCTCTATTGAGTGCCTGCTCCTTAAGGATTTCAGAGATGGTAATCCACACTGAATATTGCTCTTTTCTTTCTAGGTCTTTATTCAAAATAAAACTAATGGGGAGATTTTTTGTTCCCTACCAATTAAGGATGGGTTTTTAACTAAAAAATTAAAAGAAGGAGTTCTGAACTGTCTCAGAGAAATACAAAAATCTCAAGAGCTCTGAGAGAAGCTGAAGAGGTAGGATGGAAGGGTTGCAGGAAAATATGAAGGGGAAGGGGGGGAAACTGAATAGCAAATGCAAGAGGAAGACGAGAGAGGAAAAAATTCAAATTGAAAGAAATCTGAGGTTGAAGGAAAAAAACTTGTTATGCATTTTTGTGTTAACTTATTTGTACTAAAAGATAATGGAAATGAAAAAATTAAAAACTCCTGGATATTCAATTAATGGAAATCAAGGTTAGCATTTAATAAGAGAAACCCCATAGAATTAAAGGGGAGTTTGGCTATTAAGATGGGCGGGTACCTGCAGTGCCGCCTACAGTTCCTCCTACTATGAAATAAAAGTGAATTCTTAGATAGCTTAATGAGAAATAACCTACTTAGAGAAACTTGTTTTTCAATGGTACCCCAGCACAGATAGTAACTCATAACAGAAGACTGACTTTTTGTAGATATCATTGCATTTCATTCAGAAATACAGACTTTAAAATGTGTCCAGCTATCAAGGAATTACCCCATGAGTTCAGACAGAGCTTGAGGCAACAATTTTGTTAATTTGAACAGGAGGCTCTTTTGTCAGACTTAGGAACTAACAGATATACTGCAGACTAATCATGTCTGCCAAGTACTCACCTCCCTGTGGAAAGAACTGAGAGTAGATCTCTTTGAAGGTTTCTTCATTGACAACACCACTGGGGCATTCCTGGAAAAAAAGTAAATGACAAGAAATGAAGATGATCCAGCCTGGTCCTGTCAGCTCATGTGTTCATGAGACCATTCGCATGTGCATGACTGGTAATACAACGTGTGTGACTTTGCACTTTCAGCCAAATATTAATGCACATTATCATACTGAAGTATCTTCCTAAAGAATTCCCATGAGACAAAAATTCCTTCTATGCCATGGATCTCAATTTCATTTGAGATCTGAGAGACACACGTGAGCAGCAGGCACTGTGCCACAGTGAGTGGAGCTTTTGTGTCACCTGTGGGCTGTGGCTGGTCCCCCCCTCAGCTGCAATCTGCATTTGCATGGTATGGAAATCAAGCAGGAGTGTAAAAACTTCAGTATTGTTGATAAACATGCAGTCATATTCTGCTGGAAGAGTTCTATTCAATGAAATCAAAAGACCCTGCTACTGAAGGTCTTATTCAAACATTGCAGATCCTTTTGCCTCTTTGCATCTTTTTCATAAACTGAAATATGTAACATAGAATAAGTAGGAAGTTTCTGAACAGAGTGACTACAAAGAAAATAAAATTAAGAGAAGGAGAAGAATAAAGATGGTTAAACCAACAACTCCACAAAAATTACTTATGCAAAGAGGTAGGAAAAGTAGAAGGAATACTGTAGTTGTCTACTAAGTCACGCATACATATCAAGACCAGAGAGCTGATTTCTAGTCCCGACTTTTCCAGGCTGAGCAGAAGACTTTGGGCAATGTACTTAATTACGTTTTTGCCTTAATTCCTTCTTTAATAAAAAGGGAGGGGGGCGGGGGGGGAGAAGGGGGGAGAGAAGTCAGGTATGCTCTTTAAAAGGGAAGGACTTTTAGAAACAAAGGAAAACAAGAAAACGCAAATTAAGTTTTGAGGTTCATACATTTGTTTTTTGATTATTATCATGCTATTTGGACTGAGGACTCGAACATATGTGCTTCTAGTCCTAAGCTCAGGAAACTAAATAGGTTGAAATGGTATCAAGAGTAGTGTAACATCTTTTACCAGTGTAATAACAACTTTTCCTGTGAGAAAAAATAGTATTCCAATTACATCAAATAAGGACCACTGAGCTATTAATAGTTCTGGCGTCTTCTGCTAAGAAACAAATAGTGTAACCTTTCTAATTGAGAGGCAAATGCACCATCTGAGAAATACGTGTCAGATCTGTAGGTCTAGGATTATTATGATTTTATGTCACTTATCTTTAGCTAAATCAGCTTTTCATCATAACTAAGCATATGCAAACATATAGTAAGAAACAATTCTGTTTGATCAGACGAACAGCTGTGTCAGAGACACAGATACAAAATTATTTTACCCTGGGCACAGACGCTGCCACTAATGCAGGCAGAGTTAGAGCTCAGGTTTCTGTAAGATATAAGAAATAAATACTGACTGCTGGGCTACTCTGCCTTTGGAACCAAAGCCTTTGAGGAATGGGAGGAACAGTGAAAGGAACCTCTACCCTTCATCAGGTAAGGAGCAATCCATAATTGAGGAGCATCTCCCTGACTGTCATGTCTTTGGGTATGAGGGCATTCTAAAACATCTCTCTCTCTTTATCAGCTTTCCAAAAAGACTGTAGCCAGAGAGGCCACTGTCTATGGTTTCTAGCAGGTTTACAAATAGCAAGCAAGAGGAAATGGCCTCAAGTTGCCCCAGATTCAGGGGAGATTCACATTGGATATTAGGGAAAATTTCTTCACTGAAAAGGTTATCAAACATTGGAACAGGCTGCACAGGGAAGTGGTTGAGTCTCCATCCCAGAAGATATTTAAAAGCGTGTAGGTGTGGCACTTGGGGACATGGTTAAGTTGTGGATTTGGCAGTACTGGGTTAATGGTTGGACTTGACAGACATCTTTGTGATGTTATGATTCTACTATGCTGCTTGTCTTTGGGAAGCCTTCTGGAGTTGTATAAGTGCATGCAAAAGAGCAGTATGTTTACTTGGATTCAAAGCACATCAAAGAAAACAGTGAATTCTTCAGATACTCATTTAAATGATATTATACTTATTCAATGTAGAAAATGTAACAAAAGTATTTTACAAGTTTGTCTTCCAAGGTTACATTGGTATATAATTTATGTCATTCCCAGACCTGCAGGAGGAAGAATAAACAGCCTTTTCCCTGAGCTGGATATGAGTGTGAAAGAACAATGCAGCATTTTGAAATTTTAGAAAAAGAAGCAGTGGCTTTTTTCTGTTCTGCGAGTATTTTTTTTTTTATACAAGAAAAAAAGAGCTAGGCAAATTTTGAAGGAATTAAAGAGAAAACCTGTATTTTTGAATTTTTACAGGTCAGATGTTGCCTTTTGTTTCTGAGAAGTTTAATAAATAATAAATGACAAAATGAACATTTAAGATCATCTATGGCTTACTAACATGTTAAACAATTTTTTTACATTTTCCTTGGCTGACAGACATTTCCTGACTGCATTTAAATGTTGTGATATTAGAGGATAATTAAGGATACTCCGCAAAAATATATACAATTTATTATTTGTTAGTTCAAAATAAGCTGGCAGCCTTTGTTATTAGAAAAATACATGATCTACATACCTCCTTTAAAGTCAGTCCTTCTTTTTTTTTTCTGTCACTTAATAAGGTCTGGTTTCACCAGACTGTTTGAAAGAATCATTGCTTGAAAAGGCAACCTACTTTCAGAGAATTATATATTCGCAGAGCCAGGAATGACATTTTGAGTTTCTCTAGCTTGTCCCTCTGTAGTTTCCCCTGTTCTTTGCCACAGCATTGCCAGCAACACTTCACTTTTTCCATCCTCGAAGGTCTCTAGAAATGGTGTCTTAAGGACACTCATTAAAAACCTGAGATGCTGGCCAATTACACTTACCAGAAATATCAGCTCAAACTTTTCTTTCTTTAGCATACATCTTTCCTCTGAGACTCTACATGACAGGGAATGCTTCTGATCTTGAATAATTTCCCTCTAAAAATACATGTGGCCAATGTGATTTACCTCCATGACTGTACTTTTCTTGACTCATAAATCTGGCTTTATTGTGTTTATCAGGAGATTTGTGCAGTTCAGGGAAAGAGATTAAATATTGTATTTGTTAAGTATGCCCCATGGTCTTATGTCAAGCTATTGCTGAGTTCTTCCACTGTACAAATTATAATTAAAAAATCTATCTCACCTTTCATTAAACTCTTATAAAAGAGAGGAAAATAATTAAATAGTTGAACAGAACTATGTGAGGCTTATTTAACAATTTCCTATATTCTTTCTTTCCTTGATCTGAATATAATTTACTTTGTTACAGCAAACTTCTGTTTGGCAATCTTTTAAAATTGTATTAATGTATTAGATTTTCCTTTGGGAGAATAAAAAGGAGGGAATGTTCAACTTGAACTGTATCCAGTTCTCTCTCTTTTAAAGAGAAAATAATATAAACTGACAAACAGAAGAGACAGAGAATAATAAATATGATTCTGCCTTTTGATGATCTCTCTTGCTTGCAATTTTGCTGCTGGGAAATTACACCTCCAGCACGTGGTCTTATGAACCACTCCAAACCCTGCAAATTATTTACAAGCCTCATACTGTCTAAGACATCTTTCCTTCAGTATTTTTAAAAATACTGCAGTAGGTGATTCTTCTTTACTGTCTGATAAACATCCTTTCCAGAAAAGAGGCAAACCAAGAAGACACAAAAAAAGAGAAATAGTGAAATGTAGAAAAGAGAATGAAGGAGGAACAAACTCAAAGCTCAGACTTTTGTCTGCATAACAAACAATTTAGAATGATGGATAAAGCTGGAGCTTTGGCAGTTTTGCATATCTTTTAGTTACAGAATTCTGCATGGCAGGCTTCCCATCCCATGTTTCATCAGTTTTCATACTGCTTCATATTAGATACATGTTCATGTCCATTGATTTTATTATCAATGACTAATAATAATTTCTCTTTTTGCATGTACTTATATGCTCTATTTGCATGTATCTTATTGTAATACAGCTTCAGCTACTGCTGGATGAATCTAGGGGCATGGCAGCACCCTTTTCTCTTCCGTGGTGTTGAATCTGACCAGATAGCTCCCTCTAAGAAATTTAACTATTTCATTTATTTTATTTAATAAATTTCTATAATTTCTACACATTTCTATAAATTTATTCATCAGTATTGTAGACATTTTACTTGGGAATACTTTAAGAATTAAAGACTTATTTACCAAATACCAACAGGGTTAAACTGAAATTTTTACCTACCTTAGAGCTGCATGTTGAAATTTATAAATTAAATTAAATTGTAATTTAAATTAAAATGTAAATTAAAAATAAAATAAACCTGTTATTTCGTAACTAATTTCTCTGTAGTAAATATAAATAAGTTTGTCCATGCTATATTCATTAGTAATAGATTCCATTGCCTATTTATTTTGAAATGACAGCGAGAGCGATTAATTTTCTGACCTGAAAGTACTTTTAGAATACAGGGTTCGCTTTTGATACTGGTTTATTTCAGAAAAAACACAGAACACATATCAGAAATTATCTTTGATAAAAGAGGCTGGGTGGCATTTCTGGAGTTCTGATCTCACTACTGGCCAACACAGAAGAAACACCAAGAGCAGGGTAAAAACACTGCAGCAGCTAATAAAAGTGAACTTGTTCTAGCAGGACTTCAAAGTAGATGATGCAAACAAAATGAGGTTTCTGGGGGAGAGAAGGTTTTGAAGTTCTTAAAGAGAAAATGAGTGCAGTATAAAAAAATATCTCAAAAGATATGTTTAAAAGAGATGCAATGCAGTAGCCTGTGAAGCAGCCTCAGAAAACTAATTCAGAGAAAAACCTCTCTCTTGAAATATTTGAAATGTGGCTGAAAAAAGCACTAGAAATTAACCTGGGAATAGTCAGACAGTTCAGAAGATCTTTTCTCATTAAAACATGATTTCAAGAAATCACAGACAACCAAATTTATTCTCCTTTTTTTTTTTTCTCTTCTTTTTCTCTAAATACTTCCAGAAGAAAAAATAACAGAAGATTGTGTGGAAAGAAGAGAGCCACTGATTTCCTGCCATAGAAGAGCAATAAATTCCCAGAGATGGAAATACAAGCAAAGTATTGTCCATTAGGTGTTGGTAACATTTCAAGGGGTTGCTTCAGCTATGAAGTAAAAGGAAAATGCCATGTCTTTTTAATCTATTCCAGACAGTCATTTCTCTGATCCACTTCTTTGAACTGGTGCCTTCTGGACTGCTGCATTGTCAGTGCTTGGGCTCCTGCATTTAAATACCTCTTTTTGAAACTACCTGAATGACAGAAACATTTCATTTCCTTTGTATAGATTTATCATTCAACACATCAGCACATCAAATGGGAGCTTTGAGGAAATTTTTAGGAAACCACAGCACGTATGAGATAATTGCAGTGACTACAGAAGAGAGACCTGCTTTGGTTCTTTTGATCAGGCCAAAAATTATTCACTCAACTCTGTGTTCTCCTTGAGGTTTGCTGTATGCCTGCTGTAAAAGCCAGTTTGTCAAAGGACTGGGAGGATTATTGGCAGGACAGTGTCTCCAGCTACTCACAAAGGATGACAATTAGTTTTATTCTATCTTTACACCCATCATTTTGGGGTCTGCCCAGGCCTATGCTATAATAGAACAAGCCCAGACCTTACCTGCCTTTCTTCTGAAAGGCAGCGGAAGGAGCTGCTGTTCATGATCAAGAAACATGCAGAGAGAAGAAGAGCAGAGACTGCCGTGGAGGAGATGGGTAAAGGAAAATTTTGAACATTTGCATCTGGTGCCCAACCAACAGTCCTGGCCACCAAACAGGCTCAAAGCCTTTCCTACCTCATAGAAGAGTTGAGAGTTCCAGTATATTAACATGGGTAAGACACATGCAGCTACTCGGAGAGTAGAAATTGTAAAAGCTCAAAATACAAGGTGCTGATGGGGTTTTTCATTTTTATTTATTACAGTGGTGGAAATTAGTTTTTATGAAAAATTTAACTCTAAGACCAGAATGAATATGCCTTTCATCTGTGGAATATTGTCCCCATTATGTATAACAATATATGTTATAGACATGAATATATTTATAAAAATCTATATCTAGCTCGATGGATTTTCACTCATTTTCTCTAATAAATAACCTATGTTCAACTCAATTATTTTGAAAACCACTGGTGTTTTTAGCTTCAATTTTCACTTCTATATTTTGAGCTATCAGGGAAGGGGCAGCTATTAATTTAACCTCCTGTCTATTGAAATTGAATTATTGAATTAGATCTTGGGTTTCTTTTTTTTTTTTTTTTAATTTTGTTTCTCATGCTAGTTTTCTCAGGAGTGGGCTATAAAAATCACTTTCACAGCACGTCTTCTTTATTGAAAATGATACTTGGTTTGCATTTTTAGAAATAACTTCTGTCACACATAAAGACGCTGTAACAAAAATAGTGATGAATGATGAAATATGTGCAACCAAAATTATATCTTGGATCAGATTTCTTTACTTCAAGAGGGCCCAAGTATTTCCCTAAGACAGTTTGCTATTGTTTTCATTTATCGAAGAATCAATCCTTATAGATCAGAACACAAAAGAACATACCCTTGGGGTATGTTTTTGAATATAGTTGAGCCTAGAGAGCTAATAGTGGTGGTGGGGAAAATAGTTTCTCCAGTCTTTACAGAAGTGTATGGGATGAAAGACATACAGAGTAATGGTTAGAGAAATGGTTAAGGATGCTTACCTCAGAAAGTCTTTTGTCCATTCTCTTAAGTCTTGCAATGAATTTGCCTATTTGGTTACCAGTGTAAAGCTTAAGCTGTTTTGTAAGACTCAAAAGAAAGAAGACAGACCCAAACAGAGCACACAAATTACTGTGTCTAAAGGGACAACTTTCCTCTCGATCTTTCCTCTCTGACGTAAAGTACAGTAGGATTACTTCAGCTAAAGACTCACGGGGGAGCACCTCAGGTTGTTGCATTTTTATTTCTGTCAGAGGAGCTGTAAACTCATTTTATAGCTCGGTGCCAACAGTCTACATTTCTAGGAATGCTGCGGCAGTTTTGATGTGACAGCATCTCCATTGAAATCCAGTGGTGAAATACGTGTAAAACCTCTTCAAGCTTCATCTCATCAGGTAAAGCACAAAACTTGCCTCTACTTAGCCACCTGTAGAAGAGTTACAATCATGTTTCCCTATGGCACAGCAAAGATGTACTACATTTTAAGCCTCCCACTGGAGAGGATAATCTAACGAACAAAAGCCTCTTTCCACCCCCTGCTTGCTATGGCAGTTTCAGAGGAAAACAAGCAGAAATAAAGGAACTGGCTCACATCCAGCATGTGTGGCTTCACACAGTAAATAACAATCAACACTTTGGCTGCTTCCACAACTCAGCAGGCAAGGTGCCAGCAAATGCTTTTAATCAGAGCCATTCTTTGTTTAGCAATGCCTACTAACTAGTGACATTTTTAGTATCTTATTATTAGCACTGGCAGTAAAACAACAGTAAACAACAGGGCTAAAGATTTTAACTTAAAAGCTCACCCAAAAGCTTGATACACCAATTTTCATGGATGAGTCCCCAGCATCTGAATGTTGCTTACTTGTTCCTGCGGGATGGCATTTTACAATCCTGACGTGACAAATAGGCAGGAAATATAATTAAACTAAATGCAGCAGAACCCATACTTCAGCAGTGTAGCTTGTTGTAAACTCTTTGGCAGACATAGGGTGCTCAACCTCTTGGGAAAAGCTGCATTTAGGTGAGCACTGCTTGGGTGAATTGCCTTTCACACATCCCCATGTGAGTTCTTTTCATAAAGTTCATTCAAATCAGCTGAAATCCTAGATGAGAGGAGAAGGAATAGCCCCATATTAGCAAGTGCTGGTCCCTTGGGTGTGCTAAGTTAGACCCACCCAAGTGATTCTCTTGAGCAGAACTGAGAACATTACCAGTCCCTAAAAGCAATATTTTAAGGTCAGTCAATTCCTTGCTTTAAAATCATAGAGGCATTTATTTTGCTTTTCTTACATGAGGGAGCAGGTGCTTTCATTTAACCCAGAACACCTTGTATCCTCGAAGAGTTGAAGATTCATTGAGGAAAAAACTGTACTAACAACCTTCTGCTAAATATTAGTGGACTTGCACCATCTTTATATAGCCATATCTGAAAATGGAGAAGCCTGAATTTAGTACAAGGTATTTATGAAGCAGACTCAGCATGTTGGGCATGAAATAATATTCTATATCCTGTCTGAAATGCTTGTCAATCAACTGATCTTGATACTAAGTACTGACGTCAGACCAAATTTTCATTATAATAATCAAGTAAGAACACTGAGTTTTGCAATTCTGAGACACTTGTTTGAATGAAAGACAGTCAGGCTAAAAGTGTGCCCTAAGTCATGCTATTTCAGTATCTTTCAAAGTGACTGTTCTTTGTCTCTTTTAAAAATGTGCAATGGTAAAGGCAGACAGGTCAATATTTGGTTAGTGCTAAATACAATGAAAAGACCAAGGAATTTTAGCGCCTACAGCCTCCTACCAGCTTGCAGAAATGGCAAAGAACATAAAATTCAATGGGGACTGGTTTAGAAACTTAAAATCAAACACTGTGCTCATTATTTATATTTTATATGGTAATACATTTACCCTTTAACAAAGGTTTTTGCTTTCTCCACTACTAACACTTTGTCTCAAGAGAAGGGCCCCAGCAGTGCAAACAGAAGAACAAATGTGCTTACCTGCATAAATATTTATAAAACTGAGCCTGACATTAGCATAAGTTGAAGCTGATTCACCAAGTACAGTGGGGAAAATCAGACACAATTGAGGCAATGATGTGTATGAGGCTGCTGTGGGTGAGAGAGAGATGTGGTCTGTGGGAAGAAATGCTTCTCCCCTGCCCACACAGTGGGGGCAAAATGCCCCAACCCAGAGGATCTCTGTCACTCAGTGTCTGACACAGGGTCTCCTCCTTATGTATCAAAACCACACTGTCACATCTGTGCCTGCCCAGTCCACCAGCACAGCACACTGACACTTTTATTCTGTTGCCCAAAGGCCTCCCCAGAGTGAGGTCTGTGATAAGGAGAAGATACCTGACCACAAGAACCCTCCTGTTCATGGGGATTATGGAAGGACCAGAGTTGGCTCTGGAGGAGTTCCATTAGACAATGGAGGATGTATCCTTGGCAAAGACAAAGGAGATATTATTCCTGTAATTCACAGACATGAGAAAAGCATCAGAATGGAATTTGAAGTTAAGCAAGGAACATGAACTGATAAATCTTTCAGCACAGCAAAAATTTGAAAAAAACTATATAAATCTCCTTTAGTCTGTTCTGGATCCTCCTGTGTGGATACTCGATACATTGCTTTTGGCAGCAAATCTAAAATTTGTAGCATAAGTCAAATTATTGGAATTGAATACTTAAATAAATCCATATAAATGGTGATTGATATTTGCTGGCATGAAAACATGAACAGCATAGAGGAATAAAAAAGGAGAACACATTTTCCAATTAAAATAGGTAACAAAAAGAATAAAAAGAGATAACTAGAGAACCAAATACATCTAAAAAAGAGTCATTTATCAATCAGTTCAGACCTAAAAAAGAGATTTCATTTCTCAGAGTTGTATAATTTCTTATGGAGATAAATTGAAGCTGAAATTGCTGGACATAAAAACTTCCTGCACAGTCTGCTAAGTTTATGGCACATTAAATTTGTCTTTGTTCCATAACCATGGATTTTGAGGACAGAATAAGAAATCAAGGCTGTTATAACTTTGGCTCCATTACAGGAGATGGTGCTATGCCTCTATTTCAGTGAAGTGGACTATTGAATTGGCAGCCTGTGCATCTAAATTCAGTACTTAATGCTAACATTTTAAATCACAAGAAAAATCATAATCATGTTGATGTTCTGATACTCGTAATTGCTTGTAGATAGCATGTCAGACACAAATACTGCTATACACAGACACTGAGAGTTCACTTTTAAAAGTGGTTCTTGGCACTTCTTTTTTGTGAGGCCACTGTGAAGCTGGTTGCAGTGTCAGAGATTCAAAAATGTAGTGAGTATATAATCGTTAGAAATACATGAAGTGCACATGAAGTGCTTCCTAGCTCAGTGTTTTTTCAGGCTTACTGTGATTTCTACTTGACAGATATGGCCATTGAGGGGTAAAGAGTCTCCCCCAAATACACTGCCCACAGAACACACATTTTGCTCTTAACGCCGAGGAATTCAGTGTTCATTTTTTCCTCCTCTAGGGATGAACTTTGCTATCTCCAGCTCCTGGGAAAGTTCAGTTTCCCACAGCCACCAGCCCCCCCACTGTTACTCCCCACTTTGTTCCCAGGACGTGTTTGAGGAGGCTTTGATCAATGGCTGAGAAGCAATCTCTCAGATAGCCAGGCACCCTCTGAAAGGTTTTGGCTGTCAGAGCAGAGACACTAAATTAGGCAGCTGTCAATGTGGAGCCCACGCAGACTCTGAAGCACTTGTATAACACTCTCAGGCAGCCCAGAAGGCTTTCTAGTGTAAGAGTTAAGGTGTGTGGCAGTTAATAAGCCAGCCAAAGAGCCAAAAGGTTGGAGTCTTTAGACTTCTAGTTTCATGCTGTGTTTACTGAATCATGCTGTCTTCAGTTATTGGCTCCTATTTCTTCTCTGACACTCACCATATCTAAGATCTCTCAAGAATATTTTACAATGGAATTCATTGGGTTGAATAAATTCCATTACTTGAAAGCTAATGTGAGAATCATTCACATAATTGAAGTGCAACTGTGCAAATGTCCAGCTGATCTAAAGAATATGGGCTCTGTGAGGCACTTTCACTCAAAGGTAAATGCAGGTCGACCCAAGACTTGTAATAAACTTCCCTGACACTGAAAGACTTGACCTCAAGGCTTTTTCAATTGTGATTTGCTGTTTTATTTGAAGATTTACCATTATTTATTTTTAGCACAGATGAAGATCTAAAATTTATAAACAGAAATTAATTCTGTTGAAATAAAGAAAGAACTTTCATCTGTTTCCCTTATTTTTGACAAAACCTGTGTGTGGCTAATTTTCTTCACATTGATCAGAAATTTAAAGCATAAAAAAATACTAAGATCGAAAATCATTTAGAAATTCCTGGGATCCATGACAGATCCCTGATTCCAGAGCAAATAAGATTTATCTATCAAGTCCAAGGACTCAAAAGGTTGAACTGCACCCATCAAGAAATTTCACCAGAAGATATATTTATTTCCTCTCCCCTCATTGTGCAGGTTTAGGATCCCCACCTGAAAATATGTGTGTCCACTTGCAACATCAGAATTGCAGTGGAACAGAGAGACAACTTTGTACAGGATTTAATGCAGAATTATAACATTTAGTATTCAAATTCTTTAAAAGTAAGAAAATTGGTAGCAAGAAAGTCAGGTAGAGGGATTTTTGAATGCTGCTGTCTCAACTGCTAAATATTCTCACTGAACCACTTTATGTTAAGCTGTGTGTTATAAAGTACAATGTCTATAGCAGTTGCAGTTAATAAGCATCTCACCTCATTAAGAAAAGGGGATGGGCAGAAAAAGAAGAATAAGAAGGTATCTCCTTGTTTTTTAAAATTTTCAAATTACGACATCATCAGAGCTGCATTGCACCAAATGTTACTTCTGTAATGTTAGTGATTACCCAGAAACCAAAATCCAACCACTGCACATAACTCAAATACCAGGCTCTGTAGTCCAGATGCTGCAAAAAAGTAACTGCGGCAAGCTGCAGCCAAAGACGACATTTGGCCACTCAAATTCTAGTACATAAACATTTATATTCCAAACTGATGCACATAAAGCTCATGTGGTAGAAAAAAGCTCTAGCAGTAGATGAGTTATTCTGAGCATCTGGCTGGTGGAGCAGAAGGTCTGCACTGTGCTTCGAGTGTCAGCCTGGCACTTGCGAGCCCCAGGGAGAGCACACCAGAGCCCAGAACAGGGCACTGCCAGCTCCAAACACGAGGGGCTTACAAGCACACAGAACAGTACAATTCCACCAAAATCTAATGTTGTCTTAATTTTAATTTTTTTTCTTTTTTTCTTTCTTGTCTTTTTTTTTTCCCCACAAAGAAGAACTTTAGAGGCATTTGGTGCTCTGCTATTAATATTGGGTACTTAAAATCACAGTCTTTTTGTATGTTTCTTAATTAGAG
This sequence comes from Petroica traversi, assembly GCA_025920805.1. Taxonomy (NCBI): domain Eukaryota; kingdom Metazoa; phylum Chordata; class Aves; order Passeriformes; family Petroicidae; genus Petroica; species Petroica traversi. The sequence goes on along the minus strand of JAHLSL010000015.1, from coordinate 17,848,600 downwards.
ATTTGGCATCTACCTTTTTCAGAGGTAATTCATAGCAAGCAGCCAGGATTATGAAGCCAGTCCTTGGTAAGCTAGATAACATTTCTTCCCTAGTGAACACGACATGAAGTATCTCCGTGCAAGTCATGAGATAAATAGAAGTGTAGGGACTGAGTTCATTATTAAATTTAAGAAAGATATCAATCTCTGCCTGTAACTGTGAGACTAATTTTAACAAATATCTCTGCTGAACACATTAAGGTCTGTAAATTTCTGGCAATTGACAGCTATACTCTAGGTCTGTCAAACTGTACTTCCAAATTATTTCACTTGAAAAATTTTTGAAATGTTTCAGGTCTCTTTACTAACACTTGAAGGAAATAGATGATGAATGTAAGAATTATTCATTACTCAGGTTGTTAAAAGGATTTCTCCATTGTTTGAAATATGGAAGAGTTCCCTCTAAGTTCCTAGTAAATGAATACCAGGGGTTTTGTAAAATAATAACAAAATTCCTCCTTGGCAAGGGCTGGTTATTTTAAAGTTATTCTTCAGTCATCTAAAGTTGAGAAAACAACTGATCTGAAGCACAGCTGGAAAACAAGAATTCTACTTTAAAAATGGGAGAATTGAGCTTTGTGCATTATACATGTCTACTGAAACCCTAGAGATAAATAGAAGACTTACAGAAATCTGTCTATTGACAGCACACACAATATCTGGGTTTACTTGCTTGAGCTTCATTATGCTGTTATCTACTGTTTAGTTTATTAAGACAAATAAGTCACGGGAGTTTTCTAACATGGGAAGAAGTTAATTTTCAGTTTGAGTTAATACTGTCAGATTTTCTTGTAAGATTTAGATCTTCCATTTATTTTCTTCTATTTTATTGGCATTTCTGCGCTCTAAGTTTAACAGGTTTATATGCATGGGGCACAACCTGTTCAGCTGTCATCACTATGTCAATCTGAGAAGACAAGTTGTTGGTACTTCTTTGTATGTACAACCTCTGCATGTCCACACCTGTGGTGTTCAAACACTGCTTTGTGCAGAGGGGTCAGCACCTCTGCAAAAGCTTTCAGCACAATGGGAATGTCTCATGTGCTGATGCCCAGTAGAGCATCCCCTGTTTGATATTCAGAGTCACAGAGGGATACAGATCAAATGATTTTAGTATTGATTGATTCATGTTAGCCAAGACAACCAGGTTGGAACCTTTAACTGATCTATATATTTCTTCTAGGCTCTGTTTTGTTGGGTCAGAAATTCTTCATCTGGAAAGATCCTACTCCTGCTAAGACTGTATGCTCTGAATCCCTAACACTTGTTCAGATTATCATTAAATCTTGAGGAAAAGCAACTGCACCGACTGCTGGTCAAATGAAAAATCTGCCTTGCTGTCCTAGGGCTCCACATGAGAGGGTGAAAAGCATATTTAAGCTCTAAACTCCTTCATCTACAAGAACAAGCTTTGGAGAACTGCTGTGAGGGGCAAAATATTGCGCTAGTACCATTTCCACTCATGCTCACTTTGGGGTTCTTTCTCTCTGTTCTGGTCTGTATTAATCTTGAATCTGCATTTACGCATTGCAATACAAAAAGACATCCTACTGTCTCTGAGAAAGGTAACACTGCCAATTCAGAGAAAGCTTATCCAAGCTAAAATATTACTTCTTGTAGCGTGAAAGCTTCTGTTTCATAATATACAATGTTCCAGAGATATAAACTAAGAGGATTATGTTGTCATTGTCCCTTGTCATGCTTTAGAATAGGTGGAAAAAGTTAAGCAAGAAAGCAAGGAAAATGGAATGGAGTTTGAAAATCTCTGTTTCAGATCATCACAGAGGTATTTTAACTCTTTGCAATGCCTTTTTAAAAATCTCTTTTATAGTCAAATGTCTATGTCCCTTGTCAGTACAAGATTTCAATTTCCACTAAATAATTTCTAATCAAGATATTGATTATCTTAGAAACTACGTTTGAAACACAGAAGGGAAATACAGAACTGTACATCTCTATTAGCCATAGGTCAGAGGCTGTGCAAATAGCAGATACATCAAGGTAAAAGCCCTCTATGCACTGGGCACTGAGATATTTTTCTCATACATTCTTTCGTACCAAGTAGATTCCAATTGCAATGAAAAAAACAAATGCATTTAGTGTTCCTACAATATCATGCATAAGAATATTTAAGAAAAATAAAATCATTCTGAAAACTTTGATACTCAAAATTACATTGAGGTGTTTCAACTTTTGCACAAGTTAGTGCATATTGTGCAAAATGCACAGTATATACCCAACTTTCACCTTCATTGTTTAAAAATAATTGTAGGAGTAGAAAAAGTATATATGCAGTGAAAATTATTTGTATTCTATGTACCAACTCAATTCTGCTTTTCTAAATCTCAATTACTTTCATAAAATTTATATTTTTTCTTTTGTTTTTTAAAACTCTAATTCCATGGGAAAATGTTCAAACACAAAATTCAAATGCTTTAGACAATCAATAAATGGGCTTTATCACCTCTAAAACTAGCTTCCATTAAACTTTCTGTGAGAATCACAAATGCAACATACAGTAATACAATGCTTCTATCAAATCATAACTGAAATAGAAAAATCTCTGAATAAATTAGTATGTTTCAACTTAGGCACATAGATGGGTAGCATGATGAGGGAACTGATCTTTGGAGCTGTAACATTGTCAGATTTATATTGTCTTTATCATTCTTTGTTTAATTTGCAAAAGGGAAGGAAAGTGTCTCAGAAATGCTGTTTTCCCAAAAAATGTCAAAAATATGGAGCTGCCTATTTAAAGCGCCACTATCTGTCCACAGACATTTTTATGTATTTATGACTTCAATTCCCATTTTCTCTGATATACAGCCGGGTAAGATAACTGTTAAAAAAAAAATCCTTTCTGTTTTCAAGAAAATTCTAGGAGTTTCCCAACACAGAGCTCTACAAAATTTTTACAAGAATAATCAAACAAAATAAAAATATTATTAACATTTAAATTTAGCACAGAAGCATCTTTTGTGCAGCAAAAGCATTATCTAGATATTTTTTAAATGGATGCGTTTAAAATTGGGAAAGATCTATCAATGGACAAAAGAGAAAGAAAGACCACATGTTGAGCCCATGCTTGATAGTCTGTACAATTTATTGTGAAGTACCACTTGTACTAGGACTGCCACAGAGCCGTTGGTTTGAAAGGTTAATGACTGCAGCAATCACAATTTCAATTTACAAGAAATGGGATGACAGGAAGCCAAATACAAATTGGAAATGTCCCACTGTGATGGCAGCTGAGAAACAATTCATCAACAACAGTACAGGAATATTGGAAAGCCAGAGTACTGGGGACAACCTGTTCAGCCTGAGAAGGGCTTAGGACTTACATTAAGCTCATTTTTCAAGGATAGTATAGAAGCTTAAAAATGGCTAAATTACCGATACTGACATAAGTTCTCCCTTGATAATTTTTTCCATGTAATAGGTCATCTGACGGTGCTTATCCCACCTCCTTACATTTTTTTAATGTATATCCCCTTTCATTTTAAATGTTGACTTTGAGTTCTACCAAAACAACCTTTGTGCCAAAGGCTTTTCAATCATCTTTGAGCATTCCCTGCAATTATACTTTACCTCTTGCTTTCCCAGAGGATCAGCTCTGCCAGAATGTGATCTGAGACTTTCTAAAGCTTTCAGCTGTTTATGTACACAACAAGATGCTCTGTGAGACCCTGTGCTCCTTCTGCCTGGATTTTTCATGTAATTTGTGTATGGTGGAAGCTCAAATTGATGATAATAAATCAAACTTTGTAATCATCAACACTACAGAAATACGGTGTATTTTACTGTTTTCTCATCTGAAGTCAGTTGGAGCTACATGTAAGCAATTTGAGGTCAGATATAACAAATAACTGGGGGTAAGCTGTGAAAAGTTCTGTTCATCCCTACCTCAGAATAGACATCCTAAAACTTGACAGGATTCAGGGAAATAAGCAGGCTGGAGTGAGACTTTTAGACAAAAGCTTTTCAATTTGTACTAAAGAGCTGAAGGATGCTGCTAATTCAATCTAACAGGATCACAACATCAGCAGAACAACAGTAACTTAAGTTCATATTTTAATTTATCTTGCTTTATATACTTAAATTATTGAAGAGATAGTAAGACAGACAAATATCAGGTGAAAAGCACAAAGAACAGAAGTAGGATCTGCACAAGATTTTGATGACATGTTAGATATGTGTACCTGTGTGTTTCATTAAATCTTTTCAGTAGTTTCCTTCTTAGTGGAAGGGTTAATCAGAATATCAGAGACTCAGAGAATGGCTGGGGTTGAAAGGGACCTCTGGAGATATCTGGTTCCACACTCCTGCATATGCAGGCCCAGCTGGAGCAGGATCCCCAGGACCATGTCCAGAGAACTCACTTTTGGATATCTTCAGGCAGGAAGATGACACAAAACCAGTGGGCAACCTGTGCTGGCGGTCAGTCACCCTCAGAGAGAAAAAGTGTTTCCTGATGTACAGGGAACACAGGAACATCCAGTGTTTCACTTTGTGCCTATTGACTCTAGTCCTGGCACTGGGGACTACTGAAAAGATCCTGGCTCCATCTTCTTTACACCCTCCCTTCAGACATTTATATATGCTGGTAAGATCCCTGCTGAACTTTCTCTTCTCCAGGCTGATCAGTGTCAGCTCTCCCAGCCTTGCCTCATAGGAGACGTGCTTCAGTCCCTTAGACATGTTTGGGACCCTTTGCTGGACTCCCTCCAGTATGTCCATATTTTTGTTTTACTGGAGAGCCCAGGACAGGCCACAGCACTTCAGATGTGGCCTCAGCAGTGCTGAGTGAAGGGCTGGTGTGGCCTCCCAGAGCTCCCTCGAGCTGCTGGAAATGCCTTGCCTAAAGCAGAGCAGGGAACCATTGGCTGCCTTTGCTGCACAGACACATTTGCTGGCTCATTTGCCCAACAAAGCCAAGCCAGTCTCCAGCTGGGTGGCACCCAGGAGATGTTGGTACACAAAGCAGACCTGTGAAGCACACAGGCGTGGGAATACTGGCAGGATAGTACCAAGCTGCATCAGAAAGCAAAAAGGCAGGTGGCTTGTGGCAGGCAGAAGAGGATGGTGAAGGGGAAGGACGGTCCAAGCGCAGACCATGGGAGACATTGCAATGCCATTGTGGATCGGTAGCCACCTAAACCACTCAAGGTATATTCCATAAAAGTTACTTGTGACAGGAAAGGTGAACTAATCAGCATAGAAAAGCTGCTCATAGTGCTGAGGTAGACCTATCCTACCGTTCTCTGAAATTATTAGAGAACTGTGATCTAGCACCATATATTGCAGTAGAAACTGTTAATATGAGAAATATAAAAAAACCACAACCAACTCAACCAAGAGTTTGAAATCAGTCATTTCTGAAATCTAATGTTTGGGCTAAAGTATACTACTTTAAACTGATTTATGTTTATAAGAGTCACTTGCTGTGGGCATGCTTTACAGCATTTTAGATTGTAATTGATAATTTTCCAATGATATACACAAAAACACTGAAATTTATGCTCATTAACGCTACCTAGTCAAAGAACAGTTATACATGCATGTCTTGAATTATCATGTACTGATAAAAAAATTAAATATATGGATAAAGATGTATTACCATGTCTTACCATCAACTTTCCTTTGATGTAAGTAGAACTTACATTTTGGAACAGAAAAGCATATGAAAAGCTGGAATTCCTCTTTTCAGACAATGTTAAAAAAGGTATCAATTAAAATACTACCATAACTTATTCTCTTTATTCATACTTCATTTTATCCAAGGAAATGTCAAGGTTCTTAATTTCTGAGACTCTAAAAATTATTATTCTTTGAGAAACAGACAGAGGGCTTATTTTATCCACTACACTTTGTACCTTTTTGCCTTAGATAATTAGGGACATTAGATCATGATTTGCAATGCCTGGAGAATATCGTCATTAGGAGGGGAATGTTCTCTGGAACCCTGAGGAAATGAAAAGCTTTTAAGAGCAATCACTGTTAATCACTAACATGCCAACATTATATATTTTCTGGAACTGAGGATGATATAAACAGGACACATTAAATGACTCTGTCTTACTTGCACTGTAAACTTTTGATAAAAATATATGTTTAAAACAACACTTTGCATGCCTTCCTTTCTTTACAGAACACAGGAGACCTAAGAACTCTACAAGATTTGCACTTCTTGTATAAGCTATTGAAGATATACTCTCTGATTCCCTAATGGAGTTTCATTGTGTTTTTATTAATATTATTCTTTGTTATGCATTTTTGTCTGAGTAGAAAATGCTATGAGCAAGAAGTCATACCTTTTCACTCAAGAAGGGTGAAAAAAAACTAAACTACAAGGTGACAAACACAATTAAACTCATCTTTAGCTTCAGCTTGGCAGGAGACATAACATCTGCACAGTTGCAATACTTGCATCTGAAATTATAGATTAACATTAAACCTTGATGATTAAAATTTTTATATTATTAATTTTTAATGTAATATTTCTTTAATACTTTCTATCCAATGTTAGCTGCATGCAATATTTTATGAGTTTTTAATCAGAGAAAAGATAGTAAAATAAATAGAGAATAAGTCTATTATTTAAAGAAAACGGGGTTTAGTACTATTTACTAACACCTTTTTGAGTCTTATTTCTTTGCTGTACTAACCATGCATGCCTCACAAGTCAAAGCCAAACCCAGCACTACAAGGCAGCTGTACACAATGGAACAGGAGTCAGACTACCCCCATGTACAAGGGGCCTTGGTTGGGATACCTGACAAATAAAACACTGGACCTGCCACTACATCACACATTATCAGCAAAAAGACCCCACAATCAGTCCCAGTAAAGGGACCTAAGAAGTTTATAGTTTTGTAGAAATAGTGAGAACTGAAGAAGTTATCCACAACTGTTCATCTAGCGCATTTGGAGTCAATTACTTCTTGTGATAGCTCCTGTGAACACAAAAATCAAAATCTTTCCTCTTATTGACCTAATTCTTCAGGACTCTTCCACTACTGCATATTCAAAAAACCTCAACACAACTTTCAATTTGGCTTTGAACAAAGTTCTACTATACTAAGCTATAATTATTCTCTTCTTGATGCTTTCTGTTTTGCCTGCCTCTTTTGTTCATTAAATAGTCTAATGACTTTAGACAATTGTTTCAGAGTGACCGTTTCCTCACCTGATCAGACATGTAGTATTTAGCTATTGAATCTCATGAGCTGCACTGCTAGTCATTCTTAGACAGCTGAGACTGCAGTGGCATATCTTGTAAACAGACTGCAAATTTAAAACGGAAGTGCTTACATTCTTGAAACCTCTATATAAGATCTGAAGTTCCTTCTTTGTAAATTTACTCTGTGCTTCCAGCAGTTCAAGAGCTTCAGGTCTGTGTCGTACTGTGGCCATTTCCATTTCATCTTCTACAGTGTCTGCAGAATACAAGAGACAGAGAAAGAAAGCTCAACAAGAAATACAGGAGGTAGAAATATTTATACATTTCAGAAAGATGGGAAGGGAAGGGAAGGTTTCGGGAAGGGAAGGGAAGGTTTCGGGAAGGGAAGGGAAGGTTTCGGGAAGGGAAGGGAAGGTTTCGGGAAGGGAAGGGAAGGGAAGGGAAGGGA